>CAUDMG010003670.1:1335000-1762500 GCA_958450375.1 Homarus gammarus | reverse complement strand
ATTTAATTGCATAATAAATAGTAATGGTCCAAGTACCGAGACTTGGGATACTTAACTAGTGACGTTACCTCAATTGGATTTAGTTCCGTTAATGCCTACTCGCCGATTCCTGTCCTGTAACCACGCCCTAATCCATTTTAGAATATCTCCTCCCATTCTATGAGCCTCCACCTTTTGTATCAGTCTTGTGTGGGGGACTCTGTCGAAGGCTTTGCTAAAGTCGAGGTATACCACATCATAATCGTGTCTGTCATCCATTGGTTCGAAAGACAGTTGAATGTTAACTGATTTGTCAGACATAAACGCCCACTTGTGAAGCCATGTTGGGAATCATTGATCAATTTGTGCTTCCCTGAGGGGATTTCGAATAGAGTTTGAAATTATTGCTTCCAGCAATTTTCCTAAAATTGATGTTAAACTGATTGGACAGTAGTTAGAGGATAGTGATCTATCTCCCGTCTTGAAAATCGGTATCACATTCGCTACCCTTCAGGATTATGGTATTACCCCCGTTTTTAATGACATGTTAAACAACTTTGCTTAGGGCATATGAAGTTCTTCCTTACAATCCTTTAATATTCTGGCAAATATCTCATCCGGACCTGGTGACTTATCAGGCTTTAGCTTTCTATTTACTTACTAACATTGTTAGTAGTCATTACTATCTTGCTAACTCTATTCTCTTCACCATCTCTGTGTATATAGTCGGTGCCCTAGGTATCATGTTTAAATTTTCGGTGGTGAAAGCTGTTGAAAAATATCTGTTCAGATTATTGCTCATTTCTCCGTCGTTGTTAGTTAGCTCGCTGGTATCTGTTTGTATTGGTACAATCTTGTCTCGTATTTTAGTTTGATACATTTGGAATAATCCCTTAGGGTTTGACTTCGCCTCCCCTGCTACCTCTTTGCTTTTCTTAACTCGGTCTTAACCCTTCTTGCAATACTTTACAATAATTTTGGAGATAAAATTCACCAATAATATTTTTTAAATAATTACTTATCCATTTGGGGTCATTGTTATTTGATCTGAGTTTTCTGTATGGTATAGTCTGTCATTAGGCATTAAGTAACTCATTATTTAAATTGTTATGGATCTCTTCAACCTTAGAACTCATGGTAAGATCACCCTTAATCTTTCTCAGAGTCGGATTTTTTTATATCAACGTCGTTCATCTGATATCTGGTTTCTTTATTTACATTTCCTTGGCTAAGTACTTTATCTTTGTCCACATTAAAGTTCATCTGCCATTTTTCAGACCATGTGAAATTTCTTTGTTTAGATGTTCCTGTAGTTTTGCCGAGACCTCGTCATATTTAATTACTCGCCCTATTTTAGCATGTTCAGCAAATTGACCTATGTTGCTGTCTACACTTATATCTATTTCGTTTATGTATATAATAAATAGTAATAGTTCAAGTACGTTACCCCAAACGGATTTAGTACATTTAATGTTAACTCTGATTCCTGTTCTTTAACCCGCCCTAATCCAATGAAGTATTGAAACGTTTTCTAGATAAATATTTTAAAGTTTTTCGCTATGCTTCATATCTGTAACTGCGTCATTTGGAGGTCAACTCAAACATTACTGATTTGACCTTGTTGCTCTCGACGTTCTTTTAACTGCGTCAGGTGAGCGTGAGATTAATCCTGACTGTGTTGACGGGACACCTACCACCTCTCGCCCTGGGAATATACTTTAACCCCGGAACCCTCGCGGGGGACAGGAAGCCATGAATACACTAGTACTGTCATAACATGTAGTGACAACTGGCCCTCCGCTGGTCTTTATTTCTCTCTTTCTTTATTTTTGTTTTCCTGTCCCTTTATCCATTTGTCTCTCTGCCATTTATTCCTCTTTTTTCTTTTTTTGTCTTTCTCAGAATGTCAAACGGTTTCTCTCTCTCTTTTTCTCTTTCTTAAATAAAATTCACTGTTGGGAGACGCAGGGTGGTCCGCTGTGACCTATCTGCAATATACGAGGTAATTATATTAGACCAGTTGTTCTGGCCCACGGGGGGGTCATGTTTAATATGGGTCATGGTGGTTGTGGATACGGGATAATGTGGAGCATGGTGATATGAGTTATGATCCAAATGCACCATGATTCTTTTCCACAATGATTCATTTGAGCAGAGAGAGAGAGAGAGAGAGAGAGAGAGAGAGAGAGAGAGAGAGAGGCAGGTGGCACAATAATAACTAAAAAGGGTTTTACATGCTATTTAGAGCCCCCTGGACAAAATGTGTGGTTCTGGTAATATTAAACTGTTAATGTCAATCTTTGTAGTTAACCCTACAAACTACAGAAGTAAGCTTTATGCAGAAATTCTTGTAAAAAAAGGATTTAGAAAAAATTGAACTATTCGTTGTGTTTGAGATAATTCTTTTTTAAGGGTTTTATTTTCTATTGTGGTTAATGTTTTCCTAGATCAATATATTTTTTTTATTTCAAGGTTTAAGTAAAGTTTTGCGTACCTCGATGATTCTTTTCCCTCGTGTAGTTTCTCTGGTGGAAGGTTCCTATATATAACACACGTTGAATGAGCTACTGAGGGATGCAGGGGATCGTCAGACGCTGTTAATTAATTTTTTTTCTGGCGAAATCTTTTAAATAACAGATATCTAATTATATTATTTTTCGAAAGTTCTCCACCATTAATTTTGTTTGTGTTACTCTTTAAGGAATAACACAATATAGGCCTACAGTTTACAAAGCAATTTTCTACGATATAGTACTAATATGGCGTATGTCTCATTAAACTATGAAATTAGATGCTGTAGAATAGTAGTTAATGTACTGCGTTTTGACAATAGTTTTGATTTTACAGTAAATTATAATACGAAAAATATCATATTATTTTTGTTGTGAATAAACTTTAATGTAATGATGATGTTGTTCAGTGGTTGTTATTTTTAGTACAATAATTAGACCAACCGTGAAAATATATGAACGTTACACCGAAAGAACATTCACCCACCTCCGTTTAATGGTAGGAATATATACGTCTCTGCCGTCAATACTAGCCATGTCTTCTATTATGAGAGGAATATCTGTACTTGTTGACATATTCATACTGTATTCACTGTCTACTATTTCTCCCTCCTCTTTAATAGTGAAATTTAAGTTTTTCTGGCGGGAGTATTTCGAGTTAGTTATTCATTGCCTGGATTTAGAACCCACTGATGTGACCTCCCCCCTCCCGAATAACGTATTGTATTTTAGGTGCAATAAAAACCTAATAATTTCTAAGACTTCAAGATGTGTTCCACCCATAGGTTCTACTCTACTATGACCCGTCTCATCCATCTCTATGTTAAAACAGCCACAACAGAATTCAACCCATGCTTCATTTCCCCCAGCCTAGTAAACCTTAATATAACACCCAATATTTTTTTATCGTTGCTTTCTACCATCTAACAGTGGCATAAAGCCTGATGATGTCCCCATATAGAAGGGAAATATAACCTTAGACCGACGAAGCCTTTAAAAAAAAACAATAATTGTAACACTTAAAACACACACACACACACACACCAGTTCTCACTTAGTTACATCACAGAATAAGAAAAGACGCAGTAGAGCAGACATAACAAAACACATACCATAACAAACATCTTTGACTGACCGTGGTACAACAGACAGAAAGACAGACACACTGCAGTACAACAGACAAAAAGACAGTCACTGCCAATATTTTCATGCAGGGGAACAAAATACTCACACCCTCATTTCCTTTTTCGACAAAGTTGTGGAAATCCTAATATGAAATGCAAACAAAATCTACATCTCATTTCTTGTCCACCATCTGTTGTTGTTTCCGGGTGAATGTGTGTGTGTGTGTGTGTGTGTGTGTGTGAGTGTGTGTGTGAGTGTATAGGTACGTTTTTATAATAATAATAATAATAATAATAATAATTTATGGTTTATTGACAAATACAGCAGCCACAACCTGAAAATACCTAAACGACATATGTAGTACATATATAATATTGATTGAGAAAGGGGAGGGTCATTTAACATGGAATGTCAGCACAGTTACAGTACAAAAGTGAGGTTGGCAGGATGAAACCTTCACCACCCACTATCTCGTCAGCTTTCTCGATTACACTACCGCCATTTGGAAAAACGCAAGACGGCTGTGTCCGTCGCCTTCACTGAATTCTCCTATGCATTCGACTTAGTCATCCACAACTAATCATTAATCTCTTTTTTTTCTGGTTACTGGTTTTTGAACCCAGACCGTTGGTCCAGTGGATAAACTTCCTGACTACCAACCGTGGTGGCCTAGGTTCGAAAAATGTCACCCTGAGGTGAAAATTGTTAACATCGATTTACCTGTTTACATGTTCTGACATACTCATTAACAAAACCATCGACCTTGGGTTTCTGAGAAGTCTTATACCATAACTTCCTTAGTGACCGACGCCAAGCCGTACGCTTCCGAGCGGAAATATGTCGACTACTCCACCATTGGGATCAGTGTGAGCAGCTGGGCTCTCGACTACAGCTTCCTTCAGAATATATTGAAGTCTCCAAAAATGGGCCACCAACAACCATGTCACCATCAACCATATACCAAGGCCATGGAAGATAGATCACTATCCTCTAACTACCGTCCAATCACTTTAACATCAATTGCACCGGTCAACACAATTTTTCTGGCACAAGGTTTTTAAACGGATTTTATGTAAATTTGGGGTGCAGAATCCAAATATGACTTTGGTTTTTGTCTATCACATCAGGTTTTTGAGATATACCATATTGCACTTTTGCTGGGAAACGTAAACTTTTGGATCAAAATTGACGGTTTAAACATGTATACATAAATTTTTTCAGCATTATAATTTGTATTTTTCTATAACCAAAAATTGTTAATATCAAATTGGAAAGTTAATGCACATATAACATTTAAATGTAACATTGAAGGGTGAAAAAAAACAATTAATGTACGGTAGAAATAGTGCAAGTATTTAGATCAAGTTACAGTTACATAAACTTCCTCTTTTTGGCCGATCTCTTATGTACAGCTTCTGGAATGTCTCTCATCAAACTCCAGCAGTAGTCCGCCATCATGTTCGAGTCCCATCGACCTTGGTAACGTTCTTCCATTACTTTAATGTCTTGATGAAAGCGCTCCCCTTGCTCCTCGCTCACTTCTCCCAGATTTTCTGGAAACTCGTCCAAGTGACTGTGTAAGTAGTGAACCTTGATACTCATTCTGCATCCAAGTGCTTGTAAACTCAAGAGCAGCTCTTCCACAATTTCTTGATAGATGTCCGCTTTCTTGTTCCCTAAGAAGTTCCGCACCACATTAGAGAAAGCATTCCAAGTTCTTGCCTGTGCCTCAGTCATTGTTGCAAGGAAGTGTGGATCTCTGAGTAGTGTTCTTATTTGAGGTCCATCAAAAATCCCTGCCTTTTTCTTCTCGTCGCTAAGACTTGGAAAGGTTGAGCATATATATCTGAAACACTCTCCACTATGAACAAGAGCCTTGACGAATTGCTTCATGATACCAAGTTTTATGTGCAAAGGAGGAAGGACAATGTTTTTCCTGTCAACCAGAGGATCGTTAATGATATTCTTGTCACTAGGCGTCAAACTATGTCTTGGTGGCCAATTCTTTTTCACCCAATGGTCTGCTGTAGCCCTGCTGTCCCAGTAGCACAGAAAACAGGGGTATTTTGTGTACCCTCCTTGCTGGCCCAATAGAAAGTTTACCATTTTCAAGTCCACACAAATTAACCATTCATGAGCATGGTATTGCAACCTCTCTAGAACAGTCTTAATGTTTTCATACTCTTCTTTAATTTGTACAGAATGTCCGATTGGAATTGAACCATACTTGTTTCCGTTATGAAGAAGAACACATTTCAAGCTCCTTTTAGAACTGTCAATAAAAAGTCTCCAATCCTTACTATCATATGCTGGTAGTCCCATGGAGAGAAGAAGTCCTTCTACATCATTACAAAAAACAAGCTGGTCATATGAATGAAAGTACTTCCGCAGTTGCTCTTCTCTGTTGCGATAAAAGGAGACACTCGTGCCAGGTTTTAAGAGTCGTTTCTCTTGAAGCCTGGAAGCTAACAATTCAGCAGACTGTTTTGGCAAATTTAGATCTCTGACCAGATCATTCAATTCTGACTGAGTAAACAACGTTGGCTTTTCACAATCTTCACCAGATGGCTTGAAAAGATCAGTCTCTTCATCTTCATCAGTAGAAACAGGTGAATTCCGGTCTATATCCTCAATCTCTGGTAGCTCAGTAAATTCTGGCACGTTACGTGATGGAGAAAGTCTGAGATCAGATTTGGATTCAGCACCTTAAAGTTAGTAAAAAGCAGTTAAAAGGTTTCATGCCAGAAAAAAAATATTTTTTTGTAGACCAGTGTTGTAGTCAAAATGCTGGAAACAATAATTTCAAACTCTATTCGAAATCACCTGGAGAAGCTCAAGTTGATCAATGATTCCCAACATGGCTTCACAAGTGGGCGTTCATGTGTGACTAATCTATTAAAAAAATTTTCAGCTGTTTTCGAATAAGTGAACGATGGGCATGATTATGATGTGGTATATCTCGACTTTAGCAAAGCCTTCGACAGAGTTCCCCACGAGAGACTAATATGAAAACTAGAGGCTCATGGCATTGGAGGAGATATTCTAAAATGTATTAGGGCGTGGCTACAGGACAGGAAACAGCGAGTAAGCATTAACGGAACTAAATCCGATTGGGGTAACGTCACTAGTGGAGTATCCTAATGCTCAGTACTTGGCCCATTTATCTAATATACTATAGGACTAGGCGTGTGTGTGTGTGTGTGTGTGTGTGTGTCTGCTCTGGGCAGTCGAAACAGCTCAATCGTTTTTCATCAAACTTGGTGGAAATATCGCAGAAAATTTGTAGTGGAACAAACCTGGTCCCATATCGATGGTTTCTTTAGGAAGCCATTACATAACCATTTTATTTATGTTAGAAAACGATGCAAGTCTACGGATTTGGCGCATCCTCATTCCCTGGACGCTGTCTGCCCACGATTGCAGTTATCATACGGCTCCCTCCTCCTTCCCCCACTTTTTTTCTTAGCCTACTTTTTTTTAATCTTGTTTGGATTAGTAAAGGAAGGAAGATGAGTAAATAGAAGAATAAAGAAGGGAAACAAAAAAATAGTTAGAGATAACAGGTGGGGGGGAGCTGAGTTTCATCATGCGTCTGGATGCGCAGTTTCAACGTTACCAGAAGACCTTACAGCTACAGTGTATACTTATTCCTGTGGGTGGAAAAGAAGAGATAAAAAGATAATAACAGGAATGCATGGAGAAGATGACTACAATAGACACAGGGTGAATATAGACAGTGAAACAGACTGGAGGTTGACAAAAATAGACAGATTCATACATGCATAAATAGACAATATGATAACTAACAGGACAGACAGGCAACTGACTGACTGATTCACATGATGACTTAACACAGGTGATGACTTAACCAGATGGTGACTAATCTAACCGGAATCAAGGTCACTTCTCTTCATAATATAATTTATCTCGGAATGATCATCGGTGATTCATAATAATTTTTTTTTATGATTTTAACCTCTCCTTATGGAGAATATTTCTTTAACTAATTATTCTAACCTGTAAGTATCACGACCACGACCATGATTATAACAACCACGACCATGATTATAACAAACAGAACCATGATTATAACAACCACGACCATGATTATAACAACCATGATTATAACAACCACGACTATGATTATAACAACCACGACCATGAATGTAACAACCACGACTATGATTATAACAACCACGACTATGATTATAACAAAAACGACCACGATTATAACAACCACGACTATGATTATAACAACCACGACCATGATTATAGCAACCACGACAATGATTATAACAACCACGACCATGATTATAACAACCACGACAATGATTATAATAACCACAACCATGATTATAATAACCACAACCATGATTATAACAACCACGACTATGATTATAACAACCAAAACCATGATTATAACAACCACGACCATGACTATAACAACCACGACTATGATTATAACAATCACGACCATGATTATAACAACCACGACCATGATTATAACAACCACGACTATGATTATAGCAACCACGACAATGATTATAACAACCACGACCATGATTATAATAACCACAACCATGAAACAACCACGACCATGATTATAACAACCACGACTATGATTATAACAACCATGACCATGATTATAACAACCACGACTATGATTATAACAACCACGACCATGAATATAACAACCACGACTATGATTATAACAACCACGACCATGATTATAACAACCACGACAATGATTATAACAACCAGGACCATGATTATAACATCCACGACCATGATTATAACAACCACAACCATGATTATAACAACCACGACAATGATTATAACAACCACGACCATGATTATAGCAACCACGACAATGATTATAACAACCATGACCTTGATTATAACAACCACGACCATGATTATAACATCCACGACCATGATTATATCAACCACAACCATGATTATAACAACCATGACTATGATTATAGCAACCACGACCATGATTATAACAACCACGACCATGATTATAACAACCACGATCTTGATTATAACAACCACGACCATGATTATAACACTCACGACCATAAGTATAACAACCACGAATATGATTATAACAATCACGACCATGATTATAACACTCACGACCATAAGTATAACAACCACGAATATGATTATAACAACCACGACTATGATCATAACCACGACCATGATTATAACAATCACGACCATGATTATAAAAACCACGACCATGATTATAACAACCACGACCATGATTATAACAACCACGACTATGATTATAGCAACCACGACAATGATTATAACAACCACGACCATGATTATAATAACCAAGACCATGAAACAACCACGACCATGATTATAACAACCACGACCATGATTATAACAACCACGACTATGATTATAGCAACCACGACAATGATTATAACAACCACGACCATGATTATAATAACCAAGACCATGAAACAACCACGACCATGATTATAACAACCACGACCATGATTATAACAACCACGACTATGATTATAGCAACCACGACAATGATTATAACAACCACGACCATGATTATAATAACCAAGACCATGAAACAACCACGACCATGATTATAACAACCACGACCATGAAACAACCACGACCATGATTATAACAACCTCGGTAAACTGTACCACCGGACTCGCCACAGGGCACGAAGGGCCCGCGATCACTTGTATTTATTATATACATAAACGACATAGATATAGGCGTAGACAGCAACATAAGTGAATTTCCTGATGACACTAAAATAAGGCATGTAATTAAATCTGACGAGGACTCCGCAAAACTACAGGAAGATCTAAAAATTTTGTTCGAATGGTCTGAAACATGGGAGATGAAATTTAATGTGGACAAAAGTAAAGTACTCAGTTTAGGAGATGTAAACAGAGAAACCAGATATCAGATGAACAATGTTGTTATAGAGAAATCCCATTGTGAGAAAGAATTAGGAGTAATGATAAGTAGGAATCTTAAACCGAGTCAACAATGTGTAAGTGCTGTAAACAAGGCTAACAAAGTACTTGGTTTCATACAAAGGAGTGTTAGTTACAAAACTAGGGAGGTTGTCCTAAAACTATATCTTGCATTTCTGAGACCTCACATAGATTGCGTAGTTCAATTCTGGTCACCGTATTACAGAATGGATATAGAATCCATAGAAAGAATTCAGAGGAGAATGACAAGACTAATCAAAGGCATTAGGAACCTTGAGTACGGATACAGGTTAAAGCATCTTAATTTGCATTCCCTCGAGAGGCGTAGAGTGAGGAGCGATATGACCGAGGTGTATAAATGGAAGTCAGGGCTAAACAAAGGTGATATAACAAAGGTACTCAATCTATGCAACAAGGGGCGAACTCGTAGCAATGTTTTTAAATTAGACAAATTTAGATTTAGGCGCGAGATAGGTAAACATTGGTTTCGAAATTGAGTAGTGGATGAGTGGAATAAGTTACCAAACATCACCATTAACTCGAATACGCTAGATAACTTCAAACATAGGTTGGAGCGATAGGGGTTGGGTGTAAACGGGACTGTCCAGGTTGGGCCAATAGGCTTTCTGCAGTTTCCTCCATTCATATAGTCTCATTTTCTTATGTTTATGCGCATCAACCTCTCCTGCTTTTGTCACCACATCCTCAGTTGTCTCAAATCCCCCAGAGTTCCAGCGCCTGAGCTGTTCAGTGCTTACTTCCCAAACTCACCTATGCGTCCCCTGCCTGGTCTCCCTCCTTAAAGGCCACACATCGAGAACACCTAGAGAAAAGTGCAGAAGGCATGCAGGATTATTCTCTCCCTCTTCTATTCCACATATCCAGAAGTCATCAGTACACTAACCCTCTCAGCTCTCTCTGATCATCACCAAGACCTCATCTGCAAGTTTGGGGAGAAGCTTCTGCACCATCCTCGGCACCGTCTTCTACTCCCACATGAGATCCTTTGTTCGCATATTCCTGTTCGACAGTACAACTGCATCCAGTCTATAGTATATGAGCTCGTACTGATCGCTGTAAGAACAGCCAGCTCCCAACCATTGTAAAAATTATAAATAAACCGTAGCTCACCTCTGAGTTCACTCCCTGTCAATCTTATACTTTTGTGTTGTTACTGTGCTGAAATTTCTTAAAATGACCCTCCCCACCTTGCCATTATATAGCATATTTTCCACTTATGCTACCTGTATATTAGATGTCAATTAAGTGACCCAATCCCCAATTGTGGAACTTTTTATCATCTGTTGACTGTTATGTTATTTCAATAAGCCCCATGTAGCATTATATTAATTATCACTATTATTACACACACACACACACACACACTGTTTTTTGTCAAATTATGTTCCATCGCTGAGAGAAAGACTTCAGGTAAACGTCACTCAAAGCTGAATGCGAAAAAAATTGCCCCTCTTAAACATACAATTCGACGTGTTTCAGATATTGGTAAATGATAAATGTCTTTTAAATAAGGATGTGAATTAAACCAAAACTAAATTCTTATATAATTCGGTAAAATTATCACATGGTGACCTGCATAACAAAAGGGAATAAATACAAATGAAAATTTTCAATTAAGAATAAATAAACTAATTACTTATGCATCTTAATATAATTTTTTGTGTGAATAAATGTTTCATAGATAGAAATAGTCAAGAATGGCCTTTAAAAGTAAGTATGAATAGAGGAAATTATACTTTAATTCTAACAAAAGTTAAGAGTCTCCCGTCAAACTGAATGTTCATACAAAATCTGCATTCAAGTTTCAGTACAATAAGAGGTGCAGGCGATGCATAAGAAACAAAAAAAGAAGAAATATGAGAAAAATATGAATTCCACACTCAGAGTTTTGGGCAGATTGTAAAAACCTAATGCTTTGGATACCTGCAGAAGACCAGACGTTGTCAATATTTCATTAGCTCCTGCACTTTACGTTTCTTTTTGACGAGATGGAAAACGTACACTCAGGAAACGAGGTATGGAAATTTCTCTCCTCCCTCCGGGTCAGGGAATACATTTTTAACGCATGTGACAATTCCTTTTACAAAATCGACACTGATGTGAAGGAGAACTTGCGAAATTTCAACAGCCTCACGCCATGCCCAGGCCTCTAGAGGGTTAAGATGGGAGGTAGATATGTGTGCGGCATAACTTGTGTGTGTGAAAGAGAGAGAGAGAGAGAGAGAGAGAGAGAGAGAGAGAGATAACTTATGCTGTGTATACTCGTGTGTCGTTTCATTCTCAAGTCACAGACACATCCCACTTAGAGCTCCGGCTCTCTTGCTCTTGCTGTTTACCCTATATGTTTGAGAATCTAACACAAATTTTCATATTTCTTGATGTAAGGAAGTTATCAGGTATTCAAAATGTAAATGTATTAAACGTTGCGCTGACTCGTATGTGCTTCACCACACGGATTTGTTTTCCGGTAAATAAACATAAAGGCAGTCCAACAGTTCCTTTTGATTACATAAAACAAAACACACAGATATGGAAGATACCGCATAAATATTACAATTCGCTCCCCCCTGAAGGGTTGGTCCATATACGTGGATAGTTTCACGGGAGAAAATTATGAACATATGAAATCTCTGAAAATCGATAAAAGACTTTATAAATGCATAACTTTATTTTTAGAAGACATGAAAGATTGGAAGAATTGTTAATGTGAATTTGGTTAAGATGAGTTGTAAGTATTTGTAACCCAAGGACGGTGGTGGCCATCGTCCTAGGCTCTCTTGTCTGTAGTTCTTAAAAAAAAAATAATTTTTAAAGGTAAACATGACGGGAATCCTGACAGAAGACGAGTGTGTATTGTGACTCATACACAACAGCGGGATGAAGATATGTCACCAATAACTGGCCGCTATTGACGAGATTTATATATTCTTTTCCTCCCTCCCCCCCCAGCTCTTTCTCTCTCTAGTTTCTCTTTCCCACCCTTTCTAACCCCTTGTCTCACCTATGCCCTTCATTCATAATCTCCAATCTTCACATCGTCTCTCTCCCTGTCTTCTTCCTGCCTCACCTCTTCTACCATTCCTCTCTTAGGTCAACGTGCCACCACCACCACCACCTTCCCTGCTCACAACTATGCTCCCCTCCTTTCTCCACCACCACCCCTCCTCTCTACCCCTCCACCGCCCTTCCCTCCTCCACCCCCCACCGCCCCTCCCCTCCTCCACCCCCTCCAACCGCCCCTGCTCCCCCCACACACACCACCACTGTAAGAACGAGGTAGACAGTACAGGTAAGTGTAGTTGGTGTAATAATCGTCGTCCAATGGTCGCCTCCTTATTGCGCCACTCTGTACGACTACGTGACCAACACCTGTGATTACCCACTGACCTTATACATGACCCAATACACCTTATACCTGACCGGACACATCTTATACCTGACCCACCACACCTTATACCTGACCCAACACACCTTGTAACTGACCCAACACACCTTATACCTGACCCAACACACCTTATGCCTGACCCACCACAACTTATACCTGACCCAACACATCTTATACCTGACCCACCACACCTTATACCTGACCCAACACACCTTATAACTGACCTACCACACCTTATACCTAACTCACCACACCTTATACCTGACCCAACACACCTTATAACTGACCTACCACACCTTATACCTGACCCAACACACCTTATAACTGACCCACCACACCTTATACCTGACCCAACACACCTTATAACTGACCTACCACACCTTATACCTGACCCACCACACCTTATACCTGACCCAACACACCTTATACCTGACCCAACACACCTTATGCCTGACCCACCACACCTTATACCTGACGCAACCCCATCTTATACCTGACCCACCACACTTTATATCTGACCCAACACACCTTATACCTGACCCAACACACCTTATAACTGACCTACCACACCTTATACCAGAACCCACCACACTTTATATCTGACCCAACACACCTTATACCTGACCCAACACACCTTATGCCTGACCCACCACACCTTATACCTGACGCAACCCCATCTTATACCTGACCCGCCACACTTTATATCTGACCCAACACACCTTATACCTGACCCAACACACCTTATGCCTGACGCAACACATCTTATACCTGACCCAACACACCTTATACCTAACCCACCACACCTTATACCTGACCCAACACACCTTATACCTGACCCAACACACCTTATACCTGACCCAACACACCTTATACCTGACCCACCACACCTTATACCTGACCCAACACACCTTATACCTGACCCAACACACCTTATACCTGACCCAACACACCTTATACCTGACCCACCTAACCCACCACAGACCAGTAACTGCCGCTTGTGTCGTAAATGGCCACGACAGCGCAGTATATTTAGAGTGGGGGGGGGGGGTGTAATTGCAGTACTGTATAATTGTAATGTTTTTATTTTTTCTTATGTGGTGTGGTGTGGTGTGGTGTGGTGTGGTGCGGTGTGGTGTGGTGTACGTGCTCTGAGGGGGTGTTTCAGGCCAGGTATTATATATGTATAGTGAAATAGATAAATAAGTTGACCTTGTGAATATGACATATCTTTTCTTTTATTATGACAGTGAAGACAAATCATCTCTATTAGTGGTAAAATTAATATTATAATGACGAGAAAAGTGGTGATGGTGGTGAATACATTATTATTATTATTATTATTATTATTATTATTATTATTATCATTATTATTATTTTTATTATCATTATTATTATTTTTATTATTATTATTATTATTATTATTATTATTATCATTTTTATTATTATTATTATTATTATTATTATTATTATTTTATTATTATTATTATTATTATTATTATTATTATTATTATTATTATTATTATTATTATTATTATTATTATTATTATTATTATTTTGCAGTTGAGGTTCGTGTTGTTGAGTTTGCTGCTATTTTCATTGTTTTTGTTGTGATTGTTATTGTTGTCTGTTGTTTGTTGTTGTTGTTGTTGTTGTTGTTGTTGTTGTTGTTAGTCACCATACCGGTGGGGACTGGCTCTTTAGAATACCTTTGTCTGTCTTTTCTAACATTTCGTCCGTCTGTGTATCTGTCTGTCCATTGTCTCCTCAGCCACCACTTATGGATTCCTTTTATTATTCACAAACTTAAAAATATGACCACATTATGATACAAAGAAAGAAACTACTGAACCGGCCTGGGTGTCTTTAGAAAATATTTCACCATTTCTAAACACACAGTATCTCAGAAACATTTAAAAAGTTAATATAAGAAGTTCGTAAATAGGTGAATTTTTTCAACTTTTATTTACAGTCTTGCATATAATCTCTCTCTCTCTCTCTCTTATTCTTTTTTATCTCGTTCTCTTTGTCATTGTTATTCTTTTTCTTTGTTGCTTTCTCTTTCTTTCTCTCTCTATTATCCTTACTCTCTCTTTCTCTTTGTTACTCTTTCTCTCTGTTAATCTTTCTCTCTGTTACGCTCTCTCTTTTTTACTCTTTCTCTCACTTTCTCTCTCCGTATTTAATACGTAGATTCAATATGGTAATCAAACAAAATAGAATTGCAAAGGGAATACGGCAACACACAGTACTGGCTGAAGATAACATTGACTTGTGGTGTGGTAGGGAAGATGATAGATAACGCACGATAACAGGTTGTGAGACGTACGTAAGGTCACAATAATGAGTAGAGAGTTTAACAAAGATGAAAGGTTTCAATGAAAATAAGAGAACATAATATAACAGTCAAAGAAGTAAATTCATGTTATGAGGGAATGAAATTCCTTGAGTACGATAACTTAACCCCATTGAGTACGATGACTTAACCTCTTGAGTACAATAACTTAACCTTTGACTTTGGTAATTTAACCCCATGACTACAATAACTTAACCCCTTGAGTGCGATAATTTAACCCCTTGAGTACGATGATTTAACCCCTTAAGTACGATGACTTTCCCCTTGAGGGGTTAAATACTGGAATACGATAACAAGTAATGAAGTAAATAGATTTAACAGATAAACCAAGAAAACGTAGAGTTAAGGTAGTAGATTATAAAGTGAAAAAGATTATATAATATACCATATAGAGCGGACAAGTTATGTTTCGTAATAATATAAACCTCATGTCTGTGTGTACCTATCGGATATTGTGTAACTGTATGCTTTGCTATATACTCTGAACTTATGTCATGTTTAATGAAATAATCACCAGTGGCTTTTATATAATGGGTGGACACGAAAAAAAAAAGGTATTGAAAAGAAAATTGCTGATATTGGGCCATATTTAATGTTGTTATAAAAAATATTTAATATGCGTTGTGGTTCCCTAATCCCGCGTTACGTTTAATGAAAAAAAAAAGTCAGTGATAACGAGAGGACAGACAGACAGACTGACTGATGTAGAAAATTGACGTGTCTATTTACAATATATATATATATATATATATATATATATATATATATATATATATATATATATATATATATATATATATATATATATATATACTGTATATATAAATATACATATTAGGGTGGTCCTTATTTTTCAACTTTGGACATTTTTACCACAGACCCTGCTTAAAGTGTCCATTTAGGATAAAAACATTGTGTGTAGAGTTATTCTTAAATATATTAATATTTAGAGGTTGCTCAAAGCTGTCAAAAATTAAGTAATCGATGTAGTCGATTACTTTGTAGCCGATTACGCCCACCACTAGTGCGTCGCATTTGGCACGATTGTGGTGAGTTTTTGCTGGTTGTGATTGATGATTGGGGAAGTTAGAAACAGTTCTGCAGAGTATTCTCATTATTAATTTATATTAACAGTTAATTTCTTTATTCCTCAGGTCAAAATGGCTAATGCAGGAGTAAAAACACGAGAAAATGTGTATTTGATAAAGACATTATGTGATGACACTACATGGGCTAAGTTACCTTCAAACAGGCAAGTGTTACAGTATTTTTTAAGCCTGCATCGCATACAGAAAAAAATATCAGAGTGGCAGCTGGGGAAGTCACAGACAAAGTTCTTCAATTTTGGACAAAAGAAAACATTCCCACACACCACAAACCAGATTGTGTGAATCAAGTGTACAAAATGTTTGACAAGTGGAGTAGTTTGAAAAAGAACTCTTCAAGAAAGACAGAAACTCAAAAGCAGAAAGAGAAAGAGTTCACTGATACATTTGAAGATCTCTTTGACATTGCACATGTGAATGCTTTGAATATGATGACAGTTCAGGAGGATAAGGATTTCTTAATAGTGCAACGAGAAAAAGGGCGTCGTGGGGCAATGTCATCTCTTGATAAAGTATTCCTGAAAAGACAGAAACGACGAGAAAAAACTCTCAAGAAAGCAATGAAAAGGAAGTTGGCTGCAGACAGTGCGTAGGAAGAAGCCAAAAAATGCCAGGCCATCGTTGTCTTGGACAGCAGTAGTACGTCTTCTTCTGAGGAATCCAACCCAGTTCCTGGCCCATCAGCACTTCAAACTCCACCTACTGTCAAGAAGCGTGAGTGAAAAGAAGTTCTAATTCCAGAACTTTCTGCAGCATTAGATCGAACCAAGTCCTCAGATAGAATGGCCATGCACAGTGTCACCCAAACTGCTCGGAGTCTGGGCCATGATGTCAGTGAATTGATTCTGAATCGATCAAGCAGCAGGAGGAGACGTCAGCATCATCGCAGTAGCAGGGCAACTGAAATCCTTTCAAACTTCAAACCAGAGTCAGTTTTAATTGTTCACTGGGATGGTAAATTGATGCCTGATTTGACGGGGCATGGGGGCCATGTTGACAGACTCCCAGTTCTTGTCTCAGGCAATGGCACCTCCCAACTTCTTGCTGTTCCAAAACTTCCCTCTGGTACAGGTGATGAACAAGCAAAAGCTGTTGTGAAGGCTTTGCAGCAATGGTACATTGCAGACATCGTGCATGGCATGTGTTTTGATACAACAAGCTCAAATACTGGTCACCACAAGGGTGCGTGTGTCAAAATTGAGCAGTTGCTGGGTCGTGATTTGCTATATTTTGCCTGCCGCCACCATGTACTAGAACTTGTAGCTGGAGCTGCTTTTGAAGCTGTAATGGAGCACTCAGCTGCTCCTGACATAAAGCTGTTCCAAAGATTCTAAGCCAAATGGGAACAAATTGACAAGCAGAAGTTTGAAGACTCCTCCACCGATGATCTGGTAGAAGAATCGGTCAGAGCTGTTAGGGACGATCTAACCAACTTCATTGAGAAGGCTCCATTGGAGACACAGCTTCGAGATGATTATCGAGAGCTGCTAGAGCTGGCCTCCATCTTCCTTGGCACATCACCTTCTCGGGGAGTACGATTTTCTGCTCCTGGTGCAATGCACCAAGCACGATGGATGGCAAAGACCATTTATTCCTTCAAAGTGTGGTTATTCCGTTCTCAGTTTAAGCTTACACTAAAGGAGAACAGAGGACTAAGAGATTTGTGCATTTTCTTTGCCCGAATATATGTGAAGGCTTGGACAACTGCTCCACTTGCTGCAAAGGCACCAAAAGGAGATCTGATGTTGCTTAAAGCTCTACAAGACTACAGTACCATCAGCGATGCCATATCAAAGGCAACTTTCCACAAAATGATGGGACACCTCTGGTACTTGTCAGAAGAGTTGGTTGCATTGGCCTTCTTTGATGACGATGTTCTCCCAGCAGTGAAGGATCGCATGTTGGAAGCTATGAACATCGTTATTGGAGAAGAAAAGCATGTCAAACGGGTTACAATCAATCTAGACACACTCTAAGTGAAGAACCTATATGATTTCACGACAAAGAACACAAAGTCATTTTTCAAAAAGCTCAACTTGAATACAGATTTCCTGGCCCTCCCAGTAGAACAGTGGAAAGATGATCCTGGCTTCCAAAATGCAAAAGCCAGTGTACAAGCTTTGTCTGTGATCAATGATCGTGCAGAAAGAGGAGTAGCCTTAGTCCAAGATTTCTCAGGCCGCATCACCAAGGACGAACAGCAACTGCAGTATCTACTGCAGGCAGTTGCTGACCACAGGAAATCTTTCCCTAATGCCCTCAAGCAAACCTTACTGGGCGACAAAGAGTGAGACTGGTCCTCATAAGACCCCTGCCTTCAGCAGCTAATACCCACTTAAACTAAGTGGGGGGGGGGGGGCCCAGGCTTGGGGGCTAGGAAATGATGTGTTATGAACATTAAGCATAGGCATAATATTATTAAATTTCATTTGACTTGAGCAACCTCTAATTATTAAGATATTTAAAAAATATTTTACAGGCAATGTTCCTACCCCAAATGAAAACTTTTGCCAGGGTCTGTGAAAAAAAATGCCAAATTTTGTTTTTTGCTCCAAAATAAGGACCACCCTAATATATATATATATATATATATATATATATATATATATATATATATATATATATATATATATATATATATATATAATATATGAGCTATATATGACTATATATATATATATATATATATATATATATAATATATATATATATATATATCTTGATAAAATCACACGGAAAAGGGAAACAACGGAGCACCTTAGCTTTCGTCTATATTCAAGACATCTTCAGAGTGCAACTCTGAAGATGTCTTGTATATAGACGAAAGCTAAGGTGCTCCGTTGTTTCCCTTTTCCCGTGTGATATTATCAAGATTTATCTTATCCACGTTTTCATTGTGGATCTACATGAATATATATATATTATATATATAATATATATATATATATATATATATATATATATATGTATATATATATATATATATATATATATATATATATATATTATATATATATATATAATATATACCTGCATTATCTATCTATCTATCTATCTATCCATGTACTCAACACCACAGATAAAGCATATGTGCAGAAGAAGGCGAGATAAACTTCAGGAACCAGAGAAAGACAAAAAAATCAGGCGTAGAGTGATAATAGGGGATAATTGAGAGTAATAAAGATATGGACAACACAGTCAGGGTGGAGAGAGAGAGAGAGAGAGAGAGAGAGAGAGAGAGAGAGAGAAGGGGGGGGGGGGGGTAGAGAAAGTGAGATGTTACCATGACAACAAACATGTGACCTCAACGTGACCCCTCGCGACCTGATACAACCCCGGGAGGCAATGAGGTGGTGGAGACTGCTGTGGGGAGAGTTATGGAGGTTATGTAGGGAGTAATGGAGGATGTGAAGGGAGTTATGGAGGTGGTGGAGGGAGTTATGGAGGTGGTGGAGAGAGTTATGGAGGTGGTGGAGAGAGTTATGGAGATTGTGGAGGGAGTTACGGAGGTTTTGGAGGGAGTTATGGAATGTTATGGAGGGAGTTATGGAGGTTGTAGAGGGAGTTATGGAGGTTGTAGAGGGAGTTATGGAGGTTGTAGAGGGAGTTACGGAGGTTGTGGAGCGAGTTACGGAGGTTGTGGAGGGAGTTATGGAGGTTGTGGAGGGAGTTATGGAAGTTGTGGAGGTTATTTAGGGAGTTACGGAGGTTGTGGAGGGAGTTATGGAGGTTGTGGAGGGAGTTACGGAGGTTGTGGAGGGAGTTACGGAGGTTTTGGAGGGAGTTATGGAATGTTATGGAGGGAGTTATGGAGGTTGTAGAGGGAGTTATGGAGGTTGTAGAGGGAGTTATGGAGGTTGTGGAGGGAGTTACGGAGGTTGTGGACCGAGTTACGGAGGTTGTGGAGGGAGTTATGGAGGTTGTGGAGGGAGTTATGGAAGTTGTGGAGGTTATTTAGGGAGTTACGGAGGTTGTGGAGGGAGTAATGGAGGTATTGGAGGGAGTTATGGTGGTTGTGGAGGGAGTGATGAAGGTTGTGGAGGGAGTTATGGAGGTTGTGGAGGGAGTTATGGAGGTTGTGGAGGGAGTTATGGAGGTTGTGGAGGGAGCTATGGAGGTTGTGGAGGGAGTTACGGAGGTTGTGGAGGGAGTTATGGAGGTATTGGAGGGAGTTATTGTGGTTGTGGAGGGAGTGATGAAGGTTGTGGAGGGAGTTATGAAGGTTGTGGAGTGAGTTACGGAGGTTTTGGAGGGAGTTATGGAATGTTATGGAGGGAGTTATGGAGGTTGTAGAGGGAGTTATGGAGGTTGTAGAGGGAGTTATGGAGGTTGTGGAGGGAGTTATGGAGGTTGTGGAGGGAGTTATGGAGGTTGTGCAGGGAGTTACGGAGGTTTTGGAGGGAGTTATGGAATGTTATGGAGGGAGTTATGGAGGTTGTAGAGGGAGTTATGGAGGTTGTAGAGGGAGTTATGGAGGTTGTGGAGGGAGTTATGGAGGTTGAAGAGGGAGTTATGGAGGTTGTGGAGGGAGTTGTGGAGGGAGTTATGGAAGTTGTGGAGGAAGTTATTAAAGTTGTGGAGGGAGTTATGGAGGTTGTGGAGGGAGTTATGGAGGTTGTGGAGGTTATTTAGGGAGTTACGGAGGTTGTGGAGGGAGTTATGGAGGTTGTGGAGGGAGTTATGTAGGTTGTGGAGGGAGTTATGGAAGTTATGGAGGTTGTGGAGGGAGTTTGGAGGTTGTGGAGGGAGTTATGGAGGTTGTGGAGGGAGTTATGGAGGTTGTGGAGGGAGTTATGGAAGTTGTGGAGGTTATTTAGGGAGTTACGGAGGTTGTGGAGGGAGTTATGGAAGTTGTGGAGGAAGTTATTAAGGTTGTGGAGGGAGTTATGAAGGTTGTGGAGGGAGTTACGGAGGATGTGGAGGGAGTTATGGAGGTTGTGGAGGGAGTTATGGAAGTTGTGGAGGGAGTTATGGAGGTTGTGGAGGGAGTTATGGAAGTTGTGGAGGGAGTTATGGAGGTTGTGGAGGGAGTTATGGAGTTTGTGGAGGGAGTTATGGAGGTTGTGGAGGGAGATATGGAGGTTGTGGAGGGAGATATGGAGGTTGTGGATGGAGTTATGGAGGTTGTGCAGGGAGTTACGGAGGTTGTGGAGGGAGTTATGGAATGTTATGGAGGGAGTTATGGAGGTTGTAGAGGGAGTTATGGAGGTTGTGGAGGGAGTTATGGAGGTTGTAGAGGGAGTTATGGAGGTTGTGGAGGGAGTTATGGAGGTTGTGGAGGGAGTTATGGAGTTTGTGGAGGGAGTTATGGAGGTTGTGGAGGGAGATATGGAGGTTGTGGAGGGAGATATGGAGGTTGTGGAGGGAGTTATGGAGGTTGTGGAGTGAGTTATGAAGGTTGTGGAGGAGTTATGGAGGTTGTGGAGGGAGTTATGGAAGTTGTGGAGGAAGTTATGTAGGTTGTGGAGGGAGTTACGGAGGTTGTGGAGGGAGTTATGGAGGTTGTGGAGGAAGTTATGGAGGTTGTGGAGGGAGTTATGGAAGTTGTGGAGGAAGTTATGAAGGTTGTGGAGGGAGATATGGAGGTTGTGGAGGGAGTTATGGAGGTTGTGGAGGGAGATATGGAGGTTGTAGAGGGAGTTATGGAGGTTGTGGAGTGAGTTATGAAGGTTGTGGAGGGAGTTATGGAAGTTGTGGAGGGAGTTATGGAAGTTGTGGAGGGAGTTACAGAGGTTGTGGAGGGAGTTATGGAGTTGTCTGTTGAGAAAAATCAGCTCTTGCTCTCTGTGCTTCGTGACCCTGGCAGTAGAAGACAGCATCATCTCCAGGCTGAGATGGTGAAAGGCGGTCTACCGTTTACACGGTTGGGTAAGCGTGTTGTAGTATTGGTGGTGGTGGTAGTGATGGTGGAGGTGGTGGTTGTAGTGATGGTGGTGGAAGCGATGATGGTGGTGGTAGTGGTGGTGTTAGTGATAGCGTGGTAGTGGTAGTAATGGTGGTGGTTGTGTTAGTGTGGAAGTAGTGTGGTGGTAGTGAGGGCGGTAGTAGTGATGGTGGTGGACGTTATGGTGGTAGTGGTGGTGGTAGTGGTAGTGTTGATGGTGGAGGTGGTAGTGGTGGTGATGGAGGTGGTGGTAGTAGCGGTGGTTTTTATAAGCTCATCATCGTTGTTAAGAAGTGATAAAAAAAGTTCCAATACTGTACAGAACACCTTGCACGTTCTTAAGATTGTCGAACGAACATAGGATACCAATATTGCTCTACGTGAACATTTGACTATATACTGTAGATTCCAAGATCTCGCTTAGCATATATAAATATACATACGTACGAGAAATAAATCCATTAACATGACTAACATGAACATATACACACACACACACAAACACAGAGGACGACAGAAAACACACACAGTCACCAGTTAAAAGTTTGTAGTCCTCCACTTACAAAAGAAATGACTACACTCGTATGACATAAAGAATGAGTTCGTGTTCAACAGAGCAGCATGTGTGATACTGTTTTGTTTATGTTCACCAGTCACGCTCCTCTGACTGTTGTTGACATCACAAGGAGGTCACTGTGCATGGTTATCTATCTATCTCTCTACCTATATATCTATCTATCTATCTATCTTTTATATTTTCTTATTCTTTTACTCCCGTTTTCCGTTTTTATGCTTCTTTGTCTCACATACAGTATAGTGTATTTTTCTTTCTCATATTATTTCTCTCTTCCTCTTTCTGTCTCTCACTCTTTCTTTGTCTGCCTTTTTCGTTTTATTCGTCTTTCCTATACTATATTTCTCACTCTTTATTTCAATTTCCTTTTATTTTTTATTTATATCTATCTATATATCACATTGAGAACACTTACATGCAGTTTTCTATTTTTAATTAAGCTTTCAAAGGTAGATTAACAGTTCAGTCGAATTCGAATCACTTAGTGTTGGTTTGACTTACCTTTCAATGCTAAATGAATATGATGAAAAGGTTTACTACCACCAATTACTGTATTTTGGTGAGTAAGTGTGAGCGTGTGTGCGTGTGTGTGTGTGTTATGGACGATGGTTTAGACTAGTTGTGTAATCGTTTGGCAATCGAATTTTCAATCTCTGAACCAAATGTCGAGGGGGAATTTTGGACGCAATCGTGGATATGTTGGATATGTGTATTTAAAGAGTGGGAATTAATTGAGGAAATGCTAGAATCCTTGTTTATTTTAGTATTGACTCCCATTTCCCATCCCAGCACACCTTAGCACTCTATCAGACACTGTAAACACATCCTGACAGATTTGCACTAGGGATGTGAACATTACCCCTGACTCTCGCGATGAATGTTATTTATATTATGATGTAGGCAAAAGATATTTTCATATTTTTACAGTCATGAACTATTTAATATGATTAATTAAAGCGTAATATACACTGTCACGCCATAGATATTGTTATAACAAGTAATTACATGTTGGTAATAACTTTGTGATGGACTTTTGGGTATGGATTGGAGTGGTTGTTGTGGAGGAGTGTTGCTGATGCTGGTGTGTGGGGATTGTTATCACCATGAAAACACCTGTACATGTGTCTGCATCAATCACTGGTGTTAATAATAATAATAATAGTAATAATAATAATAATAATATTAATAATAATAATAATAAACGGTTTATTAATAGAGTTGCAGCCGGTGGCTGAAAATATACAAACTTACATGTGATTTAGACATAATGATATGCGTTCAATACATTTACAAGGCTGTACAGTACATAACTCGGGAGTTGTTTATTATTTTAACAATAGATGGGATGGTGCTATTCTTATATCTGTCAGTGCGGGCTCTAATGGGCTGAATTTTGTTGCAGTGGCAGACTGCGCGAGGTGGGTGGGGGACTGCAGGTGGCAGTAGGTGGCGATGACGTGCTAGTGCGTGGTGGCGCGCCACGCCATACTTGGACACGGTAATGAGAACAACTTCGGTGTGGCGCTGTATGACAACATCAGAAGGGGAAAACTGCAACACCTCGGGCCAGATTTCCCGACATTGATCAGACGTGCCAGTGCCGCAACACCCGACATAATCCTCTCCAACAACGAGGCCGTCCTGAACAGGCACGTTACCGCCGGACCCATCAGTACCAGCGATCACCTGCCAGTCGTCGTGACGCTCTCATCCAATCCCATTATGATCCCCGCCAACATCAGGTCAAACCTCAAACGGGCAGACTGGGACTCCTTCAAGGAGTCTCTCAGTCTCAAGCAGGGGAGAAACCTGGAAGAAGCCAGCCCCAATGACATCGACGACGCGGTCGAACAATGGTATAAGGATGTGAAGACGGAGATGGACAACAACATCCCGACCACCAGTTGCAGGACCATTCCCCATCCTCACACTAGTCACCAGCTGAGGCAGCTCAGTGTCCAGTACGCTCACGTGAGACAGCTAGCCAGTATCCGCGGGTGGACGCAGGAGCTGAGACACCGGTACCGAGAGCTACAGACGGACATCCAGCACGAGAGCAAACGTCAACATGAACAAAAGTGGGCCACCTTGGTGTGGGAGGCAGCCAACAATTACCGCGATTCTGCTGCCTTCTGGAAAGGGATCAAGCGACTGATGGGTTCCACGGTCCCTTATCTGCTCGACCAAAACAACGTAAAAATATTCGAGGAAGAAAACCAAGAACAACTACATCGGCGATATTTACGAAAGATCTTTACCATTAGTGAACAGGAGAACGAGGGCTTCGACAGGGAGTTTGAGGAGGACATTTTAGGTCATCAGCACCTGCTCCAACCGCTCCCACGGACTGACTTCACTAGACTGGTTGACGGAAGCTACCTGACGGAGCGCATAGTTCCTGCAGATGTGTCAGCCGTCATAAAAGGGTTTAAAAACAAATCACCTGGTCAAAGTCACATTAACAAGAAGATCCTGGCCCAACTCCCCGACAACATGATAGAGAGGCTTGCTCATATATGCAACGCCTGCCTCGCCTCTGGATACTTCCCTAAGATGTTCAAAATCGCCGTTATTCGCCTCATGCCAAAAGCAGGGAAGCCTCCAAACAAAGTCGAAAACTTTCGACCAATTTCGCTGCTAGAGGTACCTGCCAAAATCTTCGAAAAAATAGCCAACAAACGATTGCGGATGTATCTGGAGGACGAAGACGTGCATAATCCCCGCCAGTTCGGCTTCCGCCAGTACCGAGGCACATCCACCGCCATAGCTCAGGCTTACGAGCAGATCGCTAATGCCATGACTGGCCGCCTGCAGTGCAACATAGTGCTGAGGGACGTCAGCAAGGAGTTTGACAAAGTTTGGCAAGCAGGGCTGCAGTATAAGATCATACAACTGGGGCTACCCGAAAATCTGACGCGCCTGCTGTGCAACTTCATTATGGACCGCAGAGCCAAAATCAAGATGCAAGAACATTTTGGAGAAGAATTCTCACTTTCGAGCGGCGTGCCTCAGGGCTCTTGTCTCTCACCAACCCTTTACACGCTCTACACGGCTGACCTGCCACCCCCAATCGTCGGCAGCGAGTACGTCATGTATGCCGACGATGTAACACAGATCGTCACCTGCCCAGGAAGGTCCACAGCAAGGATGGCGCGACTCACTGCTCGGGCAATAGAGGAGATCTCGTAGTATGAAAATAAATGGAAAATAAAAACAAACAAAACGAAATTTGAGGTCATACCCATAGCCAAATTTAAGCCGGCCCTATTGATGATCGACGACGAAGAGATTGAGTACTCTAAACAAGGCAGGTTGCTCGGCCTCATCATCTCTCGGACGGGCATCATTCCCCACGTGAAGGACAGACTAAATAAAGCCAAAGTCGCCGCAGCCAAATTAAAACGTTTTAAATTGATGCCTGAGAAGATACAAGTTCACCTGTACAAGGCGCTGGTGAGGCCTGTGTTGGAGTACCCATCTATACCACTCGTCACACTCGGGAAGACTAGACTACGACAACTACAGAGCTTCCAAAACAAGTGTTTGAGGTCAGCCAGTGGCCAAGCGCCACCCTACCAGGAGACAGTGGAAACCATCCACCTAAGAAATAAAACAGAGGCCCTCAACTTCAGGTTCCATCGCCTAGGGAAGAAGGTTTGGGACAAACTCCTGGACGACCCTCACAGCCCAGACCACCTACGCGGGGAAGACATCAAAGGAGGGAGACCCCACGCCTGGTGGCCCCGGAGTCTGCCCGCACTACAACAACCCAACCCGCGATCCATCTATGTCCGCCACAGTGATCCACCTTAGATTAAAACTTAGATGATATAAATTCACATTTAACAAGTCACAATCAAGTGAGTCCATAACGTAATACAGTATAAGATGTTAATAAACTTGTAATTGTAAAATCAATCCAGTCATTGTCTACTAAAATAACCATTGTGCAACCTCATTCTAAATCCTAGGTTAGCTTAGTGAGCCAACAAACTCTGTAATATGTAAAACAAGGGGTGTCGTCCCCCTTTGTTTAACTCATTAAACTTCTTTTCCAACCTTTCCCCCCACGACTATATGTTGTGACTTCTCCATCCCTCATGTCTGGCTGTGCCTTGAGCCCCAGCATACCCTCCATCCTTTCCCCACCTTAACCTACAAAAAAAAAAAAAAAAAAAAAAAAAAAAGGTAGCTGAGGGATGGCATTTCCAGGGTGGAGAGAGCATTGTTGCAGCTATAGTCTGCGCAAGAGCATGATTCTGCAGGCCCTTTTCTGTACCTTCTCTAGTTGACGTTGTTGGGTAGAGTTGAGAGAAGACGACTAAGTGTGTGTGTGTGTGTGTGTGTGTGTACAAGAATAATAAACACACACATACACACACACTACTACTCCTATTTTGCTGTCACTCAGAATCGAGTATGACGATCATCCAGCTATAATACAGTTATATGAGTTATTAGGGATGTCACCTTCATTGGTGAGTTTTGAGGTGACTAAAGAGGCCGATACGGGACCGGCAGAGTTGTTCACAGATGTTGCACATGTGAAGGGCTACGTCTAGTGCGGGAGGGGCGGCGGCAACGTCTTTCCGGCGTTGGCGCTTGTCTGCCTCGTTATGCAGTCGGGATAACTCGAAAGTATTGACACCTTCTCGTGTGGTGCTTCTCCAAGCGTTAAAATCTGGAGTAATCGTCTCCCAGGTGAAGGGGTCGATTTTGCACCTTTTCACGTTGGTATTAAGACTATCCTTATACCTTTTTAGTTGCCCGCCGATGTCACGTAGCTGCTTTGGCAGTCTACTGTCATCCATATGGGTAACATGGGCAGTCCAGCATAGTTGTTCATGGATAATGATAGCCTCGATGCTCCTACAGTTGGTGTCAGCAAGAATACTGGCATTTGTTCTCTGTTTTTCTATGTGAACTCGGAGGATGGAACATATGAGTAGACTGTGTTGGTGAAAGTTTTCAAGTGCCTCGAGGTGCCTCCTGTATGTGACCCATGTCTCGCTGCTATATAGCAGGGTGGGGAGGACCACGGTTCGATATACGTGTAACTTTGAAGATAATTTCAACCCCCTACAGCTGAAAACACGGTTTCGGAGTCTGCCAAGGCTTGATATGCACATCTGATCAGATGCTGAATCTCTTCATCGATGTCCGTGGTGGTGGACAGGTGAGAGCCGAGATACTGAAAGTGGGTAACATTAGAGAGGGTAGTACCATTAATTTGGATGGACGGTGGAGGTGTATCTCAACCAGGGTCAGGTTGAAAGAGAATCTGAGTCTTATGTACATTCACCTCAAGGCCAAAGTGTGCACACGCATCTGCGTAGGTGTTCAGGATCTCCTGTAGGTCGAGTTCAGTGTGAGCACCAAGGGTGAGGTTGTCTGCATACTAAAGTTCAGTAATGGAAGCTGTCGACACCTTTGTTCTTGCCTGGAGTTGTCTTATGTTGAAAAGACCCTTCATCCGATACTCGATGTTCTCCCCGCCGGCAAATTTTGGCACTGGCACGAGTAAGGAAGGCAGCCAATAAAATGGAAAAGAGAGTTGGTGCCAGTACACACCCTTGTTTAACCCCCGTTTGAATGGGGAAGAACTCAGACTGGGTGGCATTGTGCAGGACACTGCCGTTCATGCCATCGTGGAGTTGCCTCACAATGGCAATGAATTTTGGTGGGCAGCCAAAACGACTGAGGGTCCACCAGAGGACTTCCCTGTTAACCGAGTAGAAGGCCTTCGTTAGGTTGATGAAATCCATGTACAGGTCACAATGCTGTTCTCTCCACTTTTCCTGTATCTGACGGGCAGCAAAGATCGTCAGTGGTGTCACGTGATGGTCTAAAGCCACATTGAAATTCTGGGAGGAAGTTTTCTGCCTCAGGAAGAAATCTGTTTAGGAGGACTTGGGGGATAATCTTGCCAGTTACGTAACAGCAGCGAGATCCCGTGATAGTTGCCATAGTCTGACCAGTCTCCCTTGTTCTTATAAATCTTGACGATGGAATCGTCTTTAAGAGCTTGGGGGATTTCCTCTATTTCCAATATATTCTCCAGGAGAGAGTGAAGATGGCTGGTAAACAGAGGTTCTCCTGCTTTATACACCTCGGCTGGGATTCCATCAGGCCCTGAGGCTTTGTTATTTTTCAGCTGTTTCATGGCAGGAGCTACCTCATCCAGGGATGGAGAATAGCTGAGGTGGGTCAGCCCTGGATGCTGAGGGACCTGCTGGGTAACCAGGCCATCCACATAAGGATGCCTTCATCTTCTATAATCAGGGAGTTACCTTCGGATGAGCGGAGGGTGGCTGCGCCACGAGTGATTGGCCCATAAAATGTTCTATTGGAATTGAAAAATTCGCACATCTTGTGCTGATTTGCAAATTTTTGTGTTTCACATGATTTATTTTTAAACTCGTCGCTCTTTAGATTGCTAAGCTCGCGCTGGGCAACCGCTTTCTTCTTGTGGAAGGTATCAGCTTTGGTCTGAGACTGAGGGATGTTCTTCCAATCAGTTAATGTAGCACGTTTATCATCGACGAGTACATTGATTGCCGGGTCAGTTTCATCAAACCAGCCCTGGTGCATTCTTTCGATCAGGCCGAGGGTCTTTCTTCATTTTTTTGTTGACAGTGTCGATAATATCCCATTTGGCACTGGGATTTGGGTTATTTGTTGTCGGGTTCCTTATCAGCCCATGTTCGAGCTGTTCTCTGAAAGCATGTGCTACCACTGGATCCTCTAGATGCTTAGTGTTAAAACCTCTTTTGGAGGCTTGCTGCCTCCTCCGTTTTGGGCGATGTGAAGTGCTAGCTTGGCTTTGACGAGCTGATGATTAGTGTTGCAGTGGTCTGAGCCACGCATGGCTTGGGTGATGAGGACATCTCGTCGATCTCTTTCTCTGACAATGATGTGGTTACAGTCAATGAGATGCCAGTGTTTGGATTGTGGGTGTACTTGTGTTATAGTCAAGATTTAGTATTAGTGTTATAGTGAACATGTAGTACTGGTGTTATAGTGAACCTGTAGTATTAGTGTTATAGTGAACATGTAGTACTAGTGGTATAGTGAACATTTAATTTTAGTGTTAGAGTGAACATTTGGAACTAGTCTTATCGTGAACATATAGTAATGGTGTTGTAGTGTGAACATGTAGTATGTCTATTATAGTGAACATGTAGTATTAGTGTTATAGTGAACATGTTGTACTCGTGGTATGGTGAACATGCAGTACTAGTGTTATAGTGAACATGTAGTGTAGTACTAATGGTATAGTGGACATGTACTCCTAGTGTTATATTGAACATGTAGTACTAGTGTTTAGTAAACTTTTAGTTTTAGTATTATAGTGAATATGTAATAATATTTGAATAGTGAACATGTAGTACTGGTGTTATAGTGAACATGTAGTGTTACAGTGAATATATAGTACTAGTGCTATAGTGAACATGTAGTTCTAGTGTTATAGTGAACATGTAGTACTAGTGTTACAGTAAACATGTAGTACTCGTGCTAATGTTATAATAGAATATCCTGTAGTAATAGTGTTACACTCAAGATTTAGTATTAGTGTTATAGTGAACATGTAGTAGTAGTAGTGTTCTAGTGAACAGGTAGTACTTCTATTATAGTGAACATGTTGTACTAGTGGTATGGTGAACATTTACTACTAGTGTTATAGTGAACATGTAGTACTAGTGTTAAAGTGAATATATAGTACTAGTGTTTTAGTGAACATGTAATACTAGTGTTACAGTGAACATGTAGTACTAGTGTTATAGTGAAGATGTAGTACTAGTGTTAAAGTGAATATATAGTACTAGTGTTATAGTGAACCTGTAGTACTAGTGTTATAGTGAACATGTAGTACTCGTGCTAATGTTATAGAGAGTATAGTACTTGTGTTATAATCAAGATTTAGCATTAGTGTTATAGTAAACATGTAGTACTGATATTATAGTGAACCTATAGTACTAGTGTTATGGTGAACATGTAGTACTAATGTTATTGTGAACATGTAGTACTAGTGTTAAACTGAATATATAGTACTAGTGTTATAGTAAATATGTAGTACTAGTGTTACGGTGAACATGTAGTACTCATGCTAATGTTATAGAAAATATAGTACTAGTGAACATGTAATAATATTTGAATATTGATTATGTAGTACCAGTGTTATAGTGAACATGTAGTACAAGTGTTACAGTGAATATATAGTACTAGTGTTATAGTGAACATGTAGTACTAGTGTTATGGTGAACATGTAGTACTCGTGCTAATGTTATAGAAAATATAGTACCAGTGTTTTAGTCAAGATTTAGTATTAGTGTTATAGTGAACATGTAGTACTGGTGTTATAGTGAACCTGTAGTACTAGTGTTATAGTGAACATGTAGTACTCGTGCTAATGTTATAGAAAATATAGTATTAGTGTTATAGTCAAGATTTAGTTTTAGTTTTATAGTGAACATGTAGTACTAGTTTATAGTGAACATGTAGAACTAGTGTTACAATGAACATGTAGTACTCGTGCTAATGTTATAGCGAACATGTAGTACTTGTGTTATAGTCAAGATTTAGTATAAGTGTTATAGTGAACATGTAGTACTAGTGTTATAGTGAACCTGTAGTACTAGTGTTATTGTGAACATTTTGTAATAGTGTTATAGTGAACATGTCGCAATAGTGTTATAGTGAAGATGCAATACAAGTGCTATAGTGAATGCAAGTGATCACGGGCACGTTCGTGCCCAGTGAAAGTTTGAACGCTCGTGCTTGGCTAGCGTACAGTGAATGAGGGTGAGCAAAGTCCGTAGACTTGCAAGGTTAATTAGCGTGCGCCAAGTCCGTAGACTTGCATCGTTTTCTATCGTAAATAACATGGTTAAATAATGCCTTCCTAAAGAAACCATCGACATGGGACCAGGTTTATTTCACTCTACGAATTTTTTGCGATTTTCCCACTAAGTTTGATGAAAAACGATTGTGCCGTTTCGGCTACCCAGAACGGGCAGACAGACAGACAGATACACGCCTAGTCCTATAGTATATTAGATGTAGTACTAGTATTATAGTGAACATGTCGTACTAATGGTATAGTAGATATAGCGCAGGAGGTGGGCGCCTCGAACTGGTTAACTACGTTACCGATCCGGGCATATGATTTCAGTCTCAATAAACAAGAATTTACAGATGCCATTGCTCTAAGGTAAGGTAGGCCAGTAGAAGATTTGCCCTCCCAATGCGTGTGTGGCTCTTCCTATGACGTCGATCATGCCATGGTGTGCAAGAAAGGGGCTTCATATGCATGAGGCATCATGATGTAAGGGATCTCACAGCAAATATGTTGAAGGAAATATTGTCATAATGTCAGTTTAGAACCGACCCTCCTTCCATTGGAAGGTGAGAATTTCCAACATAGGACTTCAAACACATACAACGAAGCCTGTGTTGACGTCAGTGATCGACATCAGGATTTTTGATCCCATGGCCGCATGTCACCGTAACTTAGCTTTCGATGCTGCACACAGGAGGAACGAGAACGACAAGATAGGGGAATACGGGAAGAGAATTCAGAACGTTGATCAAGGCAGGTTCACTCCTCTGGTGTTCATAACTTCTGGTGGGATGGGACCAAGTGCAACATACTTCTATGCCAGACTCGCGGAGGTATTATCCGAACAGAAGCAGCAGCCCAGAAGTTATGTTACAACCTAGATGAGATGTCGACTGTCCTTCTCTCTCCTTAGGTCTGCTTTGCTCTGCCTCAGGGGAACGATAGCATCGGCCCCAAAGCCAACAAAAGTTGCAGATATTGACTATGAGGCAACAGTTACTAAATGTCGCTAGATCTGCGGCTCAACTAACTCAACACAGCTAGGATAGTTATTTATGGATATTTAATTTTAAGGTAATAAAATGGTGGCTATTTGGGGAGGTTGGAGGCCATTTAAAAAAAATGGTATAGTGAACATGCACTACTAGTGTTATAGTGAACATGTAGTACTAGTGTTGTCGTGAACTTGTAGTTTTTGTATTATAGTGAGCATGTAATAATATTTGTATAGTGACCATGTAGTACCACTGTTATAGTGAGCATGTAGTACTAGTTACAGTGAATATATAGTACTAGTGTTATCGTGAACATTTAGAACTAGTGTTACATGGAATATGTAGTACTCGTGCTAATGTTATCGTGAACTTGTATTATAGTCAAGATTTATTATTAGTGTTATAGTGAAAATGTAGTACTAGTGTTATCGTGAACATGTAGTACTAGTGTTATCGTGAACATGTAGTACTAGTGTTATCGTGAACATGTAGTACTAGTGATATAGTAAACATGTCGCACAAATGTTACAGTGAACATATAGTACTTGTGTTACTGAAAATATTGTATTACTGTTAGAGTGAAGATGCAGTACTAGTGTTATTATGAACATGTAGTACTAGTGTTATAGTGAACATTATGTGTTTGTGTTATAGTTATCAAGTAGTATTAGTGTTATAGTCAACATGTAGCACTAGTGTTATAGCGAACATGTAATACTAGTATTATAGTGAACATGTAGTACTAGTGTTATAGTGAACATTATGTACTAGTGTTATAGTTATCAAGTAGTACTAGTGTTATAGTCAACATGTAATACTAGTGTTATAGCGAACATGTAATACTAGTATTTTAGTGAACATGTAGTACTAGTGTTATAGTGAACATTATGTACTAGTGTTATAGTTATCAAGTAGTACAAGTGTTATAGTCAACTTGTAATAGTAGTATTATAGCAAGCATGTAATACTAGTATTATAGTGAACATGTGGTACTATACTCTTTCCACTGTACCCCGAGTAGTATGGTGTATGTTGACTATAACAAAAATACATCATTTTCACTATAACACCTGTTTCTACATGTTCACTATACTACTATAGAATTTCCATGCAAAGCTGGCCCGTGGGGCACGCCTCTCGTCTGTAGCTACAAATAGCCGAATGGTTTCCCTGATCGTCTTCCCCCCCCCCCCTCCGGTCTGTGAGTATATAAGAGCGTACTTATTACGACCTTTTATATTAAATATTAAATTTTTTTTAACATCCTCTCTGAAGTGCCAATGCCTTGAAATCATTTGCATTTTGACAATTCAGATATTTAACGTTATTTTAGATAATAACAGGTCTGCTTACCAAATGTGAACCCATTTAGTTTGAATTTTCTATGAACCAATCAGCTATTAGTATAAAAAAGAGGCGTGGTCTCCGAGCCAGGTTGGCGTGGACACACACACACACACACTACTACTACTACTGCTACCACTACTATTACTTTCCTGTCATATTTATATATTTATATATATATATAATCAACACCTCAACCCGCCAGGATTCGAACCCACAGCCCACAAGCCTATGACTGTGACCGGGGAACGCTAACCGCTGGACCACCAGGATACTAAAAGCAGTCCTAGACTTTGTTATATTTCACACAAAGCCTGTTCAACGAGCTTATGGCGCCGTGAACCTCTAATGGGGACCACCCGTATCACTTAGGTGGTCAGAGTAACGTTTTACCAAATCCGGCTTCGAAACACGAGGATCATATATATTTCATTAGCCCAATAAAGCATGCGGACTTCTACATACAATCAACACCTCAACCCGCCAGGATTCGAACCCACGGCCCACAAGCCTATGACTGTGACCGGGGAACGCTAACCGCTGGACCACCAGGATACTAAAAGCAGTCCTAGACTTTGTTATATTTCACACAAAGCCTGTTCAACGAGCTTATGGCGCCGTGAACCTCTAATGGGGACCACCCGTATCACTTAGGTGGTCAGAGTAACGTTTTACCAAATCCGGCTTCGAAACACGAGGATCCATATATATTTCATTAGCCCAATAAAGCACGCGGACTTCTACATACAATCAACACCTCAACCCGCCAGGATTCGAACCCACGGCCCACAAGCCTATGACTGTGACCGGGGAACGCTAACCGCTGGACCACCAGGATACTAAAAGCAGTCCTAGACTTTGTTATATTTCACACAAAGCCTGTTCAACGAGCTTATGGCGCCGTGAACCTCTAATGGGGACCACCCGTATCACTTAGGTGGTCAGAGTAACGTTTTACCAAATCCGGCTTCGAAACACGAGGATCCATATATATTTCATTAGCCCAATAAAGCAAGCGGACTTCTACATACAATCAACACCTCAACCCGCCAGGATTCGAACCCACGGCCCACAAGCCTATGACTGTGACCGGGGAACGCTAACCGCTGGACCATCAGGATACTAAAAGCAGTCCTAGACTTTGTTATATTTCACACAAAGCCTGTTCAACGAGCTTATGGCGCCGTGAACCTCTAATGGGGACCACCCGTATCACTTAGGTGGTCAGAGTAACGTTTTACCAAATCCTGCTTCGAAACACGAGGATCCATATATATTTCATTAGCCCATGATTAGCCGGATGATCTAGGTATATGCTCATAACCACAGGGAAAGAAGAAAACACGAAGTTCCCAAGCGCTTTCGTGTAATTCACATCTTCAGGGGTGAGTACAGACTGGGTGAGAAGGCCGGGTCACCTGACCATCTGACCTGACCACCAACCGTTGTGTGCTATTTAAAGATTAGTAGGGTCATTACCTAATACCTGACCATTGTGGACCTGGTCTCACCCTCCTCTGTATATATACACCTTGATTTGTATTTCTCTCTCTAGTCTGTACTCACCCCTGAAGATGTGAATTACACGAAAGCGCTTGGGAACTTCATGTTTTCTTCTTTCCTTGTGGTTATCAGCATATACGTAGATCACGCGCACTTACAGTGATTTACTTGCATATATATATATATATATATATACGAACATAAGAATGGTGGAAAGTGCAGGGGGCCTATTGGCCCATACTGGGCAGTCCCGTTTACACCCAACCCCTAATGCTCATATAAGCAATTTAGGGTGTGTCAATTTTGTCAACATGTTAAAAATCAAATTTGGTAGTCAAAATATTGTGCCTCTTTATGTCTAAACTTGAGATTCGCAAACAAAAATGAATTGAAATAACCCTCACCTACATCAATTATACCTTAAAGTTTCAAATATCAGTATTTCAACAAATTAATGAGACTTGATTAGAATTATTCACTTGATATTAACTAATCTCATGTAAGCATATGGATTATGGAGTATTTTATGGTTCTATAGCTTGTGTACAATATGCATGTCAGAACATGAACATGAACAGGCTCTCCGTGTGGGACAGTTTAATTCTTGTTTTGACTTGTACCAAGCGTGAGGATAAGGCGCCCGGCTCACTCTCCTTCTAGATATCATAGACGGTGGTTTGCTCTCATTGCACTTGCACCTACTCTACCAGACGAATTCTACATTTTAATTATTGTAAGTAGGGCATATTGATTGTTGCAGTTACTTATATCATCGTATAAAACATTATGTTCTAAGAAATTATTATGTTATTTCTGTTACAGCATTTTTGATAAACAAATTGATATTTTTTGAAACAACAATTGAATTATGAAACATTGAAATATTTTTCTATTTGTCAGATAGTATGAAGATGTCAAAATTGAAGACAAGAAGTCAGTTGTCAACCCACTTGAGCCTGCTAGTTTGTAAAGGGAAGGAGCTTCCTGTATCAGAACTTCCAACAGTGAGAGACATGCTAAGATTAGGGTTACTCCTTCGAGAAAAAAATCAGTGTCGAACTATTGAGCTAAAACTAACGAAATTATGGCACAAAGCAGTTGAAACATCACTTGGTAAAGGAAACTTGGCCAGGAAAAATGAATTTCTGCACACACTTGATACTCTGTTTGACATTTTGACCTGCAAGTGCTCCATACAATTATGTTCTGAATCCAACTGTTCTCACTCAGGTAAGAGAGAAAATAATTCCCACATTGATTGTGGTTGTCCTCGTGAAAAGAAGATCCCTGTTTTAGAGCTTGAATTTATAAAGGCACAGAGGACAAAGGCAGAAGGCCAAGGAAGTATGCAAATGGGTTCAATAGATTATTCAGAAACAAAGAAGCAGATTGCTAATGCCAAGAAGAGAGAACAAATCCGAGAGAGGGAACAAAAGAAGAAAATGAAGAGTGAAGAAGCCATCCAAAGAGAGGAAGAGCTGTGTCAAGATGTTTATCACTTCTTTGATAGTTCTTCTGATGAACAGGAAGCAACATCAGATGATAGTTCCAAAGAGCCATCTGAACCTTTACCAAAGAAAATGAAATACAACACAAGAAATATTTCAAACATTGCTTTAGCTAGTATTCGCCACCATGCTGGACTTCGTGAGGCTGCAGAAATTGCAACTGCCGCTTGGATAGATGCAGGCCTCATCAGCCGAGAGGATGTATCTTTGGTGATAGATCATAATAAAATTAGAAGAGCACAAGAAAAAATAATGAAGGAAATATCTGATCAGCATGAAAAAGATTTAAGCGAGGGAGGGCTCTCCTGTCTTTTGTTTGATGGAAGAATAGATGACACAAAAGTTTTGCTAGAAGTAGAGGGAGTGAACAGAAAGTTTCCAGGTCTCATCAAAGAGGAACACTACTCTGTCTGTTCTGAGCCTGGTGGTCGGTTTTTGTTTCACTTTGCTCCCGAAACTGAAGTAGAAGGGAAGAAACATGCAGAGGTCATTGCTGATCATATTTTATGTTGAGTTCAGGAGAGAGGACTTGGCAGTTCACTGCAGGCTGTTGGTGGAGATTCAACTGCAGTGAACACCGGATGGCAGGGGGGTGTAATGACGCATTTAGAGAAAAAACTAGGAAGAAGACTTGTTTGGATTGTATGTGATTTACATACAGGCGAGCTACCTCTTCGTCATCTCATCCAGGAACGTGATGGTCCTACAAAGAGCAACAACAAGTGGTCAGGTCCCCTTGGCATCATGCTGGATGAAGCAACACAACTAGAAATAAATGCAACCTTTCCAAAGGTCGAAGTTGGCCCTCCCCTTCCGGCGTTGTCTGAAGGAGTCATCAAAGATCTCAGCACAGATCAATCCTATGCTTATCGTATTGCCCAAGCAATAAAATCAAGAGAAGTGCCTCAGTCATTGGCTCTCTTGGAGATTGGACCTGTCAGTCACAGCCGTTGGTTAACTACAGCTCTTCGTTTCTGCAGGATTTGGATTTCCAAACACGAATTGAAGGGCAAAGTGCTGAAGAATTTGAGGTTAATTGTTGAATTTATTATTGGAGTTTATCTTCCCCAGTGGTTTAGTGTGAAACTTAATCCTATGTGGGTGGATGGGCCCAATCACCTTTTGTTTCAATTGCAGCTAGTAAGAACACAGAGGAAGGTAGTGAGGGACATCGTGTTACCTGTGGCAAGAAGGTCCGCTTGGTATGCTCGATCAGAAGCAGTTTTGCAAGCAATGCTTTGCAGTCAATGTACCAATCTCCGAACCGAGGCTGTAGAAGTCATTCTAAAGATTAGAGGAACGCTAATAGATGACGACCAGTTGGGAGACTGTTCGTTTCATTCAAGAAAAGTTCCCCCAATAAACGTCAATGCCACCAAATTGTCAGAATTGGTTGACTTGAGTTTGGAAGTCTTAGAGCCACCATTGACAACAAGTCTAACTAGCCAAGAATTGAGAAACCTTAAAGAGACTCCAATGCAGGTGCCGAAGTGGCCTTCCCACACTCAAAGTGTGGAGAGATGTGCTAGGTTCTGAATAATAAGTTCTATATACAGGAGAGAACACAAACACCTGTATAGTTTTGTAGGTTCGGTTTACTGGATAAGAGTATGTACACAGAGGGAAGCAGCACTCTCCCTTGGCTAGGCTCCTTGTCAACTGCTATAGGCGACGTATGGCAAGTGATACATTAGCAGCTTCCATACGTCGCCAGGCACATTAATTAGGCATGTGGGATATGGTAATAACATTGCCACACGCTGCTAGCTACATAAATGGAGCACATACATAATATACATACATAATATATAATCCAGCATACATAATATACATACACCTCCCTCCCCCCTATACGCTCATAGCAAAGTCTTGAGCGGACCTTTTCTTTTGGATCCGTTCTGAGCGTCGAGGGACTTCATCACTGGGAAGGGTATGGGACTCAACACGGGTGGCGGGGCCAGCAGAAGGCATTGTTACGGGGCGGAGAAAACGGCGGTTCCTCCACCACACACGACCACTGGGTAACCGCACCTGGTAGTCCCGTGACCTGCCAAGACCCATGACTACGCCTACTTTGTCCCAACGTAGGGAGGTCGGGTCCTGAACCTCGGACTTGGGTGCCGACACTCAACCTGGGGAGAGAACGGGCGTGGTCATTGTAGCGGGCGACGACGTCCTGAACACGTTCGGCGGCTCGGCGATCACAATCCTCTGTCTTGGCCTGCCACTCCTTGGAGAAGGATTGAGGGTGAGCAGGGACACAAGAACGAAGGGGGCGTCCATACAAAACCTGGGCAGGGGAGCGTCCGGTGTAGTTAGGTGTGTTGCGGAGTTCAAGAAGACCCCTGTCGAAGGCCTCGCAGTCAATGTTCCCAGAAGGGGCCACCTTAAGGATGAGGTGCTTCAGGGATTTGACAGCAGCCTCAGCGTGGCCGTTGGACTGCGGGTAATGGGGCGATGACAACACATGCCGGACTCCCCATCGGTCAAGGAACGCAGCAAAGTCCCGGCTTGTGAACTGAGGCCCTCCGTCGGTTCGCAGGCGTACAGGAACGCCCACGTCACGGAAGTAGTGGCGGAACTTGCTGATGGTGGCGGCAGACGTCGTGTCATTACCGCACTTGATGACAACCGGCCAACCAGAGAGACGGTCGACGATAACGAGGAAGGACTTTCCTGACACACAGAAAAAGTCGGCCGACACAGACTCAAAGGGGCGGGTGGGGTTGTCGTCACTCATGAAGGGTTCCTGCTGCTGGCTGGGTTGTAATACTTGGCAGGGCTCACACGCACGGACGACATTGGAGATGTCGGAGTTGATGCCGGGCCAGAACACAGTCTGTCGTGCACGTCGTTTGGTGGCCTCAGCTCCACGGTGACTGTCGTGAAGGCGGGCCAAGGCGTGGGGACGTGATGCAGCAGGGACAACTACACGTGCTCCGTACAGAACAAGGTCTCCATCGCAGTAAAGTTCATCGCGGAGTTTCCAATACGGGAGCAGGGTGTTGTGAAGATCGTAGCGGTTGCTAGGAAATCCATTCTTCACACACTCGACGAGTCGGACATAGGAAGGGTCATCTCGGGCCGCTGTTCGAAGGTCCTCCATTGCCTTGTCGTCATCTGGTGACGGGTCCGAACGAAGGGATTGGACGGCATGGAGAGTGACCACAGTCCTGACGGAAAGAGCGAGGTCGGCGTCGAGTACATGGTCTTCTGGAGTAGGGCGGCTGACAGGAGAGCGGGATAAGACATCAGGGATGCAGAGCTCCTTACCAGCACGCCACACTGCAGTGAAGATGTACGCCGAGAGCTTCTCTTTCAGACGCTGGAGGCGAGGGTTCTCAACGGCGTCTAGCGTGTAGTGGTTGAGGATCGGGACAAGCGGGCGATGGTCGGTCACTAGGTGAAAGTATTGCAGGCCTATGAGGTAAAACCTGCACTTGGACATCGCCCAAACCACAGCCAACAGCTCCAACTCAATAGTGGCGTAGCGCGTCTCAGTGTCAGAGAGGAAACGCGAGCCACACTGGACGAGCCGGAACTGCCCTCCACCATGATCCTGCAGTAGGGCGTATCCCACGCCATACAAGCGTGAGGCATCTGTCTGCAGAACTGTGGGCAAGGCTGGGTCAAACGTGGCGAGGACAGGTGGACGAGACAGGGCCTGTTTCACTTGCTGGAAGGCCTTGTCGTGGTCGGGGGTCCACAGGAATGTCCTCTTGGGGCTCATCAGGGGGCGAAGTGGTTGAGCAGCTGCGGAGATGTCCGACGAAAACTCTGCTAACTGGTTGACGAGACCGATGAAGGACCTCAAGTCGGTCAGGTTAGCAGGGGTGGGAAAATCCGTAATGGCGCGGACCTTTTCCGGGTCAGCTGCGATACCATTCCCTGAGAGGGTGTACCCACAAAAGTCAACTGAAGAGCTGGCCAGAACAAACTTGTCGGCATTTAGGGTAATGCCGTGCTTCCGGCACCTGTTGAGTACCTCGTAGATACGGCAGAGGTGATCCATATAATCCTCGTCGTACACGAGTATGTCGTCGACCACTTTCACGCAGTTTGCCAGACCTTGTAGAGCCACATCACCTCGAAGACAGAAAGCGTCTCCTGTAGCGGCGAATCCCATGGGGCCACGGCAATAACTGTAACGTCCATGCGGGGTGATGAAAGTTGTGAGTGGTCGGTCTTCTTCGGCAAGCTCTATCTGCCAGTATCCACACAGGGCGTCCATCGTCGTGAACAAGCGCGCCTTCGGGTTCACACTGCGTATAGCTGCAAAGGGCTTGGGAGAAGGGTGCGCAGGACGAGACACCTGGTTGTTGAGCTTGGAAAGGTCAGTGGTGATCCGAACACCACCTTTAGGTTTTGCGACGACAACCATCGAGTAACACCATGGAGACGGGTCATCGCCGGTTGGTACAATAATTTCTTGGGCGACCATGGAGTCCAGCTCGTTTTTGACCGCCTCGCGGAAGGCCAGGGGAACCAGTCGAGGGGTGTAAATAGCGAATGGCTTCGCGTCGTCCCTCAGGTGGATCCTCATGGGGGGACCTGCCATCTTCTTGAGAGGCTTGGATTCCAGAGCGGACTTGGTCACCAGAACGTCGCTGAATTCCTTCAGGAAGTACTTCCGAGCATCCGAAGGAGAGGTGTCACTGGCAAGAGGCAGGGGTAGGGCGGCAGCAGGGTCGTTGCTGCTCCCTTTTTGCACCCTGTTGGCGTGTTTTACCTCAAGAATAGGTTTGGGGAAGTCCTGGGAGATGATGGCCAACTCCTGACAATGTCTGTAGGACAGCAAAGGAGTCTGGACACCGTTATGCACATCAATCCAGGCTTGACACGACCTGTTGCCAAAGGTGACTTGTGCTTGGAGTGAACCCAGGGCCGGGGTCATCTGTGAACCATCTGCCATAAAGCGGAGATCCTTGGGGGGCGGTCCTAGATCACTTGGAGAGAGCCCCAAGCATTGCAAATGCTGGGGACCGATGACTGTAGCATCAGCGCCGGTGTCGGGCAACATCTGAAGACGGGATGACACACCGCCGTAGGTCACGATGACGCTGATGTACTGGGGGACTTTGGTCCTGGGACGCGGGGGGGAGCACACATTCCTAATGTGGCTCGAGCGTTGTCAAGAGTCGTCGTACCTCTGATTGGAAGACTGTGGGCGGCCCTCTCTGGTGGAGGGGGGCTGAAGCTTCCGCCGACGCGGTCCCTTGGGTATGTTGGAAGGGCAACACTTGTCATAGTGGCCCAGACGACCGCACACATTGCACTGGACGCGCTTGGCTGGGCACCGTACTGTGAGTGACCAGTGGCCCTTACGGTCACAACTGTTGCAGGTAGACTGAGCAGCTGGACACACCTGTGTTCCGTGCTGCTTACCACAGTTGTTGCAAAATAAACCGGGCGTGGACGTGGTGGGCGAAGGCGTAGGAACAGACTTCTTGTCCTTCTTGTACCGGGACACAGCGCATACAGCTGTAGGGGGAGCGCGGATGGCAGAGGTGGCACACCTGGCAGCCTCATAGGAGCGACATATCGTCGACACATCCTTAAGAGAAGAGGAAGAGTCGAGTGAGGTGAGGCGTTGGACAAGTTCCTCGTCCTTAACACCCATCAGGATCACCTGCTTCAACTGGGTCTCCTCGCACTGCTGGTGGTGGCCTGGACATATATCTACCTCTTCCGAGGCTCTCTTAAGACGCACGTAAAAGGCATCAAAAGACTCACCCTCCAACTGTCTGCAGCTAAACAATTCCCTCCTGCGCAGAGCTTCATTCTGCTGTCCTTTGATGTGCCGTTGTAGAACGTCCAGTACCTCCTCTACAGACAGCGAAGAGGTTGGGGGTACCTGCAACGTATGTTCCAAGACACGCTGAATTTCCAAGGACAGGCACATACGCAGCTGGATGAGTTGTTTAGGCTGTGACAAACTCTGGAGATCCACCATTGTAGAATAATCAGTCCACCGTCGCCGCCATTCACGAAAAGTCTGGAAATTCACATCAGGCTTCAAGATGGGCGGTGTTTGAGCTGCTGCTTTAGGTGGGGCTGGGGGGTGTGAAGGAAGCATGGATGAGGTATCTGAACCAGTCAGTACCGAGGCAGTGTTAGAGCCAGGGGCTTGGTTAACAGTGAGGCGAGATATCAAGGCTTCAAACCGTTCACTGTCTTCCAATCTCCGTTGGTTGTCTCGTTCTGCCTCTGCTTGCCTTCTGTGCTCATCCGCCAAACGTCTGTGGGCTTCATCCTCGCGTTTCTCATCTCTCATAAACTTCAGTAAAGCAATTATCTCTGGAGACAACGCTGAATATTGAGGTGAGGGACTGCGCGATGTGGGGGCTGGAGCGTCGTGGCCGGCCTGGTCATCCATCTCTGCGGGGCTATCACCCGCCTGACTCATCCAGACGCTGGGTCCACGGCTACGTAAGGCGTGAGACATAACTACTTCATCTGTGTACTATGTCTTAAATCAGTGTTGACCGGTCAGCCCGTCGTATCAACAAGATTTCAGACAAAAAATTAATTAAATACACAGATAAGTAGATTATATATATAAAATATATATAAGGAAGCCGCGCGGTCAGCGAGTGTTAGTACGTGTATGTGTGCGTGTGAGGGCAGTGGGAGCGGTCTCCTCGAGCTGTGAAGGGGTGTGGAGACGACGCTGTGAGGGGGTGGAGGGAGAGGCGCGGCGACTCCCAGTCAGTCCAGTTACCCTCAGAACGCGGTCAGAGACGGGTGCACTGAACTCTACTCCTTACAAATGCCCAGAACGTGCCGTATACCTTGGGAATCCTTTAGAACAAGGTCACACATGAATGGCACGAACACACAATGCACTAAACACTTCACAGAAAATCACTGACACTGCTCAAAGTTGCTAAATTCTTCGAGGAGAGGTAACGCGCGGGAGTTTACCCAAGCGAGAGTCCATAGAGTCCATAGCCGGCTTTCTACAAACTTTGCACTATCACTCGTAATTATCCAGTAAGATCGGATCACTGCGCCATGTTAGGTTCTGAATAATAAGTTCTATATACAGGAGAGAACACAAACACCTGTATAGTTTTGTAGGTTCGGTTTACTGGATAAGAGTATGTACACAGAGGGAAGCAGCACTCTCCCTTGGCTAGGCTCCTTGTCAACTGCTATAGGCGACGTATGGCAAGTGATACATTAGCAGCTTCCATACGTCGCCAGGCACATTAATTAGGCATGTGGGATATGGTAATAACATTGCCACACGCTGCTAGCTACATAAATGGAGCACATACATAATATACATACATAATATATAATCCAGCATACATAATATACATACAAGATGTGTGAAAATGGTCACAGAAGCAGCGGGCCATGTTTACAGCCACGAGAGGCGAGAAGGTTACATCAAAGCACAAATAGCAAGCAGACTACTGATGACAAGAAACCAAAGCAAAGAGAGTATGAAGGCATTGGTTACTTTCAAATAGACTACGGATAATAAAATATAATAATTTGAAACTTGAAACAGTAACATGTGTGCAAACGCTGGTTATGTTATAAATTCACAAATATGTACATTTAAAAATCCATTTGATGTAGGTAGGACTTATTATAAAAAAAAATTTATGCCAGAATATTGTTTTGCATGCTTAAAGACTACAATAAATTGCTACCAAATTACTCGATTTTCAATTTAGCCAGTTCACCCCCTAAATTGACACACCCTAATAAGCATCCAACCTATGTTTGAAGCTATCCAGCATATTCGAGTTAATGATGATATTTGGTAACTTGTTCCATTCATCCACTACTCTGTTTCCAAACCAGTGTTTACCTATTTCGCTCCTGAATCTAAATTTGTCTAATTTAAAACCATTGTTCCGAGTTCGCTCCTGGTTGGATAGTTTGAGTTCCTTTGTAAAGTCCCCTTTGTTTAACCCTGACTTCCATTTATACACCTCTATCAGGTCGCCCCTCTCTCTATGTCTCTCGAGGGGGTGCAAATTAAGATGCTTTAACCTGTCTCTATACTCAAGGTTCCTAATGCCCGGGATTAGTCTTGTCATTCTCCTCTGAATTCTTTCCATGGATTCTATATCTATTCTGTAATACTGTGACCAGAACTGAACTGCTTAATCCAGGTGTGGTCTCACAATCACAAGATACAGTTTTAGGATGACCTCGTTAGTCTTGTAACTAACACTCCTTTGTATGAACGCAAGTACTTTATTAGCCTTGTTACGAGCAAAAACACATTGTTTACTTGGCTTAAGGTACTTACCTATCATTACTCCTAAATCTCTCTCTCATCAGATTTCTGACTGGTATCGTTGTTCATCTAGTAACTGGTTTCCCTGTTTACATCTCCTAAACAGAGTACTTTACGTTTATCCATGTTGAATTTTATCTGCCATTTTTCAGACCATTCGAAAAATTTGTTTAGATCTTCCTGTAGTTTTGCGGAGTCCTCGTCGGATTTAATAACACGTCCTATTTTAGTGTCATCAGCAAATTTACTTATGTTGCTGTCTATGGTCGATGCCGATATCTATGTCGTTTATGTATATAATAAATACTAATGGTCCAAGTGCTGAGCCTTGGGGAACTCCACTAGTGACGTTGCACCAATGGGATTTGGTGCCGTTAATGCTCACTCGCTGTTTCCTGTCCTGTAACCAGGCCCTAATCCATTTAAGGATAGTACCTTTGATGCCATGTGCTTCTACCTTTCTAATTAGTCTCTCGTGGGGGACACGGTCGAAGGCTTTGCTAAAGTCGAGATATACCACATCATAATTGTGCCCTTCGTCCACCGATTCGAAAACTGATGAAAGGAATGTTAATAGATTAGTTAGACATGAACGCCGGCTTGTGAAGCCATGCTGGGAATCATTGATCAATCGGTGCTTCTCCAGGTGATTTCGAATAGAGTTTGAAATGATTGCTTCCAGTAATTTGCCTACTATTGATGTTAGACTGATTGGGCTGTAGTTAGAGGATAGTGATATATCCCCCTTCTTGAAAATCGGTATTACATTTGCTATCCTCCAGGATTCTGGTACTACACCTGTTTTTCAGGACATGTTAAACAACTTTGCTAGGGGCATACTAAGCTCTTCCTTACATTTCTTTAATACTCTGGCAAATATCTCATCGGGACCAGGTGACTTATTAGGCTTTAGTTTGTCTATTTGCTTACTAACATCGTTACTAGTCACTACTATCTCGCTTAATTTGTTTTCTTCACTATCTCTGAATAGAGTCGGTACATCGGGTATCATGTTTAAATTGTGGGTGGTGAAAACTGTTGAAAAATATTTATTCAGATTATTGCTCATTTCTCCGTCGTTATCAGTTTGCTCGCCGGTATTTGACGGTATTGGTCGAATCTTTTCTCTTGTTTTAGTTTCATACATTTGGAAGAATCCTTTGGGGTTTGTCTTCACCTCCCTTGCTATCCTTACCTCATTATTCCTCTTGGCTTTCCTTATCTCGGTTTTAACCCTACTCGCCAATACCTTATAATAATCCCTGAGGTAAATTTCGCCACGATTTATCCTTCTACCTGTAGCCTTCCTTTGGCCAATGATGTTCTTTAAATAATTATTTATCCATTTAGGGTCATTGTTGTCTGATCTGAGTTTTTTGTATGGTATGTTCTGCCTCTGTGCATTAAGTAACTCATTATTTAAATTGCCGTGGAACTCGGCAATCTCAAATCTCGTTATCAGGTCAGTCTCAACCGTCAGGTCTCCTGGTATGGTGAGGTCGCCCTCTGTAGGTGCATTGAGTGAGGTCACCTCATGTGAGGTCATGTAGCTCACCCCCAACCACGACACCCCCTCCCTCAGCTGCTACTTGAAACTGTCAAAGTTTGCTCTTCTGAAATCTGGTACTTTAGTGGAATTTTCCTTTCGTCTACCCTGAAAATCTAGCTGGAATCTAATTTCTTTGTGATCCCTGTTTGCCAGCTCGTTCCCTACCTCGACATTGCTAATGAGGTTGTCTCTGTTCGACAGAACTAAATCGAGTATATTATTACCCCGTGTGGGTTCGGTTATATGTTGACTTAGGAAGCAGTCCTGGATCGTTTCGAGAAAATCCTCTGATTCTGAGTTACCCGTAAGGTCAGTCCAATCTATTTGGCCAAGGTTAAAGTCGCCTACTAAATCATACTTTGTTGTGTATGGAAGCCCTGCGCATTTCATCTCAGATAAGTCGCTCATTTACTCTATCAAGGTTGGTAGGTCTATATATTACTCCTGTGATTAATTTTTCCCTACCGTCGATTAATTCTATCCAAATTGTTTCTGTATTCCGCTCAGTTTTTATTTCCTTATTTATTTCACACTTCAGATTATCCCTGATGTATGTATATTATGTATGCTGGATTATATGTCATGTATGTATATTATGTATGTGCTCCATTTATGTATTATTTATTCAGCCTAGCTAGCAGCGTGTGGCAATGTTATTACCATATCCCACATGCTTAATTAATGTGCCTGGCGACGTATGGAAGCTGCTAATGTATCACTTGCCATACGTCGTCTATGGCAGTTGACAAGGAGCCTAGCCAAGGGAGAGTGCTGCTTCCCTCTGTGTACATACTCTTATCCAGTAAACCGAACCTACAAAACTATACAGGTGTTTGTGTTCTCTCCTGTATATAGAACTTATTATTCAGAACCTAACATGGCGCAGTGATCCGATCTTACTGGATAATTACGAGTGAAAGTGCAAAGTTTGTGGAAAGCCGGCTCTCGCTTGGGTCAACTCCCGCGCGTCACCTCTCCTCGAACAATTTAGCAACGTTGAGCAGTGTCAGTGATTTTCTGTGAAGTGCTTAGTGCATTGTGTGTTCGTGCCATTCATGTGTGACCTTGTTCTAAAGGATTCCCAAGGTATACGGCACGTTCTGGGCATTTGTAAGGAGTAGAGTTCAGTGCACCCGTCTCTGACCGCGTTCTGAGGGTAACTGGACTGACTGGGAGTCGCCGCGCCTCTCCCTCCACCCCCTCACAGCGTCGTCTCCACACCCCTTCACAGCTCGAGGAGACCGCTCCCACTGCCCTCACACACACACGCACACATACACGTACTAACACTCGCTGACCGCGCGGCTTCCTTATATATATTTTATATATATAATCTACTTATCTGTGTATTTAATTAATTTTTTGTCTGAAATCTTGTTGATACGACGGGCTGACCGGTCAACACTGATTTAAGACATAGTACACAGATGAAGTAGTTATGTCTCACGCCTTACGTAGCCGTGGACCCAGCGCCTGGATGAGTCAGGCGGGTGATAGCCCCGCAGAGATGGATGACCAGGCCGGCCACGACGCTCCAGCCCCCACATCGCGCAGTCCCTCACCTCAATATTCAGCGTTGTCTCCAGAGATAATTGCTTTACTGAAGTTTATGAGAGATGAGAAACGCGAGGATGAAGCCCACAGACGTTTGGCGGATGAGCACAGAAGGCAAGCAGAGGCAGAACGAGACCACCAACGGAGATTGGAAGACAGTGAACGGTTTGAAGCCTTGATATCTCGCCTCACTGTTAACCAAGCCCCTGGCTCTAACACTGCCTCGGTACTGACTGGTTCAGATACCTCATCCATGCTTCCTTCACGCCTCCCACCCCCACCTAAAGCAGCAGCTCAAACGCCGCCCATCTTGAAGCCTGATGAGACTTTCCAGACTTTTCGTGAATGGCGGCGACGGTGGACTGATTATTCTACAATGGTGGATCTCCAGAGTTTGTCACAGCCTAAACAACTCATCCAGCTGCGTATGTGCCTGTCCTTGGAAATTCAGCGTGTCTTGGAACATACGTTGCAGGTACCCCCAACCTCTTCGCTGTCTGTAGAGGAGGTACTGGACGTTCTACAACGGCACATCAAAGGACAGCAGAATGAAGCTCTGCGCAGGAGGGAATTGTTTAGCTGCAGACAGTTGGAGGGTGAGTCTTTTGATGCCTTTTACGTGCGTCTTAAGAGAGCCTCGGAAGAGGTAGATATATGTCCAGGCCACCACCAGCAGTGCGAGGAGACCCAGTTGAGGCAGGTGATCCTGATGGGTGTTAAGGACGAGGAACTTGTTCAACGCCTCACCTCCCTCGACTCTTCCTCTTCTCTTAAGGATGTGTTGACGATATGTCGCTCCTATGAGGCTGCCAGGTGTGCCACCTCTGCCATCCGTGCTCCCCCTACAGCTGTACGCGCTGTGTCCCGGTACAAGAAGGACAAGAAGTCTGTTCCTACGCCTTCGCCCACCACGTCCACGCCCGGTTTATTTTGCAACAACTGTGGTAAGCAGCACGGAACACAGGTGTGTCCAGCTGCTCAGTCTACCTGCAACAGTTGTGACCGTAAGGGCCACTGGTCACTCACAGTACGGTGCCCAGCCAAACGCGTCCAGTGCAATGTGTGTGGTCGTCTGGGCCACTATGACAAGTGTTGCCCTTCCAACAAACCCAAAGGACCGCGTCGGCGGAAGCTTCAGCCCCCTTCCACCAGAGAGGGCCGCCCACAGTCTTCCAATCAGAGGCACGACGACTCCTGACAACGCTCGAGCCACATTAGGAATGTGTGCTCCCCCCCGCGTCCCAGGACCAAAGTCCCCCAGTACATCAGCGTCATCGTGACCTACGGCGGTGTGTCATCCCGTCTTCAGATGTTGCCCGACACCGGCGCTGATGCTACAGTCATCGGTCCCCAGCATTTGCAATGCTTGGGGCTCTCTCCAAGTGATCTAGGACCGCCCCCCAAGGATCTCCGCTTTATGGCAGATGGTTCACAGATGACCCCGGCCCTAGGTTCACTCTATGCACACGTCACCTTTGGCAACAGGTCGTGTCAAGCCTGGATTGATGTGCATAATGGCGTCCCGACTCCTTTGCTGTCCTACAGACATTGCCAAGAGTTGGCCATCATCTCCCAGGACTTCCCAACACCGATTCTCGAGGTAAAACACGCCAACAGGGTGCACGAAGGGAGCAGCAACTACCCTGCTGCCGCCCTACCCCTACCTCTGGCCAGTGACACCTCTCCTTCGGTAGTTGTCCCTGCTGCTTCAAGTCTCCACGCCTTGGCTCGCCTCCACGACAGTCACTGTGGAGCCGAGGCCACCAAACGGCGTGCAAGACAGACTGTGTTCCGGCCTGGCATCGACCCGACGTCTCCAATGCTGTCCAGGTGTGTAAGCCCCGCCACGTATTACAACCCAGCCAGCAGCAGGAACCCTTTATGAGTGACGACAACCCCACCCGCCCCTTTGAGTCTGTGTCGGCCGACTTTTTCTGTGTGTCAGGAAAGTCCTTCCTCGTTATCGTCGACCGTCTCTCTGGTTGGCCGGTTGTCATCAAGTGCGGTAATGACACGACGTCTGCCGCCACCATCAGCAAGTTCCGCCACTACTTCCGTGACGTGGGCGTTCCTGTACGCCTGCGAACCGACGGAGGGCCTCAGTTCACAAGCCGGGACTTTGCTGTGTTCCTTGACCGATGGGGAGTCCGGCATGTGTTGTCATCGCCCCATTACCCGCAGTCCAACGGCCACGCTGAGGCTGCTGTCAAATCCCTGAAGCACCTCATCCTTAAGGTGGCCCCTTCTGGGAACATTGACTGCGAGGCCTTCGACAGGGGTCTTCTTGAACTCCGCAACACACCTAACTACACCGGACGCTCCCCTGCCCAGGTTTTGTATGGACGCCCCCTTCGTTCTTGTGTCCCTGCTCACCCTCAATCCTTCTCCAAGGAGTGGCAGGCCAAGACAGAGGATTGTGATCGCCGAGCCGCCGAACGTGTTCAGGACGTCGTCGCCCGCTACAATGACCACGCCCGTTCTCTCCCCAGGTTGAGTGTCGGCACCCAAGTCCGTGTTCAGGACCCGACCTCCCTACGTTGGGACAAAGTAGGCGTAGTCATGGGTCTTGGCAGGTCACGGGACTACCAGGTGCGGTTACCCAGTGGTCGTGTGTGGTGGAGGAACCGCCGTTTTCTCCGACCCGTAACAATGCCTTCTGCTGGCCCCGCCACCAGTGTTGAGTCCCACACCCTTCCCAGTGATGAAGTCCCTCGACGCTCAGAACGGATCCAAAAGAAAAGGTCCGCTCAAGACTTTGCTATGAGCGTATAGGGGGGAGGGAGGTGTATGTATATTATGTATGCTGGATTATATGTCATGTATGTATATTATGTATGTGCTCCATTTATGTATTATTTATTCAGCCTAGCTAGCAGCGTGTGGCAATGTTATTACCATATCCCACATGCTTAATTAATGTGCCTGGCGACGTATGGAAGCTGCTAATGTATCACTTGCCATACGTCGTCTATGGCAGTTGACAAGGAGCCTAGGCAAGGGAGAGTGCTGCTTCCCTCTGTGTACATACTCTTATCCAGTAAACCGAACCTACAAAACTATACAGGTGTTTGTGTTCTCTCCTGTATATAGAACTTATTATTCAGAACCTAACACCTGACATAGATTGCTACTCTGCCTCCTTTCCTGGTCTCCCTATCGGTATGGAACAATTTATAACCCGCAATTTGGTATTCGACTTGTAACTCACGTGAGTCTAGGTTGATCCATGTTTCAGTGAATGCTATTATATCGATTTTTTCGGTACATACCAAGGCCCTAATATCATCCATTTTGTTTCTCATACTTCTACTGTTCGCGTAGTAGACATTTAAGTTAGTCGTGTTCTGAGTCCTCCCTTTACCGCGTTTAGGTTTAAACTCCCTGTCTAATTTAGTTTTGTCATCGTTCCTAACACTATTTCCCTGTAATCTTTCACTTTGTTTACCCGCTCCCACTGCAGTCTCATCCACCCCTGTGCCCATATGTTCCCTTAGCAGTTTAAAGACTTCGATATGTTTTGAACTGCCCTCTCTAGAGACCCAGCCAGGGATGCCACCCCATCCCGGGACAGGTGTACCCCTTCCCTAGCATAAAGGTCCCTTCTGCCGTAGAAGTTGTCCCAGTTGTGTGTGTCTTTGTGTAATGATGTTTAGCAAGGTAAACTGACATGAAGACTAATGGTGAAGTTAATGTGTAAGGAGGCAAAGAGTGAGGCCTCAGCTTGCACACACACACGCACACACACACTTCGCCTTTAAACTTCATTTTTTATCCATATTTTTTCCAACATGTCGTTTCTGATTTGCATTGCAACTGATGCAAATGTATTTTTTTATTTCTGATGGCTATGGCGTTGGAACATGGAAGACATTAAAAGCAGAATATTTCCGAACTGGGGGGTTCCGGCAGATACCATAATTTCAGGTGTTGCTGTAAATCCCACAGAGTTGTTTGTTAACCACTGAGCAATTTAGGGGTTGTAGTTGATCTTGAAAAGTGCAGAGGCGTTAGTCCAGTGATATTTGATTATGTCGACTTCATGAGAGCCTCTGTTCCCGTAAAGTATTTTGCTTAGTCCAGCCATTAAATTTGATAACTAATGTACGTGTTCTGTCTTGGGGTCAGGAAACAGGTGCAAGAACTGGGTGTCAAGGTATTCGTTAAAGGTTGTTAGATCTTCACATCAATTATGATTAACTCAGCATTCATATCTCAACTATGAATGATTGTACCAAGGAAAAAATAAAATAAGTATATAAAAACAAAATATTAACACTAATAAATTAAGAATAGCGTCAGCATATTACGGGGACCATACAAAATATGAATCATGGCTGGTAGAGGTGGGGCCTGGTGTCACTTGGCGAATCAAGCCAATTGGACTTCATGTACACTGGGTTACACTGGAAGCCGCAGCCATCATCGAGGGTGTGAGCACTTTGTTGAAAAGTTGCTGTAGTGGTCTAGTGGCACCCACAAATCCTAGCGAGGTAATAACGCTATACCAGCTAGCTAGATCGCTAGCAGCAGGCCATACAGGTTACCACACCACCATACTGCAGCAGCTCCGCCACTCCTTATATAAAAAGCTAAAGGATTGAACACGTCCTTTGGTTCGTACTAACTAAACTATTTACTTGTAACATCAGTTAAGTAATTATGCCACTTTTTTGCTAAACACACTATATCACTATATACTGTACATATATATTAATTATTATTCGGCCTTGCCGGCCTCTCAACAGCACGTGTAAAATGAACCTTTAGTTTCGAACTCAAGCAAGATGTGAAATAAGATAGGGTAAGTCATTCACACTGAGTACGGTTGAGTCAGGGAGTGTGGAAAGAATTACAAATGCTGTAGAATCAAGTCGGAAACTGTGGAATTAGAAATAAATGTTGTATGGAGTAGCCAGGAAACGTAAAAGTACAAATGTTCTCAGTCGGTGTCAAAAGTCATGTGTACATGATTTAGTTCTTCACAATGTCAACAAAGAACAACTATGTGGGCCAGAGAGTGTATACGAGTATATGACAAACAATAATCCTCAGCACCAGCCAGGGACAACATAATCCACCTTTTAACAGATAATTGGACGAGGAAAAATGACAATGACCTTCAGGAATATCGATAACACTATGTCTGTAAACAACACTTAAACGAAAACAGAAGAACAACTCACTCATGAAGACGCTGTTGGTGATCCTGCCGTCAGCATCGGTGGCGGCGATGGAGAAGTTGTTGGCGGCGAGAATACGCATCGGAGTGTTTGGGCGGGAGAGGATACGGGCTGCCACCAGCTGGTCCATCACGTGCACCTCCCCGCTGGCGATCATTCCGCCTTTCACCATCTGTAGCCCACCCATACCTTCCTGTGAGCGAGGGTGATGGTGTTAGTGAACAGTGACAATGTTATAATACTATTGGAACTAATATGTTAGTGGTACTAAGGAGACGACAGGTGTTAGTGGAAATGACATAGTGAGTAACAGAAGTCACCACTAGGATTTATGTTAATATTAGTAATGTGAGGGTAAGAAAACGGAGCCTTTTAGCTATTCCTGTCCTCACAAACTCAAGAAACAATAATCGACCTAATTTAATCGACAATGGTACTTACATTTACCCAAGTAAGGGTAATTTCACCTCCCAGTACGAATGAATGATAGTTACGTAGCTGATGTATGAGGCATCAGCGGACAGTAATTTAAACTAGGCCACATATGGGAGCCCAAAACTTTGTGCCCAGATAATTTGTCAAAGCCTGTCAGTGCAGGAGCTTACGGCGACCCATCATCTGGACACCTGACTCCGGGGATGACGCAAACACTCTTAACTTCTTCCTTCTCCTCCTTCTCTTATTCTCTTCCTTTTTTTGATCTTATTCCTACTCCCGTGTTCTCTGCTCCCTACCTTCTTGTCATTCTCCTCTGCTCCCCACCTTCTTGTCATTCTCCTCCTCCCCTCGGGAAAAGTCGAAGGCAGAAAGAATCTTGACAAAGTGCATGAGAGGCCATACCTATATTACTGCAGTGAACCTGCGTCACGCTCCCCTCCCTTGACACGCATGCATGTTTTCTCTCTCTCTCTCCCCTTGTCAATGTGTTAATCTATTTCTCGTTTAATTTCTGCCTATTTATCTATATATTTTTTCGGTTTGTGTATCTTCGTTAATTTGTCTGTCTCTGTTTCTTACTTATACACACGTACAAAAAACTAAAAAACACACATTCAAAAGACACACACACGCACACACACACACACACGGATCCACATAGCAAGATACAGACAGACAGGCAGACAGAAAGACAGACAGACACACGTAGACATTATATGGACATATTATATCAACCACCACTTTTTCCCTTGAGAAGTCTGTCAGACTACACCCAGCTCACCTGCCCAGGATCACACCTCAGATCAGAAGACTAATGTAGCAGGGAGACAAGGCCTTTCGTTTCAACAAAGTCATACGGGAAATACGCGCTACAGTCTTTCTATCCAGCCAAGTTGAAACACCCTAGGCAGACCAATATCAGTCAGTGGTATGGTTTAAACAACAACACGCACTTCCTCCCCGTCTTTAACCATCTCACCATTTATGATGCAGATGAACGAATTAACAATCATCTTGCTATTATATGTCATACGCTCCCCCAGCCTGGCACAACTGTTTTCCAGGTTACCTAGTAGCTCCCTCTCCCACGGATTTAGTAAAAAAATTTGAAGACGCTAAGCGATTAGAAAAACTCACTGTAGATTACAAACTGAACTGGGAAGGATACAGTACGGCAATGCAACAGTCAAATCTTCGTGCTATTGTCTTCACATCCTCCGTCGTCTCAAGTCCTTAGGAATTCCCGCGTCAGAACTCTTGGTTGTTTACAAAGCAATATTCCTGCCTAAGCTTACCTATACTTCCCCTGCCTGTTCTTCTTCCTTAACTGTTACACAACGACGACTCAGAGTCGCTCATTATAATTACCCTCTCAACTCTCCCTGATCATTACCATGGCCTCATCTGTCAGTTAAGGACGAAACTACTACATCATCTTCGTCACCGTCTCCTGCTACCACTTGAGATGCCCCGTCTGCAAATTGCCGTTCTACACCACAACCGCATCCAGCCCATACGACCACGTACTGATCCCTCAATTCCAACCATTGCAAAAATCATCAACATCTTATTGATAACTTATGTGTTCACTTCTTGTCAATCTCACTTTTGTACTGTAGCTGCTGAAATTACTTGTTAAATGACTCTCCCTATGTCGTCATATACTATATAATGTATACCACTTATGATATTTGTAAATTTTCAGTTTATAACTGCTGTATTTGTTAGTAAACACAACACACACACAAATCATAAGAGGAGTAGGAGGGACCTTTATTTGGGTAATTGAGCCTCGGCCAACATTGTTACTTTAAATGCCACACAAAATGAAAACAACAAAAACATTGTTATACATGAAAAAAAATGACTCGGGTAAAGTTCCACAGCTGAACTCGCTATTATTTAGATTTTTCCCCTCGTGTTTCTATACATAAATATCTTTCAGGAAACGCTACGTCTTTCCTAAGGTATGCATGATTTTACCATTTCCTTGCATGGAATAATTACCGCATCCTATCCAAGCTAACACAGCAAAAATCTTAAAATGGTATGTTTATCACACAATGTTTTTAGCATATTGTGTCAAGAAAACATGTCCAGACCACAGTATTTTACTAATTGTATATTACCATAGTCTGGGGGTAATTTCAGTTTACCTTACGGTGTCTGTGTACAGTATTGCTGATACATTTACTACTACTGTATACTAGAGGAAATATTATCCCAAAGACTTTCCCGCTAGAATGGAAGTTAGCTGAACCAAGAACACACACACACACACAAAATTATCCCTTCATTTCGTAATAGTGTACATATTCTTACTTAACTTCAAATACCAGACCCTATGTAGTATGTACATTAGTTTTACCCCGGAGGTTCCTGACAAACCAGCATCAACCATTAGCAACACGCCCCCCCCCCCCTCCCAGCACGCACACCGCTGCTTCCTGGCTCTTCACCCCCTAACCACACCATTCCATCTTCATTCTGGTCTCCCCCTCTCCCTCTTACCATCTATCTTTAAATTATATACATATTTTATCAATATTTCGCTTTTCATCTATGGGTGGTGAAGAGAATAGTATGGGTATGAGGGAGACAGCAGGTGACAATAGGGGAAACAGCAGGTGACAGTAGGTATTCAGATAGAGTTTTAACTTACTTCATTTCTCTCACGTCCTACACCTTCCGTTTCCTCCTCTCATCTCACTCTTATCTATGGTTCTCGTTATCCTTTTTTTATCCATTCTCGCCCCAACCTCGAATAGGCCGTGTGTTAATCTACTCTTTCTTCTGACATATTTTAAATCTTTCCTCTAAAGGTGGCACTGTTATAACCCAGCAAGTCTCTCTCTCTCTCTCTATCTCTCTCTCACCATCCTCCTGGTCTTCCACCTGGCCCTGCGGGGTGTGAGACGAGGCAAACTTTCAGGACTCGTGTAACTTTCACAGATTCTCCTGGAGAGTCACAGAAATGTTGTGATATTCGTCTCCGGGGCGACACATCTGCCACCCCACACTGACTGATGATCCTGACGAGGAGGAGGATCTTAACCCCAGGGCAGATGTGCAGGTGCAGGTGTAAGGGAGGTACGCTTATTATAGACTAATTTAGGTGACCGCTGGTGTAACCGTCAGTATGCTCGCCTCGCTTGTGAGTGGTCCTGGGCAGGGTGAAACTATGGGCAAGTTTCTTTATGATATTTGCTTCTATTTACCGGTCTACCCAGAAATAATTGGCAACCTGGATGTTAATCGATTTGCGGATCGTGTTCCGGGGTAACGGTTAACCAGTGCAGGTGGTGAGTATACCTGTCTTCTACACCTTAAACAAAAGCATGCCTAAGTGATCCTAGTGACGGTCATCCTCGAACACAAGGAGCAACCATTAAATATAGACTAGGTAATGGAGGCGTATGGTAGTGGACGAATGGACGCTGCCTCTTGTTCTGAGGGTCTCTTGTTCGATCCCAGGTCACTCTCAGTCTACCCAGCTGTAAATGGGTACCAAACTTAAAGTTGGGGAAGCAGAGGCGTTCAAGTAGGCCCACAGTGCCGGCCACGTTGCCTCCTTGCGTACCGAAGACTTTATATGTACTGTCCCTAACGGGCAGTCATGACTATGGAACATAATTTCACTGTATGTCATGGAGGACCTATGGTTAGGAGTGGGTTTTGGGCAGTCACTGACGTTCAGCCATGGTTTGGTCAGTCGCATTATAATTTCAGAACAGAACTTTACTGTCCCAAAAACGTAGCTACGGAGTTTCTGCTCGAAAGAGTTTGTTATAGTAATGTAAAGCAGGATGTTTAACGATCTAATCTTAACTAGCCAGGCGTCAACGTGTGGTACTGAAGCATCCAAAGATAGATGTTAAGGGATGAAACGTCTCAGATATACGAGCAGAGATTATGATATACCAACACACAGAAACCATACCTCCAAAAAAGGACGTAACACTCCTTGAAAATATGCAACACTGACTGACAAAGATCATTTCTACACAATACCATCTTAGTTATCCGAGTAGACAGAATGCCTTAGGACTGGAGACTCTTTAGACAAGACACAACAGGGCGGATCTCAGAGAGACATCCAAAATATTGAAAAGGATGGCAATACGTAAACCCAGATAAATTTTTCGTATTGTCACGCACCGCAACACAAGGGAACACAACTTCAAGCTCGCCAAGGTGTCATGGAGGAAGGACGAATAAATAAAAATACTTTTTCACACAGAGGGTGGTAGGTAGACCTGTGGAACAGTCTACCAGCACAAACTGTGGGGGCAAGAGCAGTACTGGGTTACAAAATAGACACTGATAAAATTATATCAAGAATAGTGGGTGGAACCTACACAAGCCAATCTCCTAATTTCCCGGCATAACCACCTCTATAGATGGGGTAATCACTTGGTAAATAAGAAAACATCTGACTTTCATGTCACGGACACTCATACACTGGTGAATATTATCTAGGACCAGTCACATGTCCACCAGGCGGTTGTTGTGCGGGAGGTGTGTAACTGTGTAAGGGATTTATATTCCAATCCAATGATTGTTGGAACTGTGCTGTTCAGTGTTGGGTTTGTTCTTTGTATCTGAAGCAGGTGTTGCTCTTGGGTCAGACTGCTACCTCCTTTTATTCATGGTCACGTTGCTGTGAACTGCTGTACTCCTGGCCATATATGTCAGCACTCCACCTGGGACACTGTCAGCCCTAGCGTCTGTGCTGTTCCTCCCGTGTCCATTATCAAGTACCTGTGCCGGTTAGGAGGATTCTTGCTCTCCTGTAAAATTGTTGATATACAAGGCCCCACGCTCGACATTCAGTGTCTACACTCTTGACATTTCTTCCGACCGGCAGTCCGGCATTTACATACCACATGTTTGTGTTGCTCTGTACTGTTTTCATGCCGATTATCAGTGTAAATACTTGTAAATAGACATCTTGTGTCACAAATATCCATAATCTTGTTCCACCTGACGGTAAACTTTAAAAGAGTCTGAGGGCCTTAACATCTAAACCCTCGACACTGTGTCTGTCAGCTAGAAAAGAGTAAAGTCGTAATCAGGTGGTGGACGACAATGGAATACGCTGCTAACCTGGAATTTTCACGTCAGTCTGGAATACTTTGGTGGCAGAGGTGATCATCGCAAGGAAGATTAATGATCCTATATTACAGGGTTACTTATCATGTGTTATGTTATTATGCAATTAAAAGTGTGAAATCGAAGCACAAACAAAGTTGAATCTCGAACTCAACATTCCAGCTACAGTACTAATAAATAATGGTTGTACTACTGTACTTCATAACGAATATAACTTATATCTTGAAGTATTCCAGTGTTATTGTTTATGTGGAAATAAAAGGGATTCCTCGCACTATTATTGTAATTAAAATCATAATAATTAATCAACTGGGATTCTTAACTGTCTTCGGTAACACAGGTGTAGAAGGTCCATTACACATTCCAGTGAGTCAGTCACACACGCTGTATCCCTATCGGTCTCTCGATGACAATTATCTTCGAATAAAAGAAACAAACATACTAGTGCATTGTAGGGAGGTCCGGGTGGCCTCGGGGATGGTTATGCACTATTTTCTGTCCCTCCACGAGGGACAGGTTGACCCAGCAACCTGGCGAAGCCAAGTAACTGTGTGTGTGTACGTGTATGTGTGTGTGTGTGTGTGTTTATATATGTGTGGTGTGTATGTGTTTCGGGGTTGGTAACATGTGATACATGATAAGAGTCAGGAGCACAAGTTTGTCTTAAGATTTACATCACCGTGTAAATTATGGCAAGGAAAAAATACCTATAGCTACGTAATGTCTAGATTATCTGTCAGTCTTTCTCTCTCAACCTACAATACTTTCACATTTTCGATTTGTCTGTGTATCAATCCTGTATTCACACGCACACAAGCAAACACACACACACACACATATATATAATCAACGACCTCACCAGCCAGGATGCGAACCCTCGACCTACTGGACGGGACTAGGGAATGCTACCGACCAACCCACAAGGCTGGTGAGGTCGTTGATTATATGTTCAAAGTCCACGTGTTATATGGACTAAAAATGAAGTACACACACACACACATATATATACATATATATATATATATATATATATATATATATATATATAATATATATATATATAACTATATATCTTGATAAAATCACACGGGAAAATGGAAACAACGGAGTACCTTAGCTTTCGTCTTTATTCAAGACATCTTCAGAGGCAACTGGATTACATGGACAGAGAGAGGCTTTTATCAAGATTTATCTTATCCACGTTTTCATTGTGGATTTTCATAAGATATATATATATATATATGTATATATATATATATATATATATATATACACACAGATATATATATATATATATATATATACATATGCAAGTAAATCACTGTAGGTGCGCGTGATCTAGGTATATGCTGATAACAACCAGGAAAGAAGAAAACACGAAGTTCCCAAGCGCTTTCGTGTAATTCACATCTTCAGGGGTGAGTACAGACTAGATAGAGTAATGCAAAACAAGATGAATATATACAGAGGAGGGTGAGACCAGGTCCACAATGGTCAGGTAATGACCCTACTAATCTTTAAATGGCACACAACGGTTGGTGGTTGGGTCAGATGGGACAGTGACCCGCCCTCTCACCTGATCACAAATCTTCTTAATTACAAAGTTGTCCAGCTTGTACATGCCGTTACTCAAATTCATGTTGAATGCTTCGGTATGTTTAATAAGACTAGATTCTATGATGTTCCTACTATCAATTGAATTACAAGGTAATATTGAGGAGGCATTATCCCAGTCAATGCAATGCTTGTTATCCCTCAAATGAACAAACAGAGCATTGGATTCCTGGCCTGTCCTAACACTGTATTTGTGTTGTTTAATTCTAGTTACAAGATCTTTACCTGTCTGGCCTAAGTAAAACATATTACATTCCTTGCAAGGAACTTTATAAATGCAACCAATTGTGTTGTTGGGGGAGTTCTTGATTAACATTTGTTTAACAGTGCATGAGTTTTTAAATGCCACATTGACGTTCCAAGATTTTAGCTGTGCCGGAATGTGTGAGAAATTTTTGTGAAATGGTAATATTAAGATATTCTGTCTCCTTTCGTTACTGAATACTCCTCTTCGATGATCAAGGCCCACAAATTGAAAATACGTTTGAAATTTCTCCAGACATGCCTCAGTGAAAAAGTTATGCCAAGATCAATCCTCCCACAACGTGTCCTTAAGATGTCTGACCGCCCCTTTGATGAGTTCCAAGAAATCATCCTTAAGAGACATTTTGAAATAAAGAAAATTGAAGTGGATGAAGCCTTCCGTATTGTAAGACAAAAAAAGCGCGCTTTTATCATGACCATACCGAGTTATTGGAAAAAGTTCATGTTGGACTACTGTTTTGATAACCTGAGACGTGAGCGTTCTGATCTTCAAGCCAAGATAGACCACAAATTGGCACTCCTTATTAGAAATAGTGATTGGACTAAGGATGCCAATAACAACTGTGTAGTGAATCTCTCCTCTAAACAACTAGACAATGATACCTTGTGTGCCCTCGGCTATGGTTTAAGTTTTGATGGTTCCAACAAGGGAGTCGACAGTGTTGACATAGCCAGAGCATTTTGCAATTTGGAGAAATTCAGTAATTTGACAAGTGAAGAAGTGAACATGTGTAAAGGTGTTGTGTATGCATCTATGTCCAAGCCTTGTGTTTCAAACTGTCCAGAAAGATTCACCAAAGCACTCCAAGCCCTTAAGAAAAATAAGGATCTACATGTCACTAAAGCAGATAAAGCCAACACAGTAGTGATTTTAAACAAAGATGACTATATCTCAAAAATGAATGACCTTTTATGTGACACTACAACATATTCTAAACTCATAAATAATCCTCTCAACACTGTCAACACCCAGTTCAACAAAAAACTTAAGTCCCTATTGAGAGGCAAAGCTACTCTCATTAAACATCTTACTTCAACGTCCCCTCCACTGCCTTACATGTACGGTTTAATCAAGACCCACAAGCCCAATAACCCAGCAAGACCCATCATTAGCTCTGTTGGGTCAATCTCTTATAAACTATCTAAATGGTTAGTTTCCTTACTAAACCCCCTAGTTGGCAACATTTCTAACTCCAATATCAAGAATAATATGGATCTGGTTGATAAACTCAATAACTTGCACATTAATCATGATTTTAAACTGGTCAGCTTTGATGTAACGTCACTTTTTACAAAGGTCCCAGTTGATGATTTACTAGAGTTCCTCATAGATTCCCTGGATAACATTTCACTGCCCGTCTCGAAAGACGACTTCATCGAACTCATCAAACTATGTATTAAGGATTGCAAATTCGAATTCAATGGGGAATGTTATGCTCAAAAATTTGGTATGGCAATGGGTAATCCACTCTCACCTGTATTAAGCAACCTATATATGGAATTCTTTGAAAAGAAACTATTAAGTAATATTTTACCACCCTCAGCAGTCTGGTTTAGATATGTTGATGATGTATTATGTCTCTGGCCATGTAATGAGGACCTAAAAGTTTTCCTACCACAACTTAACAACTTAGCCCCCTCGATCAAATTCACTGTGGAATTAGAGCAAGACTGTAAATTGCCATTCCTAGACTGTCTGATACACAGAATAGGTAACACTTTTAAGTTCAGTATTTATAGAAAACCAACCAATGTGTGTTCATACATTCATTATTATTCTGCCCACCATAATAAAGTCAAACAGTCAGTATTTACAACAATGTTTTTACGTGCCTTGAGAATTTGCAGTCCGGAATTCATCGATGAGGAATACAAATATATATATAATATTGGCTCAAACCTTAAATACCCTAGATCTTTCATAGACAAATGCTTAAACATTACTAAGAAAACTTTTTATAGAACTGATCCCAAGCCCACCCATGACCATAAGAATATCTTAATATTACCATTTCACAAAAATTTCTCACACATTCCGGCACAGCTAAAATCTTGGAACGTCAATGTGGCATTTAAAAACTCATGCACTGTTAAACAAATGTTAATCAAGAACTCCCCCAACAACACAATTGGTTGCATTTATAAAGTTCCTTGCAAGGAATGTAATATGTTTTACTTAGGCCAGACAGGTAAAGATCTTGTAACTAGAATTAAACAACACAAATACAGTGTTAGGACAGGCCAGGAATCCAATGCTCTGTTTGTTCATTTGAGGGATAACAAGCATTGCATTGACTGGGATAATGCCTCCTCAATATTACCTTGTAATTCAATTGATAGTAGGAACATCATAGAATCTAGTCTTATTAAACATACCGAAGCATTCAACATGAATTTGAGTAACGGCATGTACAAGCTGGACAACTTTGTAATTAAGAAGATTTGTGATCAGGTGAGAGGGCGGGTCACTGTCCCATCTGACCCAACCACCAACCGTTGTGTGCCATTTAAAGATTAGTAGGGTCATTACCTGACCATTGTGGACCTGGTCTCACCCTCCTCTGTATATATTCATCTTGTTTTGCATTACTCTATCTAGTCTGTACTCACCCCTGAAGATGTGAATTACACGAAAGCGCTTGGGAACTTCGTGTTTTCTTCTTTCCTGGTGGTTATCAGCATATATACATATATATATACATATATATATATATATATATATATATATATATATATATATATATATATATTATATACATATATATATATATATACATATATATATATATATATATATAAGAGTGTGTATCAGCATCTTTGTCTATGCCTCTAGCCATCAGTTTATTTATATATTTGCCTATCTATTTATCTATCACTCTATTTATATATCTGTCTGGTTATCTATCTATCTATGCATATATAACAAATAGTGTTGTGTAAGTTACCTACTATGCCAGACAGCGGCGCTAGACTGGATAACCATAAAATTCTTTAATACATTTTACTGACGATATCAAACTACTTCTCAACTTTCAGCGCTCAAAACTTGCCGTCGTCCTCCGCCTCAACAATGGAAACAGATATTATCCAAACTGATTTACAGATAAATAAACGCTGATGATATTAAAATGTTGAGCATATTGTGAGTTCGAGTCAAGTCTTGCTCTCTAAGACGTTCGGGAGATATTTGTGTACAGTACATATCAAATAAATGGTTCCTGGGCCGTCGCACCTACACGCGTGTTAGTGATATTAATACGGCCTCGGGTGATTCTCTTGTGTTTCAGGTTTTTGCCTCTGATGTGTGTGTGGCATTTGTGCAAGGTTTTCATGAGAGGCAAAATACGATAAAATATGATAATGATAAGAAAATTGGAATAACAGGAATAAAATAAATATTCTTGTAAGTGAATACTAGAAGCACGATTGCCGAAAGAAATGTCTTGGTGTTTCTACGGTAATTTGTTTCATGAGGTATGTTCTTTGTGGACGCGGTGTCTGGGTACTTTGCTTCTTCAATTCGTTGCAGAAAAAAGAAAAAAAAAGGAAAATTAATAACAAGCTATGACCTTACTAGTAAACTTGCAGCGTTGCACATTAAACAACAACAACAACAAGAAAACGTCGTTTTCTCAATTCCATAGAAATTTTCACAATCGCTGTTTGATGAACTACTGTACATTCGATAGCGCTATTATCTCGCAGCCTGCATCGGCATACTGGGAGGATCCATAACTTCTGTTACTAATCATCATGTATACTCTGTAATTACCAAAATTCATTTAGCCTCGGATTAATGCCTTATGGAAATCTCTGCCACAGCCTGTGTTTCCTGTAGCACACGCCAAGTTCCAACTGAATCTTTATTTGGTAAAGAAAATCAATATCAACACCATTATTACTACAATGCAGCTGTCAGCATTCCACCACTACCGCTACTACAGTACGGCTGTGTTTGCAGTCCTCAACAGCGGCACAAACGCTCCGGGTTCCCTGAAAAATAGACAAGTTTCTCCTTCAGTATTTTTCTGGATTGCATTTCCATGCATTCTGAAAAACTTTCGTCGGGTTTCTCCTTTGACATGGAGCGCCATCTACAGCCTCTGAAGCAGACCCTTCCTCTTTTTGAAGATTTTATTTACAAAACGTTTAGCGAGACATTTTTTTTTCCAGTGAGATTTGAATTCAAATTACAGTGTACCGTGATATCTACGTTTTTTACTATGGCGATAACTTCGAGCTCTTTAGGAACAAAGTTTGCTGGTAATGAAAGTTCTATACATTAAATAGAAAAAAATATATTGTTAAATAATTGTTTAATGATACAAGAAGATAACTGGCATGCTTGAAAATTATGTCTGATGCTGTAAGGTGCAAGGGTAGCCTAAAAGAGAGAGATATTTCTATATAACAGGTTAGGTTAAGTAGGTAAAGTTGAATTGGTTTAGCTTGGAGCTCATTTCACATGCTGGGCAATTTCATGAATAGGGTGTAATGTATATACACACTCATGTACACACACACACACACACACACACATATATATATATATATATATAATATATATATATATATATATATATATATATGCTGATAACCACAAGGAAAAAGAAAACACGAAGTTCCCAAGCGCTTTCGTGTAATTCACATCTTGTTTCCTTGTGTTTATCAGCATATACCTGGATCAAGCGTACCTCAAGTGATTTACTTGCTCATATATATATATATATAATATATCTATATATATATATATATATATATATATATATATATATATATATATATATATATACACATACAGTAAAACCCCGCTTTATGCGGTTTCACTTTACACGTTTACGCGGTACCCTGCCGAACACTGAATGCTCACTTTACGCAGTGCGTGTACAGGAGAGCGGCTGGCCGTCCTCTCGCGCCGCTCTATTTTTATATTCAAACCTTCCCCCATCTCCGGCCATCCCGCCATGTTGGGTAAGCAGCGTGAGTAGGTTGCGCAGTGTATGTCTTTGTTGGGATATCGGTGACGTCATATGACGTATCGGACTGTGATTGGGCCAAGCATCCTTACCTCCCTCTCCCGCTAGCTGTGATTGGTTTAATGTACTATGATGTGCCCCGCCGCGGGAGCATTCAAGCCCCTTGACCTACCAGAGTCAGTTACACCCCTCCCGACTACACCGTGTGTATATCGGTATCCATTATTCCATAAGAATGGCTTCCACCGGACCACCACCACCACCACCACAAAGAAACCTTGCATTACCTGGACCCAGCCGCCCTAAGCCAATTCAATTGATAGTAGGAACATCATAGAATCTAGTCTTATTAAACATACCGAAGCATTCAACATGAATTTGAGTAATGGCATGTACAAGCTGGACAATTTTGTAATTAAGAAGATTTGTGACCATGTGAGAAGGCAGGGTCACCTGATCACCAACCGTTGTGTGCTATTTAAAGATTAGTAGGGTCATTACCTAATACCTGACCATTGTGGACCTGGTCTCACCCTCCTCTGTATATATACACCTTGATTTGTATTTCTCTCTCTAGTCTGTACTCACCCCTGAAGATGTGAATTACATGAAAGCGCTTGGGAATTTCGTGTTTTCTTCTTTCCTTGTGGTTATCAGCATATTTCAACATAGTGACAGTGCGAAAAGTAAGAATGACTGGGAGTGAATACACTGGTTGATTACAAGTTATTGATAATTTTTACAATGGTTGGGACTGGGCTGTTCTTATAGCGATCAGTTCGTGCTCGTATGGGCTGGATGCGGTTGTAGTGTCGAACAGCAATTCTCGGACGAGGGATCTCGGGTGGTAGTAGGAGCTGGTGTCGAGGATGGTGCAGAAGCTTCTCACCAAATTTGCAGATGAGGTCGTGGTGATGGTCAGAGAGAGCCGAGAGGGTCAGTGTATTGAGCGCTTCTTGATATGTGGAGTAGGAAGGGGAGAGAATAATCTTGCATGCCCTCTTTTGCATTTTTTCTAGGTGTATACGTTGTGTGGCATTTAGGGAGGAAGACCAGGTAGGGGAGGCATAGGTGAACTTGGGAAGTATGAATGTTGAATAAACACTGAGGAGTTGGGGCGCAGGAACTCTGAGGGACTTGAGTCGGCGGAGGAGGTGGAGACAGAAACTGTAGGATTTGACAACTTCACTGACGTGTGGTTTCTAATTTAGTTTGTTGTCTATGGTGACGCCGAAGAGCTCAGTGGAATCTACAACCTGGAGTGTGTTCGGAACTAAAGTAATGGAAGGGGGTGGGACAACGTCGGAGGAGAGGTTGATGTGCATAACCATGGTCTTGGTATGGTTGATGGTGACGTGGTTGTTGGTGGCCCAGTTATGGAGACTGTTCAATAAATCCTGAAGGGCGGTATAGTCGGGAGCAGAATTGTTGACGCTGATCCCAATGGTGGAGTCGTCGACATATTTCCAGCGAGCAGGGGTATCTCTTAGGGCATCATTGATAAGCATAGTGGTCTCACCTTGGTGCCTTGGGGAACACCACAGGTGAATGACTAAAGGTGGAGACAGCCCCTCGGAAGCGAACAGCTTGGCGTCGGTTACTGAGGAAGTCTGTAAGCCATGGTATAAGACTTCTTCGGAACCCGAGGTCGATAGTTTTGTTGATGATTAAATTGTGGTCGAATAGGTCAAATGCCTTGGTGAAGTCAATGAAGGCGACAGCTACAGACGTTTTTCGCTTTTCCAGATGGTGGTATATGCAGTCGAGAAAGCTGACAAGACAGTGATTGGTGGAGGAAGTTTTCATATTACCAGATTGCTGAGGATCTACGGAGTCTGCAATATCAGCATAAGCCCAGTCAAACACAAATCTTTCACAGATTAAGCTAGGTATTGGGGTGATTGCAATGGGTCGTAGCTAATTTAAGGATTGTGGGCTGGTTGACTTGGGCACTGGTGATACATAAGAAGTCTTCCAGTCTGCTGGGCATCTGGCTTGACTGAGGGAAGCATTAATGATGGGGCAGAGGGGTTTAGCTAGCTCCGGGGAGAACTCATTGAAGATTTTCATTGGTAAGTCAATGGGGTGGTGGAGCGTTGTAACTTCAGTTTGTCCAGACGTTTTGCTACTTCAAATTCTTCTACTAAGTCAGAGGGAAAGGGGGCTGGTAGGTAAGCAGGGGGATTGGTTGTATCAAGTCGGGGGAACGTCTGGCATATAGTAGCGAAATGGTTATTTGATTGATCAGCTGCGTCAACATTATTGAGATAGCTAAGAAAGGGGAGGGGGTGTGTCTTATTGTCTAGTCCACAGAGTTATTTAAGCTTACCACCACTGACTGTAGTTGGTCTGCTTCAGGTGTTGCAATTTGGTTGGGTAGTGAGACTTCTTTGCAGTGCGAATTTCGCGGATGACTCGGTTGCGAAGGGACCTGTAGCGGTTGTGGTCATTGAGATAAAAGGCTCTATCTCTCTGTTGCATAAGTCTTTTGATCCGAGGTGTGATCCAGGGCAAGTCATCTGGGTGAGATCTGACGGACTTCTCGGGGAAGAAGTGGTGGTGTGTGTGTGTGTGTGTTTGACCTGTGGTGTAATGGTCAGTGTTCTCGCCTCCCAAGCGAGCGAACCCGAGTTCGATCCTCGGGCAGGGTGAAACTATGGGCAAATTTCTTTACGCCATTTGTCTCTGTCTACCAAGCAGTAATTGGGGACCTGGATGTTCATCGATTTGCGGATCGTATTCCGGGGTAATGGTTAGCCAGTACAGTTGTCGAGTTGTCCGGCCTTCTCAGACTATTCCTTGACACTGGGTCATGCAACTCGTTAACTTGGGGTGTGGTTGTTGTGTTGGCGACAGCTTATACACCTGAAACAAACTCACGCCTAGGTGGCCCTTGGGCCGGCCATCCTTGTTACACGAGGGGCAACCATTATTATTATGTGTGTCTAGACATTTTTCAGCTTGTAAACATCGTTTTATAAATAATACTGCCATATTATCCTAATGTGTCAAGTTCTCCAGATATATTTTATAGGCAACACGTTCAGGTGTTGTGGTCAGGACTGGAGCCAAATACATTTTTGTATTAGAATTTAAATAGAATGTATTTGAATTTTATCTGTATTTGACCTTTGGATTTGCTGTATTTGCTTAAATACATGTAAGCCAGCGTCTGGGTGGCAAGGTGGGGTCAGTGTGCATGACAACAGGAAGCGTAGTCACTGATCCTGTGTTGGGTAATGCTATCCTGACTTCCTCTCCCCTTGTCTCTGGACCTGGGGCGGTTTGAAGAGCTGATGTTTGTAGAGTGTAACCAGTAACAAATTGTTTTTGTAAATTATTAACTCAATATTTTTGATTTATGTTTACTTCTATTTACTTGTAATATGAGCACTCAGAAAAAATTGAAGGATTCATTGATAAAAGTCACAAATATCCAATGTGAGAACTCGTCTTCGTAGGTAGTAGACAGCTATCAAACAGGGAGGTACTACCGCCTGAGAAGATATTGGAAGCATAATGTATTGTCTAATGGTAGACCCTGCTGCCATATGGAGTCACGAAAATTGTGACCAAGTCCCAGGTTGTTGATCTGACTTTCTGCCTCATTTACACACGATTGCAGGGTCTCAATTGTTTCTCCTACTTTGACAACACAACATACATACAGTATATCGTTTCTCAGTTCTCACTATTGATCTATTTTCATTTTTGTATTTCTTTATTATTATTATTATTATTGTTAGTGTTGTTGTTATTTTTAGCATTATTATTATTACTAATATTATTGTTAATATTATTATTACATTTTGGTCCAGATGTGGGTCAGTGACGTGTGCCCGGGTGGGCTAATCCCCGTAAAAAAATATATATATTTATAAAATAAAATACAATATTTGTATTTGACAAATAAAACAATATGCAAATGTATTTGACAATGGCAAAATTGCCATATACATGTACGTATTTGACAAAGTTATTTGATCTCAGCCCTGGTTTAATTTAATGTGGTGGTCAGATGTGTCGGTGAGTCTAGATGACGGACTCGACGTGGCATCTTTACCCAAAAAGAGGATTTATGCTAATCACTTTAAGAGAGTCCAGGACCACTCACACCCACCTTAAGAGAGCCCAGGACCACTCACACTCACCTTAAGAGAGTCCAGGACCACTCACACTCTCTAAAAGGAAGACCAGGACCACTCACACTCACCTTAAAGAGAGTCCAGGACCTCTCACACTCCCCTTAAGAGAGTCCAGGACCATTCACATTCACCCTAAGAGAAACCAGACCACTCACACTCACCTTAAGAGAGTCCAGGACCACTCACACTCAACTTAAGACAGTCCAGGACCACTCACACTCACGCTGTTAATGCTACACTCACCATTGTAAAGTCAAGGACCCTGAGGATGAATAGGGTTAGGGCGAGGTTGAGAATGACCATCACCAACAGGAGCAGAACGAGGGTGTATAGGCAGCGTCTTCGCCAGCCATAGAGACCGAGGCGGTACTGGTGTGACCCACACTGTACTGTTGTGCCCTGCCCGCTGCGCTGCTCCAGTCCGGTCCCCGAACTGCCACCCAGGCCACCCCGGGGCCCTTCACCGCCACCAAGGACGCCTCGGGCCCCTGCCCCACCTCTGCTGCCTCCGCCGGCCATCTTCCTGCAAGTACAATGGTCAAGGTGACTTATTCATGCCTGGATGAGCCATTTCTCACAAAATAAGAGAGGGGAGAAAAGGTACAAATATGCCCCATAAAAGTTGAGGATCTGGGCGCCAGACTCACTGAAGATACCAGAGACTCTAGGGCATCTAGCTCAATGCTTCAGTGATACATTATGGTGATTATAGGCCCCTGGAGCCAGTGTGTAGATGAGATAGACAACCTCATACTGGGTGCTCTGCACTCATAATACTCGGGTATCAATGTGGCCAGCACCTTCAAACACCGAGCTCTTCAGCACACTAGCTGCTCCAAGACGACACTGACTCCATGAATGTTCCTGGGTCACGTGACAAAGTAGTCCCCACGGCTATAAATTAAAATTTCTCAACCACAAGATAGCTCAAATTGGTGTAGATTCTTCGTACAGCATCGCCTCCGCGGCGGTAGTAATACTCCTTCTGTACTGATTGGCTGGTTTCCAAACCAGATGGAGGAGGATACAAAATTTTGTGTGTGTTTATTCATTGTGATTACTATCGATATGAAATTACTTTATGATTGTGTGTTCACTTACAAAATTTCATAGAAAATAAGCTTTTAGTATTTGTTGAGTAAAATTCATGGAAAAATTACTCGTACAGTATATGCAGCAGGATAATACACCAGCCAGCTAGACACACCATCATGTGCACGAGGGAGATGAATCTGTAAAGGATTAGTTCGTACACTACATAATTATCTTCGCATTTGATTATAGATTCAATAATATCCTATCATCGAAACAATCTTTTTCTTGTGACTCTTTTTACATGTTATGGTCATATAATTAGGGATGCGACGATAATAACAAAAATATTAATGGACAAAATTGAGGGTAGGAGGGCCAGGGGAAGGCAGAGACTGGGGATGGAAGGGTGAAATTAAAAACTGAGTCTCCAGAGAGATACAAACCTTTGGAGTTTGGTAAAAACAGCTCGAGAATGTTTAGAGTGGGGGGACTGTGGTCACCAACCTTCAGATATTAGGACGGAGCTCTGATTGATTGATTGAATGATGGCCACAACGCGTCTTTTTTTCATTAGGTTTGATTTGATAAGTAAAGGCTTCTGGTGCCCGGGGGCAAAACATAAATTTACGCCGTCCCTAAAAAAAAAAGTTCACTTGCGCCTTAGACTCAGTTTTTAACTCGTAATGTTACATGACAATATTACCTATCATGTTACTATATCGTATCTGAAGGCTCACCATAATGTCATGAATATTTGATGTCTGGAAGGGTACTGTGGTCGGATAAATGCAGAAAAAAACAATTCATCCCATAGAAAGTGATTTTGCGGTGAAAGGAGGTATAATATGTGACTTACTAACGCTTTAGTTCATTGACCAATCACTCAAGTTAAGTAGTAAGATATTTCTAATGATATTCAAATATTTGATATCAAGTATAACGGCATTTTTGGTGACTCATGGTCTTATAAAATGGTAAATTTTGGATAAACTGGTTATAATTTTGGCGCTTCCCAACACCCGGTGGCACATTGCCCCCTCTGCCCCCTCACCTCACTACCCCACTGTTTGTGCGCTATTACACGGAATGTCATGTGCATCCCTAAGCCTTTCAAGGTTTTAACTCGACTACACACACACACACGAATATATATATATATATACATATATATATATATATACATATATATATATATATACATATATATATATATATATATATACATATATATATATATATATATATATACATATATATATATATATACATATATATATATATATATATATACATATATATATATATATATATATATATACATATATATATATATATATATATATATACATACATATATATATATATATATATATATATATATATATATATATACATATATATATATATATATATATATATATACATACATATATATATATATATATATATATATATATATATATATATATATATATATATATATATATATATATATATATATATATATATATAAAGGAGGGCAGTAAAGTTTAAATCAAGCACCTCACTAGAGTTGGACCACACACAGAATAATTAAAGATGTCGAGGTATATAAATATTCTAATGAGTATTTTTCACTTTTTTTTGCTCAAACTCTCCAGGGATGCCAAATGCCGAAGGTTACTATGCCAATTTCAAGATAAACTATGATTTCTAATAAACACGTTTTACTACATGTAAATGCTGAAAACTCTTCATGGAAAAAAAGAAGAAAACTCCTCAGTACTTGCACGATATTCAGAAAGAAAATAAAGTCACCAGCGCAAGTACTGTTCAGTCACCCTATGAGGTCGGCAGTACCTGCACACCATCGCTCGTTTGCTCCAGAGTGGCAACGCGCAGCTGATGAATGTGACTGAGGCTGAGCACCTCAGAAGAAAGACGAAATCACGACACGACTACACGGCGCGACTGCTCCCAAGGCTGCACCTTGGCGCCTTCGTCGACGTGCAGGACCACATGAGCAGTCGATGGGACCACGTAGGTGTTGTCGTGGGTATAGGATCTCGTCGGGACTACCTTGTCAAAATGGGTAGTGGCCGCATCCTGTTGAGGAACAGGAAGTTCCTCTGTCCCCATCGTCCGTTGGTGCCAAAGAGCGTCTTGGAATCTATCCGAGGCGAGGACTCCACAGGAAAGAGGCAGCATCGAGAGTCCTACACCGCGCCCACCGCCATGCGTAGGTTCAAGAGGACCCCAATGTCTTCGGGGGGAGGTGTGTGATGTTTATGTACTGCAATGCGAACGAGCCGAGTAAGTGAACCACTGTATGGCGTGAATGAGGGAGTGTACTAATGCTGTCCTTTAGTGGCGTGTGGATGAGTGCTGCCACCTAGCGTTGTGAATGAAGTTGGATATCTGAGTAGTTATAAGACATTGCACGAGGTTTCATGATCATGTGTAAATTACCCTGTGAGCCAGGTTGTTTACTGCTGCACCACTGTACAGACTCTCCCAGTAAACTGCATCTGTGAAGACTTGTGTTTCATTGAGCCGTCAGGAACCAAGTAGAACTTGAACATGTGTGTGTGTGTGTGTGTGTTACGTTTTTTTTTTTGCTTAATTGGTTATTTTGCAAATTGACCGGCAGGCATATTGGTAATTTTGCAAAATAACTTACAAACAGACAACCTAAACTAACCTAATCTTATGGTAGAGGCACATAGTCCAAAGTTAAAAACAAACACAAGAACAGGACCACTGAACTGTATATCAAGCTACACGAGCCATCCTAACCTAATTTAACTTAACCTAATTTAACCTAACCTAATTCAACCGTAAGGTTAGGTTAGTTAGGTTGTCTGTTTGTAAGTAATTTTGCAAAATTACCAATAAGCATGTTGGTCATTTTGCAAAATAACCGATTCCGCAAAAAAAAAAGTAACATAAATACGAGTATGTACAGTATGTGTGTGAGTGGTTATCACCATATAAGAACATAAGAATGGAGGAAACTGCAGTGGGCTTATTGGCCCATATTAGGCAGTCCTGTTTACACCCAGCCCCGATTGCTCATATATCCGTCCAACCTATATTTGAAGCTATCCGGCATGCTCGAGTTAATGATGATGCGTGGTAACTTGTTCCACTCATCCACTACTCTATTTCCAAACCAGTGTTTACCTATTTCGCGCCTAAATCACAATTTGTCTAATTTAAAACCATTGTTACGAGTTCGCTCCTGGTTGGATAGTTTGAGTATCTTGGTAATGTCCCGTTTGTTCAGACCTGACTTCCATTTATACACCTCTATCATATCGCCCCTCACGCTAATTCTCTCGAGGAAGTGCAAATTAAGATGCTTTAACCTGTCTCTGTACTCATGGTTCCTAATGCCCGGGATTAGTCTTGCCATTCTCCTCTGAATTCTTTCCAAGGATTCTATATCAATTTTGTAATACGGTGACCAGAATTGAACTGCGTAATCCAAGTGAGGTGTCACAAGCGCAAGATATAGTTTTAAGATGACTTCGCTAGTCTTGTAACTAACACTCCTTTGTATGAACCCAAGTACTCTATTAGCCTTGTTTCGAGCAAATACACACTGCTTACTTGGCTTAAGATTCCTGCTTATCATTACTCCTAAATATTTGTCGCAGTCAGATTTCTCAATTACATCGTTGTTCATCTGGTATCTGGTTTTCCTGTTTACATCTCCTATACTGAGTAATTTACATTTATCCACATTGAATTTCATCTGGCATTTTTCAGACCACTCCAAAAATTTGTTTAGATAGTCCTATAGTTTTGCGGAATCCTCGTCAGATTTAATTACACGCCCTATTTTAGTGTCATCGGCAAATTTAATTATGTTGCATTCTACGCTGATAGCTATGTGGTTTATGTAAATAATATATAATAATGGTCCGAGTACTGAGCCTTGGGGAACTCCACTACCCTGTAGTGACGTTGCTCCAATGGGATTTAGTGCCGTTAATGCTCACTCTCTGTTTCCTGTCCTGTAACCACGCCCTAATCCATTTTAGAATATCTCCTTTAATGCCATGAGCCTCCACTTTTCTTATTGGTCTTTCGTGGGGGACTCTGTCGAAGGCTTTGCTAAAGTCTAGATATACCACATCATAATTGTGCCCCTCGTCCACTGATTCGAAAACAGATGAGAAGAATGTTAATAGATTAGTTAGACATGAACGCCCGCTTGTGAAGCCATGTTGGGAATCATTGATCAACTTGTGTTTCTCCAGGTGATTTCGAATAAAGTTTGAAATGATTACTTCCAGTAATTTGCCTACAATTGATGTTAGACTGATTGGTCGGTAGTTAGAGGATAGTGAACTATCTCCTTTCTTGAAAATCGGTATTACATTCGTTAGCCTCCAGGATTCTGATACTACACCCGTTTTTAAGGACATGTTAAACAACTTTGCTAAGGGCATACTAAGCTCTTCCTTACATTCCTTTAATACTCTGGCAAATATCTCATCGGGACCTGGTGACTTATTCGACTTTAGTTTATATATTTGCTTACTAAAATCGTTACTAGTCACTACTATCTCGCTTTATTAATTTTCTTCACTACCTGTGTATAAAGTCGGTGCCTCGGGTATCATGTTTAAATTTTCGGTGGTGAAAACTGTTGAAAATATTTATTCAGATTATTTCTCATTTCTCCGTCGCTATAAATTAGCTCGCCGGTATCTGACTGAATTAGTCCAATCTTTTCTCGTGTTTTAGTTTGATATATTTGATAGAATCCCTTGGGGTTTAACTTCGCCTCCCTCACTATCTTCAGTTCATTATTCTTCTTTGTTTTTCTTATCTCGGTCTTAACCCTACCGGCCAATACCTTATAATAATCTCGGAGATAAACTTCACCACGATTTATTCTCCTCCCTATAGGCCCTAGGCCATTGGCCTAGGGCCCACTGGTATCTGGGGGCCCACTGAAACTAATTTGTCCCACAGCGTGCCAGCGTATAACCTTATTTCAAGTGTACACCGAGTATTTCATTATATAATATATTCACAACCATAAGGGCCCCTGTACAATAAGTATAGGCTCGCAGTGGTCTTCAACTGGTGGGCCATAGGGTGGTTCTCAGTTGGGCCACGGACTAGGCCCTATAGTAAAATGAAGAGAATAAGATAAAAAAAAAAAAAAAAAAAAAAAATATTTATATATATATATATATATGCAAGTAAATCACTGTAGGTGCGCGTGATCTGGGTATATGCTGATAACCACCAGGAAAGAAGAAAACACGAAGTTCCCAAGCGCTTTCGTGTAATTCACATCTTCAGGGGTGAGTACAGACTAAGGAGATACGATACGATACGAAGTCTTTAGTTAAGAGGTGAAAGAAGATTATTAGGGGTTGAAGGAAAAAGTGGTGAAACTGAAATACAGTAGGAGTAGAAAGAATCTGGGCTCAACCAGATCGCTTCATCTTTTTATTGGTATTTTGTCTTTGTTCTGCTCCCTTGGGTCGTCAGACCTTTGTATTAATATTGGTTTATTTACATAATGCTGCTTATTATTATTATTTTTATTATTGTTGGAGTTAGTGAGCTCGCCCAGGTCCTTGTGTAACTGGGAGGGTAGTCACTTTTTTTTTTTTTTTTTTTTTTTTTTTTTTTTTTTGAGGTGTTAGTTAAGTGTTAGTTGTGTTAGTCTAAAGATACACTGTATGGAGAGGCCTGCCAGGTTCTTAGTGGAGCTGGTTGGTCACTCTCATCTTTATTCCTCTACTAATGTTTCATGTATAAATGTGTATATTGAGGCAGGAGGTGGTTCAATTACTTCTTCCTGGCTGATATAGCTTGGAGGGTAATCACATTATTATTATTATTATTATTATTATTATTATTATTTTTTTTTTTTTTTGCTAAAATGTTAGTTCAATGTTAAATGTTAAATCTTAAATATTAGTTATGTTAGTCTAAAGGTACACTGTATGGAGAGGCCTGCCAGGTTCTTGTGGAGCTGGTAGGTCACTCTCATCTTTTATTCTCTCTATTAATGTCTTATATGTATATTGGGGCAGGAGATGGTTCAATTACTTTCTTCCTGGCTGATTTAAACCAACTGTGTTCTTGGAATTCTTCGTTGTCCATATTATTTATCCAGTTTTGATATGTTTCTGTGTTAAGTTCAGTCACTTTTTTCCAAATATTTACAGCTTTGTTGTGTATATCTACATTAATTGCTAAGAGATTTGCTCTCTTGTGTAGCTGTTCATTACTGATGTGGTCTGTATATTTTATGTTATATATAAATCTAAGGGCTATATTTTGTACTGTTTGTAATCTTTTAATGCTCGTTTTACTAAGGGTGTTCAATGGGATGGGTGGGTAGTCCATAATTGATTTGACAAGGGCAATATATATCTTTCTCTTGTTATTAATGCTAAGGTTCTTAAAGCGTTTTATTTTTGATAATCTTATTCTTGCCTGTCGTTCTTTATCTTTTAAGTATGTTATATATCCTCTTTTTGTTAGTTTTAGTCCAAGCATCCTGCCTTCAGTGTCGTATGGGTATAGTTCCTGGTCGACTATTACTGGACTTGTATTAATCTTGGCTATTGGTATTATCTTGAATTTGTTCTTATTTGTCCTGATTTTCCATTTTTTCTCAAAATCATTTATGTTTTTTATCGCTCTTACCGTGTAGAGTGCCATAAATTGAGTTGATTTTCCTGGGTATGATACTATTTGAGTAATATCATCAGCAAACATTACATATTCGCTAAAGGGGGTAGGTTGAGGTGTGTCTGAAGTATAAATTGTATATAGTGTTGGAGAAAGGCATCCTCCTTGAGGTACTCCACTCTCAAGATTAAACATAGTTCCCAAAAAGTTTCCAATTTGAATTTGTGCTCTCCTACCATCTAAATAGTTACACAATATTCTTAGCAAGTATTCATTAAGTCCCAGTTTTAATATTTTATATTTTAAGCCTAAATGCCAAACCTTATCAAAGGCCTTAGAAACATCCCTTAAAATTATATTGATCTGGTTACCCTTGCTTTTTTCTATTGCAATTATTTCCGTTATTATGGCTATTGCAGTTAGGGTATTTCTATTGGGCATAAATCCATGTTGTCTATTGTTAGTTTTCCCATGTTGTGTTAAAAAGGCTATAAGTCTTGTATTTAAAATTTTTTCCAATAGTTTCCCAGTAATTTCTAATAAAGATATTGGCCTGTAGTTTAATATTTCCTTATTGTCCTTACCCTCCTTCGGAATAAATATCATTTTGGCATATTTTAGTTTGTCTGGAAAGTAACCAGTTATTAAGCATGCGTTATAAATGTTTAATAGTGTATTTAAAATGTTTTCAGGTAGATTCATGATCATATTTCGTGTAATACCTGTGAGCCCAGGGGCTTTTTCCTTAAACTTCCTCAGACAGTGCATCATTTCTCCCATTGTTATTATTTGATTATTTGGTAATAAGTTATAGTCTATATATTGCCTTGTGGTGATTCTATGTATATGTCTTCCCATCTCTTCTTCTATCCTTTCTTCGTGTTCACTATCAAAATCTTCATTTTCCTCATCTGATATTTTAAAAATTTTTACCCATTCCCTTTTGAATGCTGACTCTTGTTCATTTTCCTCGTGCAATTTTATTCCGTTTTGGTCTTTAATGTATGGTGTTTTTTGCTTGTTGTGCCCTATCATCTTGTTTATGGAAGTCCAAAATGTTTTTGTGTCTTTAGTCATGTCAGCCGCCATTATAATATCATTCCATTTTTTATTGTTTGCTTCCTTACATGCGTCTCTTAATTTTATCTGTAGTGCTATCTGTGTCGTATATAGCCATCTGTTACTGCCATGTCTTTCCATATACCTGTTTATTTCATTGTAATAGGTCTGGGTTAATTTAACTTCTTCTGGTAGTCTGTTGTTGGGTAATGTTCTAAAGTGTGAAGTAGGAGTGTGTTTGGTTATAGATGTTTTTATTGCTGAGTGCAGTCTGTCCATTTCTGAGTCTATATCTTCTGTTGTTTTCCCTTGTAGGTTAATCGAGTGGTGACTACTTAAGTCGTCTTTGAAGCTGTCCCAGTCTGTTTTACTCATTTTCAGCCTCTTTTTTATTGGTATCTGTATGGGGCTTGTTGACAGTGTTAGTATAATTGGCAGATGGTCACTGCCTGTAAGAGGTCCCTGTATTATATGGTAATTGAAAAAGGCTTTGTTGTTGGTAAAAATTTTGTCTGGTGTCGATTGTGTATTGTGATTTCTCCAGGTTGGAAAGTTAGGACCCAGATGATTGATTTTCCCTAAATTTATTAATTGATTAAGGGCGTTTCCCACGACGTTATTATTTGTATTGTCAAAAATCCTATGTCTGGCGTTAAAGTCTCCTAAGATGTACATCGGATGACTACTGTTAGCCAATTTTAATAGGTCTTCTATAGGTAAGTAGGGTCGTCTCGGTGGCAGATAAGTAGTAGCAATTATTACATCTCCTTGAGTTGTATTTATTTTTATTGCCAGAAATTCTTCCTGGAAGTCATCAATTAGTTTAAATTTTAAGTTTCTTTTAACCGCTATAGCTACTCCGTCATTTTTCTCGCCCGATTTGTTTCTTTGGTTTACATAATAGTTAAAGAGTTTTATGTTGTTGTTTTCTGTCTCACCGTGACTGTTTATTAGTATAATGTCTGGGTCAATTTCTTGATATATATTACTTAGGTTAATTCTCTCGGTGTTCCAGTTTCTTACGTTGTGTTGTATTATTCTTAAAGTTCTTACTGTTTGTCTATTGTCCATTATTTCTTATACTTGGATTGTAACTGTTGAAGTGGAGACCTATCATCCTGTTTCCCGCTTCTGACTCTTCTAAACTCTGACGGGTCTACTATTTTAAAGTCATTGGTCGTAATCTTTAGTTTGTCCGTAGCAATCAGTGACCAGACGTATTCTTCACTTAGGGATTTTTCTTGATATGTCCACTTGTATATCCCTCCTTCACAGTTTTTTACTATTGTTCCTCCTGTTGGTCTCGATGTTGGGATTCCATGTTTTGTTGTAGTGATAACCACAAGGAAAGAAGAAAACACGAAGTTCCCAAGCGCTTTCGTGTAATTCACATCTTCAGGGGTGAGTACAGACTAAGGAGAAGGACAAAACAAGGTGTATATATACAGAGGAGGGTGAGATCAGGTCCACAATGGTCAGGTTTTAGGTAATGACCCTACTAATCTTTAAAAAGCACCGCAACGGTCGGTAGTCAGTGTGGCATTTAAAAACTCATGCATTTATAAAGTTCCTTGCAAGGAATGTAATATGTTTTACTTAGGCCAGACAGGTAAAGATCTTGTAACTAGACTTAAACAGCATAAATATAGTGTTAGGACAGGCCAGGAATCTAATGCTCTGTTTGTTCATATGAGGGATAATAAGCATTGCATTGACTGGGATAATGCCTCCTCAATATTACCTTGTAATTCAATTGACAGTAGGAACATTATAGAATCTAGTCTCATTAAACACTACCGAAGCAGTCAACATGAATTTGATTAATGGTTTGTACAAACTGGACAATTTTGTAATTAAGAAGATTTGTAACCAGGTGAGAAGGTTGGGTCACCTTACCCTCTGACCTGACTACCGACCGTTGTGGTGCTTTTTAAAGATTAGTAGGGTCATTACCTAAAACCTGACCATTGTGGACCTGATCTCACCCTCCTCTGTATATATACACCTTGTTTTGTCCTTCTCCTTAGTCTGTACTCACCCCTGAAGATGTGAATTACACGAAAGCGCTTGGGAACTTCGTGTTTTCTTCTTTCCTTGTGGTTATCAGCATATATATATATATATATATATATATATATATATATATATATAATATATATATATATATATATATATATATATATATATATATATATTTCATGTAAATCCACAATGGAAACGTGGATAAGATAAATCTTGATAAAATCACAAGGGAAAATGGAAACAACGAAGTACCTTAGCTTCCGTCTTTATTCAAGACATCTTCAGAGGCAACTGGATTACATGGACAGAGAGAGGCTTAAATATACAGGGTGACCTTAAAAACATGAGGTCAGATCATACTGATGTCATCCACTAATCCCCACACCAACACACACGTAGAGGAGCTTAAGAGAAGGGGGGTGACGTGACTGGTCAGGTCAGGTCAAAAAATAAGGGACCCACTAAATAACTATCATACATCTAGATCAAAGGTTTTCAAAGCATTTTTAACCTTGGGCCACTGACAAATAAATATATGTAACATATTATCAGTTTTGAACTGACCATCACTAAGGTTTATTGATTTTAATTCCTTAATCAAACTAGCTTCAACCAGAAGTCTTTCTGTGACACAAGATATATACATTGAAACATGCAAACATTTCTATAAATTTGGGGGCCCACTGATGAGTTTGGCCTGGGGCCCACAAGTAGGTAAGCCGGCCCTGCCTATAGCCCTCCTTTTCCAATAATATTCTTTAAATAATTATTTATCCATTTATTGTCATTGTTGTTTGATCTGAGTTTTTTGTATGGTATGTTCTGCCTCTGTGCATTAAGTAACTCATTATTTAAATTGTTGTGGAACTCGGCAACCTCAGATCTCGTTATTAGGCCGTCCTCAACCCTCGGGTCTCCAGGTAACGTGAGGTCGCCCTCTGTGGGTACACTGTGTGAGGTCATGTAATTCACCTCCAAGCATGATACCCCTCTCTCAGCTGCCTCTTCAAACTATCAAAGTTTGCCCTTCTGAAATCTGGGACTTTAGTGGAATTTTTCTTGTCGCTGCCCTGAAAATCTAACTGGAATCTAATTTCTTTGTGATCGCTGTTAGTAAGTTCGTTCTCTACCTCGACATTAGTAATGAAGTTTTCTCTGTTTGACAAAACAAAATCGAGTATATTATTACCCCGGGTGAGTTCGATTATATGTTGGCATAGGAAACAGTCCTGGATTGTTTCAAGAAAATCCTCTGATCCTGAGTTACCCGTAAGGTCAGCGACTTACTAATCTTCTCAATAAATTTTTTTACCATGCCATCTCTAAGCACAGCAGCTGTCAGTAGTCAGGTCATAGGGTAAGATGACCCAACCTTCTCACTGGTTACAAATCTTCTTAATCACAAAATTATCCAGTTTGTACATGCCATTACTCTTTTTCATGTTGACAGATTCGGTATGTTTAATGAGACTTGATTCTATAATGTTCCGACTGAATTGAATTACAAGGTAATATTGAGGAGGCATTTTTCCAGTCAATGCAATGCTTATTATCTCTCATATGAATGAACAGAGCATTGGATTCCTGGCCTGTCTTAACACTATATTTATGCTGTTTAAGTCTAGTTACAAGATCTTTACCCGTCTGGCCTAAGTAGAACTATTACATTCCTTGTAAGGAACCTTGTAAATGCAGCCGCCTGCATTGTTGGGGGAGTTATCAGCATATATATATATATATATATATATATATATATATATATGCACGCACACACTATGTCTTGGAGGCAGTATCCTTTAGTTTGTTATTAAGGATAATTAAAATCGTAGCCTATTTTTTTTTATTTATTTATTGGGCAACCTCCCCCTATATCCTTGTGTAAGGTGAAGCACAGAAGCGTTTACAGCGCCCAACAGGGAAGCATGCTAAGTTCATGCTTGCCTTATGTCTCATGAGTTAATGGCGTAGAAGCCTGAAGCGTTGAGGGCGTAGAAGCCTGAAGAGTTGAGGGCGTAGAAGCCTGAAGAGTCAATGGTTTATGTCTAAGCAAGTTATTGGAAGCTCCAACAGCTTGTCCCTGAAAACGAATTAGCAACTTTCGATTTACAGCAGGAACCTACTTTGCTGCTAGGTGAACATGGACCAAGGGGACTAGGAAGAGTATCCAAACAACTTCCGCCGGCCCGGGAATCGAACCCGTGACATCTTGCTTCCGAGGCAAAAGCAGTACCGCTCCACCAGTGCCCCCCTTGTAACCTATAGGCACAGGGATATTATAACGCTGAAAGTAACATTCATATTTTACTGTTGATTCTTCAAAGAAGGTATAGAGCAAACCATGAGATTTCTGTGTTCCTCAAATGCGACTACTGTAAGGGTTGACTTCATCGCTGAAAGTGTCAAATCGTCCAGAAAACCTAAGAAATTATTAACTTGAGATTGAAACTGTTCACTGAAAGTTAATCTTGTATGACATTAACTTTCAATGATATTTGCATCACCTGGAATTTGTCAGATTTGTTTATGCAATTTCCGTCTGAGGATTCTAGGTACTGTAGATATGCTACAGTGTTTAGCCCAATTGAGAAACGTTTCAGAGCAGTGCAGAGGTCTTATTGCAACTATATCTTGCGCTAGTCAGGCCGCACCTCGATTATGCGGTTCAGTTCTGGTGCCCTTATTATAGAATGGATATCAATTCACTAGAGTCGGTGCAGCGAAGAATGACGAAAATGATTCCGGGACTTAGAAACCTTCCATATCAGGATAGGTTAAAGAAACTAAACTTGCATTCCCTAGAAAGACGAAGAGTGCGGGGAGATATGATAGAAGTATTCAAGTGGGTGAAAGGAATCAATAAAGGTGATATAGATAAATTTCTTATCCGAGCAGGATAGGACTCGGAACAACGGATTCAAGTTGGATAAGTTTAGGTTTAGGAGGGAGATAGGAAGGAACTGGTTTACAAATAGGGTGGTGGACGAGTGGAACAAGCTTAGCAACCTTGTAGTAAGTGCTGGAACGCTGGAATGTTTCAAAGGGAGGCTGGATAGATTCATGGATGATAGAGAGTGGTAGTAACTCTCGACAGGAGCTGCCATGCACAGGCCAACCGGCCTATTGCAGACTTCTTATTTTTTTATGTTCTTATGTTCTTTCCATAGATTTATCACAGATATTTCCTGCATGATGGCTTTGATCACTAGCGCGAGTCTTACCTGAGCGAGGTTTCTCATTTACTGACCCATGTCTTTCAACACTTCGTTTAGCTGAGATGAGTTCCTGTGTGTCGCAGCGGTCCCGTAGTGAACAGTAAATCTTCTTTTCATACCTTTTATGGACTTGAGTCTTGCCAGCCATAAGATACGGTTGATTTTTACTTCAGCTCTCTCCAATAAAGTTAATTTTCGTGCAAGGAATTTCTTAGACCGTTTTATATATAGCTTAGAAACACAACTGGCTGGCTTTATCTGAGTAATTTGTCCCATGTCTCACAGTCGTCAATATGAGTTTTATCACATGATTTTTGAATGACATTTTTTCTCAGTGCAAAGCTTGCAGCTGTATAGGACATGAATTTAATCAGATATGAACATTTTTATTTATTTATTTATTTTATTTTTACTTATTTATTTTATTGTGTGTGTGTGTGTGTGTGTGTGTGCGTGCGCGCGCGCGCGTTTTTCTAGGGATAATCGTCCTATTACACCTTAACAAAACAAAATAGGGAAGGGTGTACCTTTCCTTTTCGCATGAATGATGATATGCAGTAGACACCCACCCACTCACCCACCCGCTGTACAATCCCCCCCAAGCCCCACAAGAACCCCCTCCCCTCAGAGAGAGAACCAGCCACTACCATTGCCCGCATCCCGGCTATCACCTGTGGAGCGCCCCCCCCCCCCCCTGCTCCCCATCTCGGGTAATATACGTGAAAATAATGCAACATAACGTCTTCCACTGGAGAACTAATAAATTCAGTTTGTCCAGCCAATACAACCAAGTTAACGCAGAAATTACACTCATAAACTTACACGGCCATAAGGCCAAATGACGGGGTGGCCATCGCCATAAAAAAAAAAGAAAAAAAAGAAAAATGACCAATCATAACAGCCGCAATCTACCTTCCACCACGCAGGGACTACTTGCCTTACGGGAACTTCCACAGACTCCTATCCACTTCACACATTGCTCCTGGACTAAGAAGACCTCTCAACAAGACCTCCTGCTGGACCCGGAACTGTGAAGACCACCCTCTCTCTTGTGCCATTTTTGGCCATCTTCCCGGACCGGACCTTCCACCACTGACATCGTCGACAACAGCTCACGAGCCTTTTCGGTTTATCGAGCATTAGCTTGCCCTCCCCACTGGTGGTGTGAGTGACCCACACTCCAGCTGGAGAGCAGCTATAGCGCGATATTCCCGACGTGGTTTGAGCTCTTTTCCTTCTACTGCTATTTTTCCTTTTTTCGCTCTGGCCCAGGGACCTGCACCCTCAAAAAGTGTATTCGTCCTGCGGTCCCCCCTGTAACTGTTCACCTCCCTCCCAGGAGATTGTGAACACGAAAGGGGGTTGGAGCAAAACCCATCCCAGCCGAGTCTTTCCAGGAAAACCGTGATCGTGCAGGTCCACCTGGAAAGAGGGTAGCAATCCTTATCCTTCCCCAATAGGCACACTTAGCTCACGTCTATAAGTGAGCAGTCACATACACTATGAAGTAGGCTTCCCCAACGGGGCTCCGGGAGAGAAGTTCAGGAACCACTCTACGACCACCAGCCAGTGGGGAGTGCTGAAATTCCTCTGCTACTTACTCAACCGGAATAGGTAGGTTTTAATAAATTAAAAAAAAAAAACAAAAAAAAAACCACAGGTTATGGAGCGCGTACGCCCTCCTAACCGCGATCCCCGCCTGAACCGCCAACCTGACGACCCGAACTACGACAGGCTCCGCACAGAGAAAGCGGACCAGTTACGCGCCTTCAATGAAGCCCTGAAAAGCATGAACACTGCCACCACCTCCAACAACTCCACCACCACTGCTACCGCCACAGAGGACGACAACTGGACGAAGGTAGAAAACAAAAAACGCCGACGTGCTTCTTCGGGAAACGAATGCCGTCAAGCAGCCCAAAAGGCACCCATCACCACCACCAGCTCACCCCCAACGACACTGCCAAAATTCCGGATCACGAAAACGGACACAAAAACGACATATGCCGCCATCACAGAGATGGAGAAACTAAATCCACTGGCCAAGTTCTCAGTGCGGCCCAACCTAAAGGGGGAGATGATTATTCACCCCAAAGACAAGGACTCCGCCACCACCCTCGACACTTACCTGCAAAACACCACCACTGTTGCATCAACCAAGCTGGACCCCGCCCAGAAACTGATGAAGTCGGTAGTCCTCCGGTACCCAAAGAAACTACCCCTCGAACCCCTGGAGAACCACCCGAAGATCCTAAAAGCCGAGAGATGCTCTCCCCCGTCCGACAAGACGGCCACCACGAAACAAGTGCTCATAACGCACTGCGGTCCACCCCCCAGCACCATAGACCTCAAAACCTGGGGGATCTACGAAGTGAGGCCCTTCGTCCCAGAGCCCCTGCGGTGCTTCAGATGCCAGAAATACGGGCACCATCAGACAAGGTGCACGTACAAGGAAATCTGCGCAGTCTGCGCACTGAAGCACGGCACACACTCCTGCCTCACCAAGTTGAAAAATGGAGAAAAAATTGCCCCCAAGTGTGCTAACTGCGGGGGCAAACACCACACCTGGAACCCTGGATGCTCCGAGAGGACAAAGAGGGTCCAGGCAAACCGACCAGCAGCAAGACCGGCCCCCACCGCCTGCACACCAGCTCCACCAAGTACCTTCGTGTGGGGAACCCAAAGGTCAAAACAACAAAGCCAACCTCCTCAGCCGGTCAACACCCAAAGTGCAGCCCAGTTTCCTGGCCTCACTACGGCCACCCTCAGCCACCCAAGCAGCAGACAACGACAACCACGAAAAAGACAAAAGAAGCACACACCAAGGCACCAGAAGGAATGATACACGTATCAGACCTAGCCAAGGTACTGACAACCTTCGCGGAGGGCCTAGCCGGACTACTGGGCCACAAGATCCAACCCACACAGCTCCAAATACTCATGGGGAGCGTCCTCGGGCAAGTCGCCACAGCTCCAGCCACCTCAGTGGAGGAAGCCACGCCGGTCATCACACGAGTGACAGCCGAGGTACACTCTACACCGAAGAAGGCCACCAGAGAACCCAAGATACCGACAGCTCCCAGAAAGAAATTGGACGTTTCAACTCCCCTGAACCGAACCACGACCCAGAAGGCAAAAACCACAGAACAAGAAGATATGAACCTGATCCAGTTGGAATCGGACTTGGACATTTCCATCGAGGACCACCAGAAGTCCCCGATGAAACAGTGGTGGAAAACACCAGCACCCTGAACATCCAAACATGGAATGCTCAGGGCATCAAAAACAAGAAACACCTCCTACAAGAAGCAGCCGCCAAGGACAAGCTTGACATCATACTGTTACAAGAAACACTTCTACAAGAACACCACTGTTTCAAATTCAGTGGTTACAAGACATACAGGAGGCATTTCACGCAGGCGTCAACAAGAGGATGTATGATCTTGGTCAAGTCAAGCATACACTCCTCCGAGGTCACGCAGCAATTTCCATGTGGGGAAAACATCGAGACACAGGCCGTCAAAGTAACCCTCCAAGAACGGGAATTAACTGTTCACAACATCTACAAGAACCCAAGGGGCTCACTGGAGGTGACTCAATTATTTGCTTCGGCCGCTGACCACGCCACACTCATAGGAGGGGATTTCAACGCACATCATTCCTTCCTAAGCTCGGTAAGCCCCACAAATGAAGACGGCCTACACCTATACACCACCTTTCAAGATACACCCGAGATCTGCCTCCTGAACACCGGAGAGCCCACCCACACTAGGGGAGGAAGGCTAGATCTAACCTTCGTCTCCAGTGCACTACAGCCTTCGGCCTCCTGGCAGCTACACCCCACGCTGACCAGCGACCACTTCGCCACCCTAACAACGCTGAAGGTGAACAAACTCCCCACTCCACCCCCCCCCCCGAGATGGAGATACAATACCCAAAAGGCAGACTGGGGACTCTTTAAGAAACACCTGGCTAAGTGGCGCGAAAAATCACAGCCGTCCGGCGCAGCACCCGTGGACGAGACAACCCTCCACCAACAATTGGTCGAGGCGTTTCACCAAGCGGCAGAAGAGGCTATCCCAAAAACAAAACCCACATCAAGACAGTACAATGATTACTGGTACTACTGTCCCAGGGTAAAAGAACTCAACCACAGAGTGAACATGGCCCGAAGAAACTACAGAAGACATCCCACGGAAACAAACAGACATCTCCTCCAAGTCATAGTTAAGGATACCAGGGAAGAGAAGGAAGAAATAAAAAAACGTAAGCTGGCTCAAGTGGTGCTCCGAACTGAACGAGCACACCTCCCTTGGCAAGATGTGGGCCCAGATCCGAAGGGCATCTGGGAAGGCAACACCACCACCACCAACCCATCCCAACCCAGAAGAGGAAGCCGAGAGACTTGCAAAACTGTTCTCTGACCGAGCAGCAACGAAAAACCTCCCGAGACAGGCGGAGGAGACACAACGGCGTCTGCGACAGGTCAGACTCCAGATGATCGGAGAGGCCTGCAACAGTGAAGATGACACCGACAGACCTTTCAACCAGCAAGAACTCCAGAAGTCGCTAAAACGAAGCAAGGACACAGCACCAGGGGCCGACAGGATAACCTACTCCATGCTTTCCCATGCCGGTACAGCCGGACACGAGGCTCTGCTACAAGCCATCAATGCTTCGTGGACAGCACAAAGACTCCCACCGGAATGGAAGAAGGCAGATATACAGCCCATTCCGAAGCCCAGAGAACCAGACAAACCGAGGCCCATCTCCCTTCTCAGCTGCATAGCGAAGACGGGAGAAAGAATGGCTCTCAACCGACTCAAGTGGAAAGTAGGCAGCCCACACCCTCACATCTTTGCTTACATCGAGAACACCGGCACAGGCAACAACATCGCCGAGATACTCAGCACAGTGGACTACAAACCAGCTCTCGCTGAAAAAGGCGTCAAAGGAAGGTTGCTGGGGTGGATCCAGAACTACCTCACACAGAGAGAAGCAAGAGTACGCTTTCAGGGAGCAACCTCAAGCTACAGGGTCCATGAAAACGGAACCCCACAAGGAGGCATCCTCAGTCCAATGCTGTTCAATGTCCTGATGGAAAATCTTGTCAAACTTCCTTTCAGACAAACAGCCAAGCACCTATGCTATGCAGACGACTTACAGCTTATAGTAAGAGGATCAAACAGACTAGCCAACACGCAACACGCACTCCAACTTATAGAAGAGGAGTGCAACAGACTTGGACTCAAGATAAATCCAGCCAAGTCGAAAGCGATGGTCATCTGCACAGACACACCAGACAAGATGCTCTCCATACAAAACACGCCGGTAGTCTGGACCAACACCCACCAGTGTCTTGGAATCTGGTTTGACCAGAAACTCACTTTCAAGCCGCAACTCGAGTATCTCAGGCACAGGACGAAGAGCAGACACAATATAATGAGGTCGCTCACCAGCACAACCGCAGGAGCAAACCTTCATGTGCTCAAAGCCTACTACACGGCCGCCATCAGATCGCTGGTAGATTACAGTGCTCCAGCACTCATTGGACTGAGAGAAGACCAGATAGCTAAGCTAGAAGTCATCCAAAATAATGCTCTCAGGACCATGCTCGGAGCACCCATGTGGACCAGAATTTGCAATTTGCAAATGGAAACCGAACTACCACCCCTGGCAGTACGAGTCAAGCAGGTGACAGCCGGTCTCCTCGCCAAAATCTGTAGATCAGATAAGCCCACAGCTGCCAAAATTCGAATCAGTGCCTCCCTCCACCTCGACCACAGAGTGCGAGGGGCCACCTGGTCGCACGAGGCAAGCGAGGTCATCCGACACCTGCAAGCAGAAACACTCGTCAAGAACAACCAAGACACACGAGACAATGGTTACGCTGTTCCTCCACCATGGAGCCCTCCACCAGCCACACTCAAAATTACCGACCTAGGCGATAGTAAAGCCAACCTCCAGAAGGAGGACCTAAAAAAAATAACTCTGGAAGCCATAGCCACCGAGACACCGGCTGATGCAGCATCATACTTCACAGACGGCTCGGTGGATCCAAAACATCATACATCCGGAGCGGCCTTCTACACCCAACAAACAGAGCTGGTAGCAATCTCAAAGGCCCTACAACACGCTGCAACACAACACAACAAGTCCATCATAATTCACACGGACTCGAAATCGGCCATGCAGGCGCTGCAACACAGTCAACCAAGAGACAACGTCCACATCATAACCTCGATCCTCGCACAGCTACAGGAATTCCAAAGACAAAACCGCCCAGTCGTCTTACACTGGATTCCCAGTCATGTAGGGATCGGAGGAAACGACGTGGCAGACGAAGCAGCCAAGGCAGCTACACGTTCTAGTAGCGTACACATTCAAGTTCCAGCAAGCGTGCAACAGATCAAGAATCACCTCAGAAAGACTAGCAAGCTCCACATCAAAAAGAGCTTCCTTCACGCATTCAACGCTGGTTCCCAATCAGCCAAATGGTACCTGGCGGCTACAAAAGGGGAACCACCTTTCGCTGACAAGAAAACACCAAGACAAACCCAAGTCAGCCTTCATCGACTACGACTAGGGTACAAGTGCTCCTGGCAGATGATCGGAAATGACGTCATGGAATGCACCTACTGTCAGGAGCCAGCAGCCAACCCACTTGAACACTATCTCCTCGACTGCGAAGTCACACAAAGCCTCCGAAACAGAACTCAAATCTCCCAAGAAGCACACACAACACCAGCGGCCACTCTAATCCGAAAGGCCCACACAGACCACATTCACGACCTTCTCCGGGTCATCACACGATACCCACCACCCAGATAGCTTAGAAAGTATCCTCTCCCAGCAAGTGCGGACCCCAGTTCGGGGGGCGCGCCACTCCGAAACTGACCACGTCCAAGAGTGGGGGTTGGTGGTAAGCGCCCACTGATCGGGGGTCCGCTCACACTTGCAACCTGCAGTATCCTTCCAATCTGCAGGTGGGACCACCTCCAATCCCAATCCGGTCTGGCTGCTCCAGGAGCTCCAGCCGGAACCAACAAACGGGCCGCCTATAGGCAAAGGCCCGTGTCGTACTACGGTCCGACAATCTCAACAACAACAACAACGACTCCTATCATACCACCACCCAATCTACATCATTGGGAACATGAAAGCCAGACATCCTCTACTGGATGGTAAGAGGACAACTAACAATGTTAAAAGACGCCTCGCTGGCTTTATAACAGTAAAAAAGTCCCAGCTAATAGGCCCGGACTTCCCCACGTTCTACAGAAGGAACTCAGCCACTACTCCAGATATAGCAATAACAAACGGGAAATGCTTCCACAACTACCTCTTTGAACAAGGTCCTGTAACCTCCAGCGACCACCTACCTATAATCATGACCATCTCAGCAACACCAAAAACTATACCAGCTCCACCACGGAGAATAGCCAAGCAGACCGACTGGGAACTATTCAACGAAAAAGCTACAGCCGAACTTGAGGCCAAGGACATGACAATCCTGCAGACCATAGACAATCAGCCGATGAACAAAATAGATGAAGAAATCAACACATGGTGTGAAGTCATAGGAACAGTCTACCAGGAGGCCACCCCTCTCAAACGCAACAGAACTCTCCCACACCCACAACAGACTCCAGAACTCAGCCCTCACAAACCAATTCCAACTGCTCCAACAGAGAGCCGAGCCCCATGGTTGGGACTTCGTAAGCTACAATACATACAGAAGAATACAGGTGGAAATAAAAACAAAATCTCTGGAACAAAGCAACCTCAAATGGGCCAACATAGTTGAACAACTCTCACATACATACAACGATCCAGGAGAGTTCTGGCGTCGAGTTAAGAGACTGAAAGGTTGCAGCCATAACGAGTCATCATATATAACTGACCACGCAGGAAGTAAAATATATGACGACCAAGACAAAGAACCCATATTCAGGGACATATGGAGGAACATCTTCCGAATTACAAATGAAGAGAACAGGGAATTTGATGGCACCCACGAGGAGCTCGTCCTTGATGAACTCCGGGGCCAAACACACCGCACTCAGCCTTCCCCTGAAATCATATGGGGGATCTGAGAGTGGACAGCCCACTGTCCAAACCAATCACCTCGGAAGAACTCAACACAGCCATCTCCATTACCAAAAATAAAGCTCCTGGCTATTCAGGCATCACCAAGGAGATTCTCAGCCACATAAACAACCCGGCCATGGAGAGACTGAGAACCACAATGAACGCTTGCCTGGCCTCGACTTACTTTCCAACTAAATTCAAAGAGGCCATTATTACCCTAACACCAAAACTGCCAGAGTCTGGCAAAAGATAGAACGTTCAGAGCAAGAACTCCTTCAAAGACTCCCACCAGATAACGACAACAACCATACATGGTTCCCAAAGAGATACCAAATCTCAAAAGGTCCATTACCACCCCTATCTATACGGCCAGGCAATAGACAACCTCCCTAGGCCAGCATCCGCCAGTAGGGTCGGCGGAATATGAAATAAGGCCCTCAAAACACCCATGTATGGGATAGGGTAGGCTGTCTAGTGCCTGTGTCGACAGAAAACAACTAACCGATGACACAACCCTAACACACCATTAGATTAGCTAGGCCGTCAGCCCGCCCTCTCTTACCTCCTTCTAAATTTCTTCAATTTCCGAACTCGAACTTCCTTCCCCCACCTCTTATCTTCTTTCACCCCTCCTTTCTCTACAAAAAACAAAAAGGAACCAAACAACCAAAAACACGTCCACCCTCTACGGTGGGAAACAACAACCCACTTAACCAAGTGACTGGGAGTCACCCTCACTAGCACCAGTCATCTTAATTCTGTTGGTTGTAGCACTTGTGAGTACGTTACCTCCCCTATCATAACTTTCTTTGGCCTTCCCTGTTTTACTCCTTGTCTTGAGTAACCATTTCTACCCCCCAGGACCTGCTTGTTTTTTTTGACTCGCACTTACCCTGACTTCTCTCTAATGGCGAAATTCCCCCTTTGGAGTGACAATTTCACGCTCCAGGGATGAAGCCAACGTCTTTACCCCCGTGTGAGACAAGTGTACCCCGTCACGACTGTACAGGTAGTCATTCCCATACTGTAGAATCGTCGCCAGTTATCAATGAATGCCCAACTGTTGCTTGCTTGCACAATGATTTTCCAGTTGGCAATTTACAGCAATTGCCCTGAACAGCCACTCACCGCCAACTCCTCTTCTAGGCAAGACATCACACACTATCGAGATCCCTCCCCTATTTAACCTTCCCTAGCGCCTCCCTATACCTCCTGAAAAGTTCCCCACTCCTAACCTTTCCTTTGTCGTTGCCTCCTACACTAAGACACACTACTGGTTTGGTACCCTCCACTGACAAGACCCTATCTAACCTCTCCGCAACATGCCCTATCCCAGCACCAGGAAAACACACCCTAGTCCTAATTTTCCTATTCTTTTCACAAAAAGTCCTATCTAAGAACCTCACTTGGCTGTCCCAACTACCACGACCTTACCACTGGGCAGGGTTTGACCAACTGCCCTTTCCTCTCCTGCCACCACATCATCCTGCCTCTTCTCTTCCTCGCCAGCTTCCTCCATCACTTGGTATGGGTTATGGCACTCCACACCCTGGTCAGCTTTCCGGAATCTGACCTAAGTCCCCTTGGAGACAACCACTCTCCACTCCTGCTCCTCCTGACCCTCCTTACTAGGCAGGACACCCACTTGAAGGAGTTCAGTCCTGAGGGCGTCGTTTTCCACCTTTAAAATGTCCATCTCTCTCCGCAACTGCTCCACACACTGTCCCTCTTCCCCCACAACACAACGGCCCACGGCGGCCATTTTCTATGGTCACTAATACGAGCACAGAGGGGCACGTCCTTCCCCAAGCTAGGTCAGGTCGGTAAGAGAGTTGTTGCTGCTAAATCCAAGGTCCATCCAAACTTTGGCAATACCAGTACCCTTTGCAACATGGTAAAGAAGGATCACTAATATATCCGTGTCATTTGCTCTAACACTAACTTGAGCATGTTTTATGGTTTCCTTGATATGGTTCACATGCAAAACAGCTCGTGTGTCTGCTTCTTCATGCTGACAACCCAGTTCAGGTACCATATGCAGAACTCTGATCCTCTTTTTACTTAAAATTTATAACACTCTTCTTTTAGTGCTAGATAGATTTCATGACCGTATAACATTTCTTTGTAGGTGTCCTTTTCCCATTCAGCTTTAAGGAATTTGAGGAGTGATGTCTTGAATAGACCGGTCGTTTCTGTTCAGGGCTAGCAATAACAATATTGACCTCAGTTGCACCACGCATGTGTCGTTCATTGTCTTTGATTGCTGGACTTGTATAAATAACACACACAAAGTCCACGCGTCTATCATCACCACACATCTTTGAGAGCAGGACTTCACCCACCCCGCCATAGGTAGCAGGGAGTTTGATAAATATCTGATGAGAAAAATTGCATCTATAACACAAGCATCGACTCTGGAAGGTGGCTAACTGTTTACTTTCGTTTCACGTTTCTTTGGGGAGCAGACTTTCCTGTTTTATTGATTAATCAATTAAGATGTGCCAGAGATGCAGGTGCAGGGGTGATAGGGTAACTCAAATATTTAGAAAGATTGATAAATATTTTTGTGGCTAGGTATAATAACCTTCCAAATAGGTCTCTTGTTGCTTGTATCTCTTGGATCTTTATATTTTTCCAGTTAACTTAACTTTTACTCCCTCTGTTGCAAAGTTCTTCACTCTACGCCGTGGTATTGGTTTTTCAAATATACTAGCATCATTAAAGCAGTATGTACAAACTCATCACACCACTTCTGGCCAATATCAATACACTGTGTCAACCATTCTTTCACTTTTTCTGAAACTGCACAGCCAGTAGAAATGAAATACAAAATTCATCATAAACAGCTTTATAGTGATATGTTATAGAAATAAAGTAGAGCATTTAATGACACTACTTCATCTCTCAGTTATAGTACTGACCACTAAATTATATTTCAATATTAATTGTATAAAATGATAAAAATACACGGAAATGGTTAATCCTGACAAGCTTTTCCTGTAAACATAGAAAATATAGCTCTCAGATTGTTATGTATAATTTTTAACCTTTGCCACAGGTTTTTGGCTTACTCATATATACATTTCAAAAATGCCATCAAACCATTTGGCCTCAGACTAGAGGGTGAAGGTTTGTCTGGCGCAGCTCCAGTCGTTCTAGGAAAGATAGGAACACCAGGTGCCATTATCTTCAGCGACGTCAGGCTTAAGATAATGATAAAATGATCCCATAACGTTTGAAACACGACACGAAAAAAGATTAACAATGACGACAAAAGGCTTGGGCGATGACATTTATGAGGAGGTCAGGAAGGATGAGCAATAGTAATAACGTTGGGATTAAGACATGGCCGACCTGTATATAAAGAAATAAATAGTAATCGGGCTTCTTAGTTTCTAAACAGTCACAGAATGTGATAGGAAACATGTACAGTGCATCCAGCCATCTACAGGATATGCTGTTTAACTCATAGGTGTAAAATTTTCTATACCCTACTCTAGCCGGATAATATTATTCACCGTAAAGTCAGGCTATAAAATAAGAAAGAAATATCCAGCTGTAAATTTCCATGGATTTAAAATATCAAAGGTAAAGAAAAAAAGGATTGTATTCCCCATAGGTTTGGCTGACATTGGTGGTGTTCATATAGTCTTTCAGTAGTACAGTAATTTATTCATTTGTATGTTCTGTAGTACAACACTTTGGTTAATGTCAGGTTAGTTACCAATAGCAGGTGTTGTTCAGCAGTACGTGTAGGTGTGGTGTGTTAACAGTTCTCCAGCAGTAAGTGTAGGTGCAGTGGTGTTGTCCACCAGTAAGTGGGGGTGTAGTGGTGTACGAACAGGTGTTGTCCACCAGTAAGTGCAGGTGTATTGGTGTTTTAACAGGTGTTGTCCACCAGTAAGTGTAGGTGTATTGGTGTTTTAACAGGTGTTGTCCACCAGTAAGTGTAGGTGCAGTGGTGTTTTAACAGGTGTTGTCCACCAGTAAGTGCAGGTGTATTGGTGTTTTAACAGGTGTTGTCCACCAGTAAGTGTAGGTGTACTGGTGTTTTAGCAGGTGTTATACCACCAGAAAGTGTAGGTGTACTGGTGTTTTAACAGGTGTTGTACCACCAGTTAATGAAGGTGTACTGGTGTTTTCACAGGTGTTGTCCACCAGTAAGTGTAGGTGTACTGGTGTTTTAACAGGTGTTATACCACTAGTAAGTGTAGGTGTACTGATGTTTTAACAGGTGTTGTCCAGCAGTAAGTGGAGGTGTAGTGGTGTTTTAACAGGTGTTGTCCAGGAGTAAGTGTAGGTGTAGTGGTGTTTTAACAGGTGTTGTCCAGCAGTAAGTGGAGGTGTAGTGGTGTTTTAACAGGTGTTGTCCAGGAGTAAGTGTAGGTGTACTGATGTTTTAACAGGTGTTGTCCAGCAGTAAGTGGAGGTGTAGTGGTGTTTTAACAGGTGTTGTCCAGCAGTAAGTGTTGGTGTAGTGGTGTTTTAACAGGTGTTGTCCACCAGTAAGTGTAGGTGTAATGGTGTTTTAACAGGTGCTGTCCAGCAGTAGGTAGTGGTGTTTAACAGGTTTTTTCCAGCAGTAAGTGTAGCGTTATGGGTAGTCACACAACATATTAGTAGGTGAGGAGAGACACACACACATTTTTAGTTCACTTGGTGGGGTAATTATGAAGCGGTGTAGTCAGTTACTCACCTGACGAAGAGAAACAGGTTAACTCTGCCTGTGTTAATAATTTCGAATTTTCCCGCACTCATTTTCTTTGGTTTTGGGATATTTTTTCCCCGAAAATATGAATTTTCATGGAGGTTTATACTTCATATTTATGACAAGTTATTTATGTTCATAAGATTAACGAAAAGAAAAAAAGTTCAATAAATAATTCATACATTCTTGAATTATATAATCTACAAATTTGTATCAATATATTAAGTGTTAACAAACATCTCTAATTAGGCTCCTTGATGCTGTGGTGAGTGAGAGAGGGAGTAGGTGGAGAGGATTGGGAGAGTTGGGAGAGGAATAAGAGAACATGGAGAGGAGAGAAAACAGGGAGGCGAATGAAAGAGTGGGGAGAGGACTGAGAGAGGAGGGAGAGGCGTGAAAGAGTAGTGAAAGGATTGATGAGAGTAGGGAGAGGATTGAGAGAGACGGAAGAGGAGTGAGTGGGGAGGGAGAAGAGTGAGAGAGGAGAGGTGAAGGAGTGAGTTGAGGAGAGGCCAACTTCTACTTCCTTACTTGATGCTAAACTTACGACCAACTTTCTTCTGGTTATTTAAATATATCGAACCATTTCTCAGTATGTAAGGCGAATTAATTTTATAACTTAAGCTGAACTTAAGCTGAACTGACTTAAGGTTATCGTCACGTTCATCACTTCCAAGATGAATAATAACATGTCCAAGGTCAGCAAGGACAGGCACAACTTATTCGAAAAATAAATCCTAGCGTGGTTATAATTTTCCAATGTAATATTTTCTCGTTTAATCTGTTTATCTATGCCTTCATTGAGTTATTCTTTTGTCTTCCTCTCTCCCACTGTCCGTTTACTCCGTCCTCTGCTTATGGTAGTAGTAATAGCAGTAATAGTAGTGGTAGTGGGCCAGCGCGGCGTGGGTGTGATGGAGTGTCCTCCCTGATCTAAAGTGTTATTGAAGGGGACATATTCGGAGTGTTGGAGCGGGAATTTCATAGTGTGTCGGTAAATGTCGGATGCCACCCTAAGCATTGTCACCAAAGGTTCTTCTCATCCCTTACGGCATTAATCGCAAATCTGCCGTGTGTTCACCGGCGATCACCAAGCGAGTTTGTGAGTATTTGGATGGACAGCTATTGCAGGTGCCAGGTGCCCGTGCCAGAGTCAATAGGCTTACTTTGGCAGGGGTGGCATCGAGACTCTCGTCCTTATGGGGCCAAATGCTCTACGCTTGCTGTCGCCCCACCCCTAGGTAATGGTCACTTCATGTAGTGTCGGCCGACCAAGGGGGTGGCCTACACACCCACGCGCGCACGTATGCTCCGACTACCCGGACACCTCTCTGCCCTTTACTCATAAGAACTAGTTTCTTCTTCTGTATGGGACCAAAGCAGATGTCGGAGGCGGACGTAACTGTGACCCAAGGTGCGGAACACTATGCCGGGTAACAGACTTTGTTGCGTCTGTGTTAGCCAGTACCAAAATTGCACTAGCTATGAATGTGCAAGAAACAACCGACCATATGTAGTTTGCAGAATGGGAAACAATTGTCTGAACCCACATGGCAGGGAGCCGACACTGGAGGCCACAGTGGATATCGCCGGGACTCAACCGCCCGATGATATCGTAAATGATAGCAGTGAGTCTACTCGACCGGAAAATGTAGTACTAATAAACGCTGCTCCAATAGTAGCAGATGTCCACGAGGTGAATGAGAGACAGCCACCACAGTGGAATGGCATGTCGATGGAAAATGCTGACATATGGGTAAAAGAAACTTACTCAGAAATTGTCAGGTGGTCGCCAGCTAACTTGTTTGAACTACCCAAGTGTGCGGCCACTAAAGAAATGATTCGAGAGATGATTCGCCTCATAACTGAGTACACTCAGGACCGCTTCCTTGCCCCTTAGCTCTTCAAATGCTGGCAATAATTCCACATCTATTCTGTCAGAGGACACACACAAAGGCTAAGCACAAAGAAAATGCGGTAGCAATGAAGAGAAGATTGATAATGTGGCAGAATGGGGCCCTTGGTGATCTCCTATGTGAAGCAAGAACACTGCAGGAGAGACTAAAATTTATAGGAGACGGAAAGCAAAGCACCGATGACTTTGCATGAAAGTTTGGAAACAAAATGCGTGTGGAAAAAGTGTCTTTGGCGGTAAGATCTCTCACAGAGGAATTCTCCGGTGGGGTTCTGCCAATAAACATGAGAGACATTAAAATGAATAAAAAAAACATGCCCCTGCAAGTGTAGACAAAGGCATCAGGTTCCGGGGTGACTATATCCCACCAAATACTGTCCTGTTCGAGAAAATAACAGGAGGGATGGTGTGGAAAAAGGCATTGAAGACTCAGGGAGGTGCCGGCCCTTCAGGTCTGGATGCAAATGGGTGGAGAGTCATCCTCAGCACTAACAAGTTTGGCCCAGTAGCAAGTGATTTCTGCACGGCCATTGCCGTCCTTGCAAGAAAGCTGGCATCCTCGTGCTGCCAACACCTCCATGCTCTGACGGCCTTCCACCTCATTCCCCTGGATAAGAATCCAGAATGTAGGCCTATAGGGGTGGGGGAAGTGCTGAGGCGGATCATAGGAAAGTGCATAATGGAGGTGGTAAAGAATAATGTCAGGGCAGCAGCAGGGAACCTGCAAGTGTGTGCTGGCCACCAGGCTGGTGGGGAGGCGGCCATTCACGCCATGAGAACGATATTTGAGCAGCGTGATTGTGAAGCCGTTCTCCTGGTGGACGCTACAAACGCATTCAACATACTTAAGCGCAAGGCGGCACTGCACAACATCAAGATCAAGTGTCCAAGCTTTGCAATGTATGTTGAAAACTCCTATAGGAATCCATCAGACCTTTATTTAGAAAACAACAAGGATCTAAGAGGTGATACCATCATACAGTCAACCGAGGGATCAACGCAGGGGGACCCTGTTGCAATGGCAATGTATGCAATAGGCCTATCCGTGCTCCAACACACAATAGAATTTGAAACGACTGAGGTCAAGCAAGTGACGTACGCAGGAAAAGTGGAGGACATCAAAAAGTGGTGGGACCTGGTAACATCACGAGGCCCGAGTACATAACGGGAAAGGTGAATGAGTGGATTAGGGAAATCCAAGCTCTGTCTGAGATTGCTAACACAGAGACGCATGCGGCTTTTGCGGCACTTCACCCATAGAGTCAAGCATCACTGGAACTACATGATGCGCACTATCCTTGATATCGGACCCCTCCTCCACCCTCTGGAAGAAGCTATCAGCATCAATTTCATTCCCAAATTAGTGAAACACCCTCACTTAAACCCAGCACAAAGATCACTCCTTGCACTACCACTGAGACTGGGAGGAATGGGACTGACCAATCCAGAGGAGATTGCTCCCACCGAACATCAAAACTCAGTTAAACTCCCGGGAGCCCTCATGGACCACATTGTAGCTCAGAAAATTTGAAAAAAAAAGTAGCTATGGCGCAGGAGGTGGGCGCCTCGAACTGGTTAACTACGTTACCGATAAGGGCAAATGGTTTCAGTCTTAATAAACAAGAATTTACACATGCCATTGCTCTAAGGTACGGTCGGCCTGTAGAAGGTTTGCCCTCCCAATGCGTGTGTGGCTCTTCCTATGATGGCGATCACGCCATGGTGTGCAAGAAAGGGGGCTTCATATGCATGAGGCATGACGAGGTAAGGGACCTCACCGCAAATATGTTGAAGGAAATCTGCCGGGATGTCATGGTAGAACCGACCCTCCTTCCATTGGATGGTGAGATCTTCCAACACAGGACTTCAAACACATCTAACGAAGCCCGTGTGGACGTCAGTGCTGGAGGATTCTGGACGCGGGGACAGCGAGCTTTCTTCGACATCAGGATTTTTGATCCCATGGCCGCATGTCACCGTAACCTAGTTCTCGATGCTGCATATAGGATGATCGAGAACGACAAGAGAAGGGCATATGGGGAGAGAATTCAAAACGTTGATCAAGGCAGCTTCACTCCTCTAGTGTTCACAACCTCTGGTGGGATGGGACCAAGTGCAAGATGTTTCTACGCCAGACTCGCGGAGGTGATCTCCGAACAGAAGCAGCAGCCCAGAAGTTATGTTACAGCTTGGATGAGATGTCGACTGTTTTTCTCTCTCCTTCGGTCGGCTTTGCGCTGCCTCGGGGGAACGAGGGCTTCTGCCCCAACTCAGACAGCTGCTGCAGATATTGACTATGAGGCTACTGTCACTGAATGCCGCATAGATCTGCGGCTCAACTAATTTAACACAGATAGGATAGCTACTTATGTATTAGGATATTTAATATTAAGGTAATTAAATGGTGGCGAAGGTGTGGCTATTGGGGCAGGCTGGAGGCAACGTTAAAAAAAAAAAAAAATCGTAGTAGTAGAAGCAAGGCTTTATTACTTATACTTACATCGGTTTGACCATAGAAATTGTGACTAATCCTGCCATAGGTAGATAAATAAGAGTCAGGTGCGGCGATTCCTGCTCCCAGTGTATAATTCCGATTTTGTATAGACTGTTGCCCTCACCCCCCAGGGGTGGCCTACACACCCATTCTCACACACATATGTCCCTACTATCCGGACACTGCTGGTCAACCTGTCACCTCTCTGGCCCTTTTCATAAGAACTAGATTCCTCTAAATGAGATCAAAGCAGATGCCAGTGGCAGACATTTCTGCTGCTCGAAGTGTGGAGCATTATGCTGGGTAACTGTCTTTGCATCTGTGGTAGTGGGAACCAAAATTGCACAAGCTGTGAATGTGCCTGAAACAACCGCGGATGTGTGGGATGCAGGGAGGGGAACAAATGTAGGATTCCCAAGGGCAGGAACCCTTCACAGGAGGACACAGTAGATATCGCCCGGACAACACCGCCTGACTATATCCTGATCGATAGCAGTGAATCTACTCAGTCTGTAAACATAGTGCTAATAAATACCGCTCCAATATTAGTAGATGTCCACATGGTGAAAGACAGATAGCCACCACATTGGAAAGGCGCGTCAAGGAAGATGAAGAGAAGTGGATCAAAGAAACCTATTAAGAAGTTGTCAGTTGGTCTCCAATTAACCTCTTTGAACCAACAAAATATGGGGCCTCCACACATTGATTCGGGAGATGACTCGCCTCATACAATAATACAAGTGATCGTGGACCCTTCGTGCCAGGTGGCGAGTCCGGTGGTACAGTTTACCAAAGCATGAAAATTCGAACGCTTGTGCTCGGCTAGCGCGCAGTCGCCGGCCTGCTGACAGTGTACAGCGACATCGTTTTCCAGCGTAAATAAAATGGTTAATTAATGCCTTCCTAGGAAACCATCGACATGGGACCAGGTTTGTTGCACTCTACGAATTTTTTTTTCGATTTTTCCACCAAGTTTGATGAAAAACGATTGTGCCATTTCGGCTGCCCAGAACAGACACACACACAGACACACGGCTATTCCTATAGTATATGAGATAATCATGGTCGTGGTTGTTATAATCATAGTCGTGGTTGTTAAAATCATAGTCGTGGTTGTTATAATCATGGTCGTGGTTGTTATAATTATAGTCGTGGTTGTTATAATCATGGTCGAATGTGCTATAATCATGGTCGTGGGTGTTATAATCATAGTCGTGGTTATTATAATCATGGTCGTGGGTGTTATAATCATAGTCGTGGTTGTTATAATCATGGTCGTGGTTGTTATAATCATAGTCGTGGTTGTTATAATCATGGTCGTGGGTGTTATAATCATAGTCGTGGTTGGTATAATCATGGTCGTGGTTGTTATAATCATAGTCGTGGGTGTTATAATCATAGTCGTGGTTGGTATAATCATGGTCATGGTTGTTATAATCATGGTCGTGGTTGTTATAATCATAGTCGTGGTTGTTATAATCATGGTCGTGGTTGTTATAATCATGGTCGTGGTTGTTATAATCATGGTCGGGGTTGTTATAATCATGATCGTGGTTGTTATAATCATGGTCGTGGTTGTTATAATCATGGTCGTGGTTGTTATAATCATAGTCGTGGTTGTTATAATCATGGTCGTGGGTGTTATAATCATAGTCGTGGTTGGTATAATCATGGTCGTGGTTGTTATAATCATGGTCGTGGTTGTTATAATCATAGTCGTGGTTGTTATAATCATGGTCGTGGTTGTTATAATCATGGTCGTGGTTGTTATAATCATAGTTCTGGTTGTTATAATCATGGTCGTGGTTGTTATAATCATGGTCGTGGTTGTTATAATCATAGTCGTGGTTGTTATAATCATGGTCGTGGTTATTATAATCATGGTCGTGGTTGTTATAATCATAGTCGTGGTTGTTATAATCATGGTCGTGGGTGTTATAATCGTGGTCGTGGTTATTATAATCATGGTCGTTGATGTTATAATCATAGTCGTGGTTGTTACAATCATATTCGTGGTTGTTATAATCATGGTCGGGGTTGTTATAATCATGGTCGTGGTTGTTATAAACATTGTCGTGGTTGTTATAATCATAGTCGTGGTTGTTATAATCATGGTCGTGGTTGTTATAATAAAGGTCGTGGTTGTTACAATCATATTCGTGGTTGTTATAATCATGGTCGTGGTTATGATCATGGTTGTAGTTGTTATAATCATGGTCGTGGGGTGTTATAATCATAGTCGTGGTTGTTATAATCATAGTCGTGGTTGTTATAATCATAGTCGTGGTTGTTATAATCATAGTCGTGGTTGTTATAATCATGGTCGTGGTTGTTATAATCATAGTCGTGGTTGTTATAATCATGGTTGTGGTTGGTCGTGGTTGTTGTAATCATAGTCGTGGTTGTTATAATCATGGTCGTGGTTGGTCGTGGTTGTTATAATCATGGTCGTGGTTGGTCGTGGTTGTTATAATCATAGTCGTGGTTGTTATAATCATGGTCGTGGTTGTTATAATCATGGTCGTGGTTGTTATAATCATGGTCGTGGTTGTGTAATCATAGTCGTGGTTGTTATAATCATGGTTGTGGTTGGTCGTGGTTGTTGTAATCATAGTCGTGGTTGTTATAATCATGGTCGTGGTTGGTCGTGGTTGTTATAATCATAGTCGTGGTTGTTATAATCATGGTCGTGGTTGTTATAATCATGGTCGTGGTTGTTATAATCATGGTCGTGGTTGTTATAATCATAGTTCTGGTTGTTATAATCATGGTCGTGGTTGTTATAATCATGGTCGTGGTTGTTATAATCATAGTCGTGGTTGTTATAATCATGGTCGTGGTTATTATAATCATGGTCGTGGTTGTTATAATCATAGTCGTGGTTGTTATAATCATGGTCGTGGGTGTTATAATCGTGGTCGTGGTTATTATAATCATGGTCGTTGATGTTATAATCATGGTCGTGGTTGTTATAATCATAGTTCTGGTTGTTATAATCATTGTCGTGGTTGTTGTAATCATGGTCGGGGTTGTTATAATCATGGTCGTGGTTGTTATAATCATTGTCGTGGTTGTTATAATCATAGTCGTGGTTGTTATAATAAAGGTCGTGGTTGTTACAATCATATTCGTGGTTGTTATAATCATGGTCGTGGTTATGATCATGGTTGTAGTTGTTATAATCATGGTCGTGGGGTGTTATAATCATAGTCGTGGTTGTTATAATCATAGTCGTGGTTGTTATAATCATAGTCGTGGTTGTTATAATCATAGTCGTGGTTGTTATAATCATGGTCGTGGTTGTTATAATCATAGTCGTGGTTGTTATAATCATGGTTGTGGTTGGTCGTGGTTGTTGTAATCATAGTCGTGGTTGTTATAATCATGGTCGTGGTTGGTCGTGGTTGTTATAATCATGGTCGTGGTTGGTCGTGGTTGTTATAATCATGGTCGTGGTTGGTCGTGGTTGTTATAATCATAGTCGTGGTTGTTATAATCATGGTCGTGGTTGTTATAATCATGGTCGTGGTTGTTATAATCATGGTCGTGGTTGTTATAATCATAGTCGTGGTTGTTATAATCATGGTTGTGGTTGGTCGTGGTTGTTGTAATCATAGTCGTGGTTGTTATAATCATGGTCGTGGTTGGTCGTGGTTGTTATAGTCATAGTCGTGGTTGTTATAATCATGGTCGTGGTTGTTATAATCATGGTCGTGGTTGTTATAATCATGGTCGTGGTTATAATCATAGTCGTGGTTGTTATAATCATGGTCGTGGTTTTTTAATCATGGTCGTGGTTGTTATAATCATAGTCGTGGTTGTTATAATCATGGTTGTGGTTGGTCGTGGTTGTTGTAATCATAGTCGTGGTTGTTATAATCATGGTCGTGGTTGGTCGTGGTTGTTATAATCATAGTCGTGGTTGTTATAATCATATTCGTGGTTGTTATAATGATAGTCGTGGTTGTTATAATCATAGTCGTGGTTGTTATAATCATGGTCGTGGTTGTTATAATCATGGTCGCGGTTGTTATAATCATGGTCGTGGTTGTTATAATCATGGTCGTGGTTGTTGTAATCATAGTCGTGGTTGTTATAATCATGGTCGTGGTTGGTCGTGGTTGTTATAATCATGGTCGTGGTTGTTATAATCATGGTCGTGATTGTTATAATAAAAGTCTCTTTCTTCTTTATGTTGTATCTCATTATTCTTACTCTTTTTACCTACATTTAACTGACTAATTTCTACATGTTATCATCCAAATACTTGTTCTGATTTTTGTTTTACTTATCGCTGTCCTTCCTTTCTCTCCTTCTCTACTAACCTTCTGTACCATTCTTATTCTGTCCTTCCATCCCTCCATTCATACCTCCACCTTTCACTATCCCTCTACTGTACACACTGTAGCTGTAAGGTCCGAAAATGGTCTGGTAACATTGAAACTTCGCATCCAGACGCATGATGAAACTCAGCTCCCCCCCACCTGTTATCTCTAACTATTTTCTGTTTCCCTTTCTTTATTCTTCTATTTGCTCATCTTCCTTCCTTTACTAATCCAAACAACATTAAAAAAGTAGGCTAAGAAAAAAGTGGGGGGAGGAGGAGGTAGCCGTACGATAACTGCAATCGTGGGCTGACAGAGAAGAGAGAACGAGGGTGCGCCAAACCAGTAGACGTGCATCATTTTCCAGCGTAAATAAGATGGTTAATTAATGGCTTCCTAAAGAACCCATCGATATGGAACCAGGTTTGTTCCACTCTACGAATTTTTTGCGATTTTTCCACCAAGTTTGATGAAAAACGATTGTGCCATTTCGGCTGCCCAGAACAGACACACACACACACAAACAGACAGACAAAGAGACAGACACACCGGCTAGTCCTATAGTATATTAGATACTCAGGACAGCGCCCTGGCTCCAATAGCTCTCCATATATTGGCAATAAAACCTCATCTAATTTGCTAGGAGTAATTACAAACAGGAAGATTTAACTGCAATGAAGAGAAGACAGGCAAAAACACTGCAGCAGCGACTAAAATTTGTGGGAGACGGAAAGCAAGCCACAGAGGATGCTGCCAGAAAGTTTGGTAACAATATGTGCGTGGGAAAAGTGCCCTGGCGGTAAGATCTCTCACAAAGGAAGCCTCTGGTGGTGTGCTGCCACTAAACAGAGAGACCTTTCAACAAATGAAGGAAAAACATCCCCAGCCAGGGTGACTATGTCCCTACAAGTGCTGTCATGTTTGAGAAAACACTGAGGGAGGGGGGGAGGGATGGTGTGGAAAACAACACTGAAAACATAGGCAGGTGCAGGTCTTTCAGGCCTGGATGCAAACGGGTGGAGAAGCATCCTCAGCATTAACAAGTTTGGCGAAACTGCAAGTGATCTCTGCATTACCACTGCCGCCCTTACAAGAAAGTTAGCAACCTCATGCCAGCAACTCAGTAATCTCTATGCCAGCAACTAAGACCTCCATTCCTTGATGAGAACTATGAACACTGACTTGACTAAAGTCAGGACCTGGGTAATACGTAATAAACTGACCTAATCCTTGAGAAAATTCACTACACGATCTTTCACAGAAGGAAAAACTTACCCCCAGACTTGGGCCCCCTGTACCATGGTAATACAGTCCTCAAACGCGAACAAAATACTAAATTCCTATGAGTTATTGTTGATGAGACACTTAACTGGAGAAACCACATACAAACCATTCACAGTAAAGTTAATAAACAGTGCCGTATCATGTGTCACACTCGACAGTCACTCACTCTCACAGCAATGAAAGAAATCTATCATGATCTTGTTTACCTTCACCTGATACACTGTCACACACTATGGGGGCCTGTGGCTCTTCAAAAACACAATCCCTGGTTACTGCACAAAAGAGAGTTGTCCTATTTAAAAAAAAACAAACATCATGCAAACGAAAAATTTTCTAAATTGAAAATGTTAAAATTCGAAGATATTAACACCTACTGTTGTGCCCTCTTTGTTTACAAATCTATCAATCACTTGCTTGACAATAATTATTTCCAGTTCCGGAATAATCCGAAATACAACTTATGGCACCCAGAGCTACCAAGACCACCCCCCATGCACTCCTCTCAGTCCCAGACCTCCATAAAATACAGTATCACTGTGTAAAGGTGTGGAACAACTTACCCCCACCTATCCGAGCAATGACTATGCTCCCTTTCTTTAAATCACCTCTTAAAAAATATCTATTTTCTAAGTATTAATATTTCTTGTAACACCTACTATATTTACAGTACCTGCTTTTATTGTATCATCAAAACCGTTTTATCGGAAATTATCATGTAAATAGATAAGAAATTACCATTTCAACAAATATATTTGCCAACTAGATATAATCCTGACAGCTCTGTCCTCTTGCTTAACCTTAATACCGTACAACCCATGTTGTACTGCTTCCCCATTATAATTATGTTTTTCAATTCCACTTTTATTTATGTATATACTTATAATATAAATAATAAATAAATAAAAAACAATAAATAAATACAATAAATAATATTGAAGTGATAACCGTGGTAACATTAAGAGATGTTCCTATTCCCACCATGCTATTGTACTATTCCACATGATACTAAATGTTACATAATACTTCCTTGAGAAAATGTATGGTGTATATCAGGTGCCTAAAAGAGAGCTCAGGTTCTCAACTGGCTCAGCCATGTTAATATTGTTATTATTATCCTCTCTGTATCTATGTTTTTCTGGCCAAATAAACTGTTTCAATTCAATTCAATTCAAAATCAACCTTCAAGCTCTGACGGCCTGCCGCCTCATCCCCCTGTACAAAAATTCAGGATGTAGGCTTATAGGGGTGAGAGAAGTGCTGAGGCGGATCATTGGAAAATGCATAATGGAAGTAGTCATTGATGAAGTCAGGGCAGCTGTAGGGAACCTGTAAGTATGCGATGGCCACCAGACTGGGGTGAAGCTGCTTTTCACGCCATGAGAAAGATATTTGAGCAGCGTGATTACGAGGCATTACTCCTGGCTATGTTTCCAACGTATTCAACATAATCGTTCGCAAGGCTACATTGCATAACATCAAGATCAAGTCTCCAATGTATGTTGAAAACACCTATACCCGAGAGACCTCTATATAACGAGCTTCAAGGCCCTAAGAGGAGATACCACTTTACAGTCAACTGAGGGAACTACGCAGGGGGATCCGATCGCCATGGCAATGTACGCAATAGGCCTATCCGTGCTCCAATACACATTAAACTATGAAACAACCGAGGTCAAGCAAGTGGCTTATGCTGATGACCTTACAGGAGCAGGAAAAGTGGAGGACATCAAAAAGTGGTGGGACTTGGTAACATCAAGCGGTCCACAAATAGGGTTCCACCCAAATGCCAGCAAGTCCTTCCTCACTGTGAAGCCAGAGTACCATAACAGGGCGATAGAGGTGTTCGGCGGAAGTGAGGTCAAAATAACAAAGGACGGCAGTAATAGGCACGAACGATTTCAAGACCGAGTATGTAGCGGGAAAGGTAAATTAGAAGATGAAAGAAATCCAAGCTCTGTGTGATATTGCTAAAACTGAGCCACATGCGGCTTTTGCGACATTCACCCATGGAGTCAAGCATTGCTGGAATTACCTGATGCAAACTATCCCCGAGATCGGACCTTTCTTCCACCCTCTGGAAGAAGGCATCAAGGTCGCTTTTATCCCAACACTCGTTAAAAAGCCCTAATTTAACCCCAGCAGACAAGTCATTCCTTACACTACCACTGAGACTGGGTGGAATGGGATCGACGAATCCAGAGGAGCTTGCTGTCTCCGAATATCAGAATTCTGTCGAGCTCACGGCAGCCCTGACTGAGCACATAATAGCTCAGAATGCAGCAAGTCATGTGGATGCCAACGAATTAAACAATATTCGACGGTCCATTACGATAGAACGGCAGCACACCCAAAGTGATAAACTTCAACAACTGATGTTGCAATTGTCAGTGAACTTGAAAAAATTAAGTAGCTGTATCGCAGGAGGTGGGCGCCTCGAACTGACTAACAGTGTTAACGATAAGTGCAAAAGGTTACAGCTTAAAATAACAAGATTTTTCCGATGCCATTGCTCTAAGGTATGGTTGGCCAGTAGAGGGTTTGTCCTCCCATTGCATGTGTGGCTCATCCTGCGACATCGACCACGCCATGGTGTGCAAGAAAAGGGGCTTTGTATGCATGAGGCATGCCGAAGTAAGGGATCTCACAGCAAATATGTTGAAGAAAATCTGCCATGATGTCATGGTGGAACCGACCCTCCTTCTGTTGAATGGTAAGAATTTCCATCACAGGCCTTGAAACACATCCAACGAAGCCCCTGTGGACGTCAGTGCTCGAGGATTCTGGACACGGGGACAGCAAGCCTTCTTTGACATAAGGATTTTCGATCTCATTGCCACATATCACCGTAACCTAGCTTTTGATGCTGCACACAGAATGAACGAGGATGACAAGAACAGGGCATAAGGGGAGAGAATTCAGAATGTTGATCAAGGCTTCACTCTTCTGGTGTTCACAACCTCTGGTGGGATGGGACCAAGTGCAAGATGTTCCTACGCCAGACTCGCGGAGGTGTTATCTGAACGAAAGGAGCTGCCCAGAAGCTATGTTACAGCCTGGATGAGTTGTCGACTGTCCTTCTCAGCTAAGGTCCGCATTGCTTTTCCTCAGGGGAACGAGAGCATCGGCTCCAAAGCCGACAACAGTCGAAGATATTTACTATGAGGCAACAGTCACTGAATGCCGCTTAGATCTGCGACTCAACTAATTCAACACAGCTAGAATAGCTACTTATGTATTAGGATATTTAATTTTAAGGTAATAAAATGGCTGCGAAGGTGTTGTCTATTGAGGGAGGCTAGAAGCCACAAAAAAGTAGTATTAATAGTTGTAGTAGGAGTAGTAGTAAATATAGAAGCAGTAATTGGCGTTTCTGTTTACGTAGGAGTGACAGAAGCAACTCTACTCCTGACCTTCTCATTATGTAATATCAGTTGTGCTCCTCGCCTTCGATCCACCGCAAGTTACAAATTATGACCGATTCGCCATGGACACTCACGAGAGGACGTCCGCTGAAGACAGTTATTAACGGGGGATATCGTGACTGAGCTCCACCAGATTGACCATGTCCTCCCAGCCTTTCAATTCATGAGTTTCCCCTGGGTACACGAAGACATTGTCGTGTATCTACTGTCCGTATGCATGTGGATGGGTTTTAACTTTCTGGATTTAATATCAGTAAAAAAAAAAAAACCGCGTGATTTTTCCGTTAACAAATATCTGATGCACAATAAAAACTGTAGGATAATATTGATAAAAATAAATGGAAGCTAAATTCACATTGATGATATGCTTTGGAAATGCACTGTGCAGTACGTTTTGCAAATAATGGAATAATGTCAACTATAAACATTCGGCTCATAACGATTTCTGTTAGATTATAAAACAAAAGATAAGAGTAATAATCACTGTAAGTCATGAGTCTAAGGAATATAATAATGTTCACAAGACGATTTTATAAACAAAACATTTCATTTTTTAAAATAAACAATTCGTTCTTTGGTAAAAAAAAATAATATCAAAGTATTTTTGTTACTGTAAATGTATACAGAGAACAGGACGATGATAATATCTACACAACACACCGGTATAAGAGCTTACGATGCTTATAATAATTATACTATAGGTAAAATTTTTAATATGTAGAGTATACACCTATATATATATATATATATATATATATATATATATATATATATATATATATATATATATATATATATATATATAATATATATATATATATATATTTCATTAGCCCAATAAAGCACGCGGACTTATATATATATATATATATATATATATATATATATATATATATATATATATAAAAGTCTCTTAAACTTGATCCTCCATTAGGGTTTTCTCCACCAACTGGGGATATTTCTCATCACAAGCCTGCACTTACGTAAACAATTCTCGGGAACAGCCATAACTCCCATGCCCAGCAAGTTGCTATTGACATGAGGAACTTAGTGTTTATGAGTCCTGCGACGCCCAGCCTCATGAAGCAGAGAAATAAAAATAAACTTACATAAATTTCAACTTCGGTTCTTAGTAAGTATTGATCGTGGCTGTTGCTTGAACTCTGTGTTGAGTCAGCTGCTTGAGTATTGGGGCTTCATGTTCTAAGACCCAAGGAGGTAAATTTCAGACTTTGGATCTTTAAGAAAGTGATTATTATCAGTGGCTGTTCCAGGGATAAAACGATGTTTCCCACTGCAGGTCTTCTGGTTGCTGGTGTTACCTGGGTCTCGAGCAACTGTTTTGAATACACAGTCTTTGCCTACGAGTTTGTTTGCCTTTTACTTGGCAGGAATATTAGTCATATACTTTCATTTTTCAATATGTGATGGACTAGGGGATATACTGTACATACGGTACTGCGCCCCTGAAAGGCGATGCTACTGACACAGTGGCCGATTTTCAAGCTAGACTTGTCTAGTATACTACACCTGTAAATAGGATGTAAATATATGTTTTTATGATAGCAGGTGAGTTTATGCTAAAATTGTGGAGCAGGATATTGTAGGTTCATAAAACAAATGTGAGAGAAAAGACAGTTTTATCGTAGAGGAGAGCAGGGAGTGTAGGAGGCGAATGACTGAAGTGTTTTTGCCCGATGAAAGAATAAGGAAAGACGTGTGTTGTGACTGGGATTGAAAATGTGGGGTGGGGGTGTAGACTAGATTTATTTGACACACTGACTATGGAATTACTGTAACAATGGAAAAGAGAGAGTGGTGAGATAGGTTTTCTTATATGGAGGAGACGTGATGGAGGACTTTAATGAGGGAATTGACTGTGGATTGTAATTTGTTCAATAGAGACAAGTAGGTGTGGAACATCAATACTTATGTGGGAGGAATTACTTATGTGAAGGCGGGCATAACCGTTGTAAAGCAGAAAAAATCGTGCACGGGAGAATCCTAATAATTTAAATGCGTTGTTTGTTATACTGAAAATGTGGAGGGTCAATAAAAAATTATTAGTTAATATAAGATCAAAGATAGTGACATTAATGGCCGTTATAATATGAATGTTTAAGAATGGTCTTGTTTCCTTGAGGCTATAACCGCTGTAGACTGAAGATGTTTGTTCAGAGAATGTGTAGTGTATTGGGGATTTAGAAGGCCTGCTTAGTATCATCAGCAAAACAGTGTGTGGTGTTGGAGGGAATGAAGTAAGAAGAGAGTAGGACCATTAAATGAGCCTTAAAGTAGTCCAGCACTGAGAAGAAAATAGACTAAATTTGACCCGTCACTTCTTTGTTTTTCTACGCAAAACTCATCACTAATTCTTTACTCCATCTCACCTCCTGTGTATAGGTGAGGGGGGCACAGAGGGCTATGAGAGGGGCGGAGGGATTCACCACAATCAGCTGTTACGAACCCCTCCACCGATTGTCTTCATCTACCTACCCAGCACCACGAGCAACGCCATCTAGGGACGAAACACGAGTATGGCTCGTCTTAGTTACCACTCCCGGGTTTCCCTTCTCCATATCCTGGTTGTTGCGTCACTTCCGCCTCAGTCGACTTTGTCAGCTCCAATTCGAGGAGAGGACACACTTCACTCTGGGAAGCGACCACAGGATCACCTATCCTGGAAACCTACGGCACAGTGACTATTTACCGTCTTCTACCATACTCAGCCTTGCTCGTCAGCCATCTCAGCTCCTCACTTAAGTATTTGTAATCTTGTATTGCCTCTCCCCCCTCCACATTGCTTCACTATTGTTCTATGTTTTATTACTATGTATATACTGTTCGTGTTTAGGTTAAGTTTGGTTAAGGGTAGTTTATAAGCTGAATATTTTGTTAAGGAATTTATGGTACTTTATTATATACAACGAAAACTCGCATCCTTTGTCTACCCTTTTTTTAGTCCGATTGTCTTTGTTTTTTTTTTGTTGTTACCTGTTGGGATCTGGGTAGACGTATAACTATATTCTAAATCCCCAACTCGTAACAAATGGCGACCGTGACAGGACACGACCTTAAGTACCATATTCCTTCCTCCCTTGTTACTCAGTGTTAATTACCCCTCCCAGTCACTTCTGTTTACAATTGCTTTACGGTGGTTTAAAGTTTCCTTCATATGTGTGTGCATATATTGGTATTACCGTATAGTAAGAGTGACAGACGTAGGATAATAGGTTCCAAGTGTCATAAGGCTTACCTGTTATTACACGTGGCAGTCGTGTGGTAAGTCTTATCGAGTGTAGGGAAGAATCCGGATCTGTTTAATGCCGTACCCTCACTCCAGAGTAGGCTGTTCCATAGTTACTAGTTTAGAGTGAAGTGATATCTTGGGACGCCCCGCTCTACCAGGACCCCATAATTATAAAGCCTCCATTATTGTTCTTCTCATTATCTCATTCAGGGCTGTTAATCCGGATCTTTATATTAATGCCGTAATACGCCCTACCTCTTTCAAGTATATCAGGGTTGTTAATCCGGATCTTTATATTAATGCCGTAATACGCCCTACCTCTTTCAAGTATATCAGGGTTGTTAATCCGGATCTTTATATTAATGCCGTAATACGCCCTACCTCTTTCAAGTCTCTTGTCCTTATCTAAGGATCTTCTCGGAAGAACAATAATCATAAGTGTAATTTCCCTAGGTATAACTTGGTTAGTTTCCGGGACTTTCTGGTTATCCACTGCCGTGATATTTTCTAGGGTTATCCACTTATCTTAGCTTTTGACCATTAGTTAATTTATCCTATTTTTATTAACAATGGCCACCTCAGGTTTTGATCTCCAGGATTTTATTGAAAATCCTTCCGTAGCTAAATTACGTGTTAATATCCTGAAGAAAGAATGGAAAGAAATAGCCAACTATTACAATATCCCATTTTCACAGCAACTGACTAAGGAAATGTTAAAAAATCATGTGATTGAAGTGTTGGTTCAACAAGAAGTTTTAAAAGAATCCGCTGTTGACAGATTAACGCCCATGTCCAAGAAACTTCAACCACTATCCACCACCCCTCCTCACCCAGAAGTTGCCTCAGGTCTGGCTAGCCCTCAAGAAGAAACACAACGAATAGACCCCTTAGAACTAGAACGAGCTAGGTTCGAGTTCCAAATCAAAATGAAAGAACTCGAGTTGGAGCAGGTGGCCAAGTTGGACCCTGAAGAAAGGATGGAACAGGCCAAGTTGGAACAGGCCAAGTTTGAGTACAAGTTGGACCATGAAGAAAGGATGGAACAGGCCAAGTTGGTGCAGGCGATTAAACTGAAAGAACTACAGGTGAGAGAGACAGAAGTCACTTTAACATCGGAGTTTAAATCAAAAGAAGTGGCATTAAGAGAGAAACTCGCTGCTTTTAACCCTGCTACTGCTTCTTCCCTTGTTCCCGGGTTTGATGAATCCGATATGGACGGGTCATTTAGGACTTTTGAGAAAATAGCCGCGAAGAATGAGTGGCCAAAGGACCAGTGGGTGTCAGTGTTAGTTCCTAAATTATATGGTAAGGCTCGCAGAGTTTATAACTGTTTAGACCAGACTGATGACTATGATAACGTAAAAAAGAATATCCTCACCTCTTATGCTATCACGCCAGATGGATACCGGCAGAAGTTTCGTAAACTAACCAAACCATTTTCACACACCTTTGTTGAGTTTGCTCAAGAAAAGCTTAGGTTTTTTAAGAAGTGGTTAGAGGCTACAGAGACCTCCACATTTCAGGATTTGTTAAATTTGGTAGTCCTGGAGGAGTGGAAAAACAAGATACCATTTCACATCTTGAAGCATGTGGAGGAGCGTGGAGAGGTTAATTTAGGGCGTGCTGCTGAGCTGGCTGATGCGTATGCTTTGTTGGTGGAGTCACTGGGCAGTAGAGAACGTGGTACTTCCCGACATGTTAGGTCCTCCTCTGATGATAACCTTGGGAACGTGAGTGGTAGGTCGAAAGGTCCCACACCTACTCCCCCCGATGCAACCAAGCTTACTTGTTCTTACTGTAAAAACCCAGGCCATACGATCCAGAATTGTAAACACCCAAAGTGTCGAATTGCTAAAAGTAGTTCCCTGGATTCCAAACCAATAGCAAATGCCAATGTGGCAAGGCCCCATCAGGATCTCTTCTCTTCATTCACCTATGAGGGAAAAATTTCAATCATAGAGGGGTCTCGTTCTTTCCCTATTCGTATACTACGTGATACGGGCGCAGCACAATCTATCCTCATGTTTAACGTCATTCCTGATATATCTACCGCATTTACAAATGAGAGTGTTCTAATTTCAGATCTCTCGTCCCATTCTTCCTATCCTTTAGCTAAAGTGCACCTCCAATGTCCCTTGATTACTGGGGAAGTGCAAATAGCCATAAGGAAAGACCCAATGCCTGTGTGTGGCATTCATTTATTATTGGGTAATGACTTGGTAGGAGATCTAGTGGTTCCTAACATAAAGACAGTCGACTCTCCCTTACCTGTCAACTCCACCACTGACCTTAAAGAAACTATTCCTCATCTTTTCCTATCTTGTGCTGTCACCCGGTCACAGAGTGTGCGGAATGGGCCCTCTTCATCTAAAACCACCTCCAGTATCTTCCTACCCACAGAAAATGTGTACAATAAGACAATTAGTAAGGATGAGCTCATTTCAGCCCAACAATCTGATCCTTCTGTGTTCAAACAGGTGATGAAAGACCTCAGTGTGGACCATTGTACATCTTCGGCTTACCACCCACCGTCCCAAGGTTGCTTGGAACGGTTCCATCAAAACTGTCAAGTCAATGCTAATAAACTATCTCCTCTCAACTATATAGTCCATACTCCTGATCGCAGAAAAGATTCACAACTTGTTCACATTAATCTCATGAAACTTTACCATTCCAGGCAGTCAGAGGAAGACATCCCCGAGGCTGTAAGCCTACCTGTATTGCATACGGTTTTGTCAGGGCCGGAGCCGGAGACAGATGACATGGACCTATTGGAGAATTTAGACTTCCCTCTACCTAAAGAGAACCCTGCTAACAGTCACATACTCAACAATTTGGATGAGTATTTTTCTATTCTAAATCCCCAACTATGTATATACTGTTCGTGTTTAGGTTAAGTTTGGTTAAGGGTAGTGTATAAGCTGAATATTTTGTTAAGGAATTTATGGTACTTTATTATATACAACGAAAACTCGCATCCTTTGTCTACCCTTTTTTTAGTCCGATTGTCTTTGTTTTTTTTTGTTGTTACCTGTTGGGATCTGGGTAGACGTATAACTATATTCTAAATCCCCAACTCGTAACAAATGGCGAGAGCCAGGGTTTACAGACGAGGCAGCACCCGGCCGGGCCGCAGCAGGCATGGGAGCGACCATTGTGAAGATGAAATGAAGCGCACAGTTGAACTAATGGATCGAAGGTATACATGTATGAAAAATCTTTTATGAATGTTTGAATGTAGTTTGCTTTAGAGATTATGTGTATACACTATTGATTTAGTTACCTTACTAAGATTACATACTTTTCCTGTTATTTAAATAATTTTACAAATAGTTACATTTTAAACTATTTTCTATAAACGATAAAACGATAAATTTGAAATCCAGAGAAGCAATGACAATTTCAAGTCAGAATGTGGAACTTTCAATCAAGTCTCCGGATGGTCAACTCCCAAGAGGAGAATTAAACCCAACGACTGGTGGTGATCTGCCTCAGTTGTTAGGGTGCACCAGGTCCCTGATATACAGTTACTGGGAGCATTTCTTGGAAGCAGTTCAAGTTAGGTTCACACAAACACGAACATGAAATTAAGTCTTGAAATTCTTCTTCAGTAGCAACTGTTACTTTGATTCTTTTCATGAGAGGAATGTGCACTTGTTATGACAGGGATGTGCACTTGTTATGACAGGGATGTGCACTTGTTATGACAGGGATGTACACTTGTTATGACAAAGCTGTACACTTGTTATGACAGGGTTGTGCACTTGTTATGACAGGGATGTACACTTGTTATGACAGGGATGTACACTTGTTATGACAGGGATGTGCACTTGTTATGACAGGGATGTATACACTTGCCATGAGGAAGATGTACTGAATTCATTTGATCGTTCGTCTACTGGACTCACTCTTGTGTTTTCATCCTTGTTACAACTTTAAATAACTTATCTTGATCCCGAACTTTAATTCCAAGTGATTAAATGATTTAGCAGGTTGTTCTACACCTACACAACTTATACATCTGTCACCAGTAAATATTTTTCAGGTTACACGAAGCAAACAAATAGCCCTATTTTGTTGCAAAGGCAAACGCCACGTCACCACTGTATTTATGGTGATTTTACTGCAATATCATCAAAATCATGTTCTGTCAACGTGTCAACGACGTGACATCACATTAACGAGAAAAATTACATGTCATTTGGTTATTGGGAAATATAAGATTATATTCCAAACATTGTACTGCATGTGACTGCTTTCCTCATTCCTCTTTTAAATTTGAAATAGATATATGCTGTGCGTTTCAATAATAGTTTTGACATACTGAAAACTTTATTGTTTCTTATTTTCTATTCGTAGTTTTGAACTAGACTAGATAGGGAAGATCATGTAGATATCTATAACACAAGCGATAAAAGAAGAGTGTCATAAGTGAACTAACCTAACCTAATAAATCCAGCATGATTAACCTAACCCAACCTAACCTAATTAAGGTAAGGTTTGGTAATGTATCAGTAGCTAGTGCTGTCTTCCATAACATAGAGTTACATTTATCTACGAGGGGTTAAACTTAAAGCGACACCGACAACAGATTATTCCTATGTTAAAACCGTCTGCCGTTTTTTATATTCGTTGGTAGATTTATTATATTACGATTTTCTGTTTCCTAAAACATCACTATATATGAATATTATAATGGAACAATGAAAGGGCGAGGCGGCGGTTCAGTGGATACAGCGCTCGCCTCCTGTTCCAATCTCAAACACAAGGGAAGTAGGATCCCCTGACGGGCTTCCGGGAGAGAGTCGCGGGAACCAGTCTATGGCCACTCGACCAGATTTGATTTTTTTTATTTGCCGCTTACAGCGGCTACTTTATTGTGCACCCCACACTCATCCAGTGAGCGGTAGCACAAAAGGATTACAGAGTAGAGTTTACAATGGGTCATAATAATTAACCCCGGTTGTCAGGATATTATGGCACTGAATGTTACACAGTATTTCAATTACATTATTTGTTTAGTTCTATACATAAAGGGTAACTTATTCACAAATGCGTGAGTACAGGCGTGTGAGGCAGTATGTCTGGCCGCATACTTTGTTATTCACATTTGCGTGAGAAGCATTCAAGCACTTTGTGTATTTGGTTCTATACATGAAAACTGATATAGTTACTAAGTGCAAAAAAGTGGATAGAATCTTAATATGTCGGCTATCTTGCCATTAGCAATGAAGTGTTGTGCCATGTCATACAGTGTGCTTGGACCTGTCCCTAAAAGGTTCTATCTTCACACAGTCGAGGACGTAGTGTTCAAGTGTGTGGCCATATGTCTGGCGAAAACACTTTACATTTAGTCTGTTTACATCTGCTTGAGGGATATACCGCCAGAGGTACTTATATCCTAACCTTAATCTAGCGGTTACAACATCTTGTAATCTAGTGATCTTGTTACTTGCTCCATATACATGTTTCACTTGATACATCTCATCATGGTAAACTATGGATCGACTAGTGCCTGTTTGCACTTGTTTATTTGCGTCAAATTCATCAATAAGTTCTTTCCTAATTACAGTTTTAAGACTACTTTTCGACAGACCCAAATTGTATTCAACAGTGTCTTTGTTAGACGCGAGTTTGGCGAGGGCATCACATCTGTCATGTCTTATGAGGCCTATGTGAGAGGGGATCCACAACAGTTTGACCTTGACACCCCGGTCAACAAGGCACGCATATTTGTGTCTGGCTTCAGAGACAAGAGCGTGACAACCTGAGTCGAGGGTGCCAAGGGCAAGTAGTGAGGATAGAGTCAGTGATGATGAGACTGTCAGTGACAGTGGTTTCAATGAATTTAATAGCTGTGAGTATGGCAACTAATTCAGTTTGTAGAGTGGATGCGCAGTTGTTAATTCACTGGACCAGCAAGAGGCGGTGGGGGGTTTTGTAACTCCCGCGATAAGTTACTTTCCCATAATAGGTAGGTTTTCTGTCTGCTTCATTTCACGCAACGGAGGCCTGTCCACCACATCCTCTCTGAAATGAGGGCACACCGGGTTCGGATACGCTCCCATGACGGGGGCGTGACTGACAAATGGAAAGCAGAACTGGCAAGACTCCTTTGTGCAACACTACTCATCAAGACATCAAACCTCATCACCACCAAGCACTCCTTCATCACCCTGTACCTGACCGAGCAGGATGTCGATTTACTTCTGTCGAACGATAACACAAAAAAACTCAAGTCCGCAAAGTTTGAAGTTGCAGTCCCTCCACAACTCCGAGCAATGAATTCAATTGTAGTCAAACGATTAGATAAAGCGATCACCGAGGAAGCAAGCGAACAGCAATTGGTATCTGACGCAAAACATAGGAACCAATGGGTCAAGGTGGAGGAAGTGGTCAAGCTGCCCAGACTGCCATCTATGCTTAAAATAAGGTTCACGGAAATAGCCATGACCCAAAGAGCAATCCAGGAGGGATTTTGCCTCTTCTACTACCACGTCAGCAGCACCTAGGTGGAGCAGGAGAAATTCTTCCCTCTTACTCCATGCTGGAACTGCTATCAATGCACACACGGCTACAGACTGCCCTAAAAGGGACACAAGTACTGCTCAGAATGCGGGAACAAGGGGCACACCTTCAGGGAATGTAAAACATAGATACCTTCAAATGCTTAAACTGTGAAGGAGAGCAAGACAGGACGTATTCAGCTCTAACAAATTTAACCAAAGAGTAAACGAAGGTCCTCGAAAAAGTCACCACACCATCCACCGCAAAGCAACCTATGGCACTTCAGCTTGAAATCACCTTTTCATTAAAATAATAACCTCTATAATCCACGCCCAAATCAAGAACATAACCAGACCTGGAACTTTTGCCAAGGCAGCAAGGGACATGTTCGCCGCCAACAACCGAAACCAAACATTGGAATTCCCAAACGACGTGCCTTCTACCGAAATATTCAACAGATACACAAACCAGAGAGCACCGCAAACCAAGAACCATTGATCCAAGCACAGGCTATCCCCGACATACACCCCAAGCCAGCAAGCGAAGAGGTAACGATGGAGGACGAAGACGAAATCGCCACAAAAATAGAACGCGGCGCCAAATTCAGCACCCCAAAAATAGAACACAACAGGAACTGTGGCACCACCACCGTCACCCAGAAGGATCACGGAGAATGAAGGCCTAGGAGACGAAATCGGCCTTCGATTTTCTCCACTATAGCTCCCTCCATAGTCTCAACAGAAAGACTCCTGGCAGAAAAATGGAAAGGCAAGATAAAATACACATACACAGACAAAAATCTAAAAGACACACACATTGAAACACTATTCAAGAAAGGAAGAATCATCACAAGACACAGCTGGATAGAGAGAGTTGATCAGTCATCGTATAAAAAAATAGCCTGGGCCTGCTGACTAACGGGAGGGGTCAGGGAACACCGGTCAGCAAAATGGCGCAAACCAGCTCTAGGCTCCAGCCTTCATAATAAACAAACATAAAATAATCCAACACAATATTATAGCATGGATCCCACAGAACAAGCGAACTATATAACACATATCGTAACATAAACCCAGATAGTATCCTCCTAAATTCGCATGGTAAGAAAAACTCAGAAAAAGTAAAAATATTTAACTACACAGTCTACCAAAAAAACAGTCAAGACCTACAACATGATGAAATTGCCATAGCCATCAAACGGAAGATACAACACAAGATACACGACTCATTTCAGGAAAACTTTCTGGCCATCGAAATAAAATACCCACTATAATCGGCACCTGTTACCTCCTTCCGAGAAGACCCATAATTCCACAAGTAGACATGCTCAGGCTGATGAGATGAAATGTACCAGCATATTTTCTGGGTGACCTAAATGCACGACACCGCGTCTTGGAGCACCAGGACAACAACGCCGTGGGCAGATCTTAAACACATTATTGAATCACGGCAACGCAATACACCTTGGGCCAAAATTCCTCACATACATCAGAGCAGGTCACATTGGACATCTAGACATAGTGCTAACAAACCAGCATCACCATCTTAACCTGCAAATGGAACCCAGCCCAATAACCAAGAGACCATCTCCCTATCGTAGCCACACTCTCCACGTCGCCAATAATGATCCCTACTAGGATGAGATGCAGGTACAGCCGGTCCAACTGGGAGGAATTCAAACAGGAGTTACACAATCATCAAATCACCCAACTACACAACAAACACACCTCCCAAATAGACAACACACCAGAGATATGGTACGAAAACGTGAGCCAAGCAATGGAACACCACGTACCCAAGACCACTCACCGAACATTACCACATCAATCAAGAATTCTACAGACACAATTCAGTAAATTAATAAAATTAATCATAGAACAAGGATGGACGCCAGAATATAGAAGACAATTTAACACCATACACGAACATCTAAGAAACATGTCCAAAGAAGCATATAGTAATAACAAGGAGAAAATAATAACAGATAAAGAAGTAAATTACCACAACCTGAAACAATTCTGGCGAAGAATTAAACACCTAATGGGAATCTCCAGCAACGAATCAAACTACATTCTAAACAGCAACCAAATCAAATAAGCCGAACCCAAAGAACAAGAACCGGAATTCAGGAAATACTGGAGCAAAACATTTCAAATAAGCCACGTAGACAACCTGAACTTCTGTATGAACACCGAGCGACTAGTAACCAATCAAATGGGGGGGGGGGGGGGGGTGCGCTGGTGGAGGGGTATCGCTCTTGCCTCGCAAGCAAGCTGTCACGGTTCGATTCACGGGCCGGCGGAAGTTGTTTGGACACTCTTCCTAGTCCCCCTGTTCACCTAGCAGTAAAGTAGGAACCTGCTGTAAATCGAAAGTTGCGAATTCGTATTCAGGGACAAGTTGTTGGAGCTTCCAATAACTTGCTTAGATATGTCTAAGCAAGTTATTGATTCTGGCTTCTACGCCCTTGACTCTTAAGGCTTCTACGCCCTTACCTCATCGGACATAAGGCAAGCATGAACTTGGAAAGCTTCCCTATTGGGTGCTGTGGGCGCTTCTGCGCTTCACCTTACACAAGGATGTAGGGGGGTGCCCCCACCCCCCCAAAAAAAAAAAAAAACAATCACATGACACACACAACCCACATCTGGCAACCAAGTCCCAACATAGACATAAACACTCGACTATCTATCCTCACTGATCAAACCAATCACAGCAGACGACATACACAGAACAGAAAACAGTTTCAAGAACAAGGCCCCAGGCATCAGTAAAATAAACAAACCCATACTCCAGCATCTACCAGACAACATGACACACCAACTCAGAAACATTTTTAATGCATCACTCGCCTCTGGTTACTGCCCAAGGAAATTCAAAACAGCGAGCATCAGACGTATACCAAAACAAGGTAAATCCCCCACTCAAGTATCAAATAACAGACCAATTTCTCTTCTAGAAACATCGGGAAATGTCCTGGAAAAAATCATGAACCACAGACTAAGAACACACCAGGCAGCACGGAATTAGAAAACGTAGAGGAACCCAAACAGCCTTAGCACCAATTTACGAAACATAGCCAACGCAACGCACAATAGAGATCATGCAACGTAGTATTAAGTGACGTAGCAAAAGCATTCGACTAGGTCAGGCAATTTTTTCTTTTTACGGGGATTAGCCCACTCGGGCACAGGTCACTGACCTACTTTGGGGCCTGGGGGCGAAAATGTAATAGTTCTACTACTACTATTACTACTACTACTACTACTAATGATAATAATAATGATAATACTATTACTACTACTACTACTAATGATGATAATAATAATAATAATAATAAAAATAATAATTCGTAGTAAATAAAATTTATAATAAAAATACAAAATTAAATATCAGGCAATTTTCTTTTTTTACGGGGATTAGCCCACCCGGGCACAGGTCATTGACCTACTTTGGGGCCTGGGGGTGAAAGTGTAATAATTCTACTATTACTATTACTACTACTACTACTAATGATAATACTAATGATAATACTATTACTACTATTACTACTACTACTACTAATAATAATAAAAATAATAATTCGTAGTAAATAAAATTTATAATAAAAATACAAAATTAAATATCAAATAATAAAATATTAATGATAACAATAATAATAATAACACTGTAATAATAATATAAAGAGCCATTAAAAAATACAAAAATGAAAAGAAAAATCAAGAGTGAGAAACGATATACAGTATGTATGTTGTGTTGTCAAAGTAAGGGAAACTGGTGAGACCCTGCAATTGTGTATAAATGAGGCAGAAAGTCAGATCAACAACCTGGGACTCGGTCACAATTTTCGTGGTGCCATATGGCTCAAATACAAAGTAACAAACCAAGAACTCCCTAACAACTTCTGTTATCGCCACGAAAAATTGTGCACGCCGGCCACATTTTAAGTGAAGAAACTGTTTACAACTCAGAAAAGCTTACTAAGCGAGAAGGAGCTGGTAGCAGCTGTGTGACGTCACTCGTGCGTATGGCACGCGTCAGTGTGATAACTCCAATTGTGTGATATCAGAGATCGTGGGACGTCACCATGAGTAGAAGTTGATACTAAGCATTACTGCATACATTTATCGAGCAAGACAAATCACGTTTGTTGTTTTGGCAGTCATGGACATGGAAGGAAATAAGCCACTGAGACACCGGCTGATGCAGAATGATACTTCATAGACGGCTCGGTGGACCCAAAACATCATAGACCCGGAGCGGCCTTCTACTGTACTGTACACCCAAGGTCAGACTCTCCTATGGAGACTTTCTAATGACTGCTCCACCCTACAAACAGAGTTGGTAGAAATCTCAAAGGCCCAAACAAGCCACATTCACCACCTTCTCCTGGTCATCACATGATACCCACCACCCAGATAGCTTAGGAGGTATCCTTCCCAGCAAGTGCGGACCCCAGTTCGAGGGGTGCGCCACTCCGAAACTGACCACGTCCAAGAGTGGGAGTTGTTGGTAAGCGTTTACTGACCGAGGGTCCGCTTACACTTGCAAACCGTCAGTATTCTATCATATCTGCAGGTAGGATAACCTCCATCCCCAATCCCAAATCCGGCCTGGCTGCTCCAAGAGCTCCAGCTGGAACCACCAAACTGGTCGCCTACAGGCAAAAGCCCGTGTCGGACTACGGTCAGATAATCTCAACAACAACAGAAGATCGCGGAAAGGTGTTATCACTACCAGAGACACGACCTTCCTCAAACCGAAACTGACGAAGAAACGCTATATACTCCAAGAGGACTCCCAGCGCCCACCTAAACCACAGAGCCGGGAACATTTCACCATGGGTAGCGCGGAAGTACTTCCGAGCATCAAGCTCGGTAACCGAAACCACTAACGTTGACGAAGGTCCAAAAGGACGACCCGCCGAGGTCCGAGGGCTGGGTGAGAGAGCTGTTAGAAAAATGAGGTTCTCCCAAAGGCTGACGCCGAAGTTCAGCAGTGGAACTTGTGGTGAATACTGGGAGTTCGAGGGATCCTTCCAGCAACATGTTGGGATGCCGCAGATAATTGATGCTTTGAAATTAAGAGACATTTTTCGTCGCCTATGCCAGCTCCACTAAGGACACTTTGCGAGGATGCCTGCAAATACAAGATTCCAAAGCATGGTACAAGGAAGCTTTGGACATATTAGAGAAACGTCACTGCAACAATCACACCTACGTCTGTCAGATAATAAGGGAATTGCATGAGGAACTTGAAGGTTCTGGGAGAACTACATCAGATTGACAACTATGAATCAATACATACGTTAGCTGAGAGATTCAAGGGAAAGATAAGGGACGACTATGTGGATAAGGTGCATAAAAACAAAAGGAAGCAAGGGAAGCCTCCTGGGATCGAGAGGATGTTGGAATTCACTATGGATATGGTCGACAAGGCGGAGAAGGCCCCAAAGGGACAAGGACCGGAGGAACCAAGCTGAATATATGCAGAATCACCCTCACTCCAATCCTAGTCGAAGAAGAAACTTGTGGGTCTGGTGACATCAGGAATAAAGACAACCAGAGAAACAGACGATGAACGCTGCTCGTTATGCAGCGGAGATCACCTTCTTCAGATGTGCCGGACATTGCTCAGCATGTACACAGGGAAGCGAACTTCCCTCGTAAGGGAAGAACGTCGCTGCTTCACCTGTCTGGGTCGTAATCACCGGATAACGGAGTGCAGCCAGAAGATGATATGTGGTATAGATGGCTGCTCTGGAGTACACTCGAGGTTTCTGCACTTCACAGGAGTTCTGACGAGCAGTGGCAAGGCGCAACAGGGCGAAGTTGAAAGAGGAGAACACCAGACCAGTTTCTAAAGGGCGAAGAGAGCAATCAATGGGGGCACTTACCAAATAGACATATCACCTGACCACAAGCGACCTAGAATGAGTCAACTTAAGGCCATTATGCCACCACCGGAATCGGCAACTAGTGGAGCTAAATCATGGAAGACCGAAGGCGAGCACCATGGGGAAAAGGACTGAGAGTACACAAAGCATGCTGGTGACCACGAATAGAGGAAATCAGCATAGATGGGTCAGGGAAACCATAACCAACAACGGAACTGATGATCAGCGTGAAGAACCAAATGATTGCAAGTTGTGATTACAAGAGTCCAGCAGAGTCGCACTTCCCATAGTGAAAGTCAGGATAGAGGAGAAAAACCAAGAGGCGAAGGAGCAGTGGTCACCGGAGCTCTCTTGGATTCAGGCAGCAACCAATCGTACTGCACGCATAGTCTAGCTAACCGGCTGCAGGCAGAGGGAAGGCCAGTTTTTTCCCTCTCCATTGGCACGGTCATGAAAGAAAGAAGTAGTGTAAACATGGAAGAGATCAGTGTAAAGGTGGTTAGCCCAGGAGTAAGAAAGAGCCGATCCATCACTATCCCCAAGGTCATTATTGTTGAGAATCTACAGTCTTCTCTGAGAGTTTTCGGTCGAAGACACCCAAGACGTCACCACGTGGGAACACCTCCGAGGTACTGCACTACCCCAAGCACCGAAAAGAGTGGCTCTCCTGATAGGACTGGAAGTACCACAGGTGCCATTAGAAGTAAGGACCAGGAAGGACGGAGAGCCGTTTTCAACACCCCCCCAACCCCCCTGGGCTGGACTTTAAATGGACCGCTCGGAGTGGTGAGCCGGAGTTAGAACACTCTCTGACCTTCTCTCACCATGAACGGTTACGAGTTGGACAACGTGGCGCGGATACATCCGGATACGCCGACCTGCCCCAAGAAATTAAACCTCCTAGTTCTCAAGAAGTTCTTTGAAACTCATGGGATCATGGGGGTCACCAAGGTGGAGCGTCTGAAGCTCCATGGTGACATCAAGATCACCTTCGCCAAGAAGGGTATGCCCGTACAGCTCGCGGAGATCCCAGACATCAACGGCATTCCAATAAAGATGAGTGCCTACAAGTGGGACAACCTGAAGCTGGGAGTAATCTCCCACGCCGAAATTGCCCACGTGGACCAAGCAGAGCTGAGTGAGCTCCTCAAGGGACAACTCCAAGTTGTCAAGAAGCTGTCCGACACCACTACCCTCATCGGGCACCATACAACCTTACCCAAGGAGGCTCAACTGGCGTGGGTAACTGTGCCAGTCAAGCCCAACTGCAGACCGAAACGCTGTTACAAATGCCAGCACTACGGACACACTGTCAACAAGTGTGAGGCGCAGAAGGACACCTGCTCCCTTTGCGGCAGCCCCGGACACCGCTACACTGTCTGCCCCAACACAGTGAAAAAACTTGCTGCCTGTGGCGGCCCACACGCCTCCGCCGATCGGACCTGCCCCAAATGGAAGGTGGAATGCAGGATAGCCAAGGCTCGACTTGACAAGAAACTGAGCTACAAAGAGGCCCTCCTTGCTGTACGCTCCCAAGACAAGAAAAACACAGAAGAAAAGAAAAATCAATAAAAGAAAACCCAAGAAAAGACAACTCAAGAAAAGACACGCCACAAGGAATCAAGAACACCACGAGGCCCGTGGAGCTGAAGCCCACGTGGTCAACCTCACCGTCTCCGACTTCTTTCACACCTATGAAGACCTACGACACGAGGAAGACGAAGAACAAGACCCAAACACGAATGAATGGACACTTCAAGAGAGCAAGAGGAAGAGGAGAGTAAGAAGAAAATCAACTTCAAGCTAACAAGAATACCAAGACAGAAGACCAAGACCAAGACATTTCCTCCAAACAAGAAAACAACACACACAATCAAGCCGACCAAGTACTGAGAAACCATGGCCCAACCCAACACGCACCTGACGCTTGACCTGACGCTCACCTGACTCTGTCCTCCCGCTGCCTCCAACTAAAGCTCCCTCACGCAAGCTGTGTTTAGCCACGGCACCTTTACCTCCTTCTAAAATTCACTTCAATCCTCCCTTTTTCCTTCCCCTGAACCTCCTTCCCCCCTGTCACTAGCATTTTATGTATGGTGAGCAGTGATTATGCCGTGATCAACCACTTTGTCAGAATGGCAACATTAAATTCGGAGACAAATCTGGAAAAAACAAGTCAGGAACTTCTGGGAATGCTACTCCGCCTACAGTAACGACGATCCCGTCCCTGTCGAAGACAAGAGAGTCCTGATGCAGTGGTCAACATCAATTACTCAAGTGGGCGGACACTACAAACTTCCCATCTCGTTTCACCATGAAGAACCGGAACTCCCAGACAATAAGAAGCTTGCCGAACAGCAATTGGCGGGACTGAGAAAAATGCCTCTCTCAGAGGTATCAAGAAGAGATGTGACGTCTAGTCGACGAGGGACATGCTGAGCGAGTCCCACGTCAAGAACTCAGTGATGCACCCGGGAAGACCTGATATCTCCCACACTACCCCATGTTGAATCCCAACAAGCCAGAAAAGGTGAGAATAGTTTTGATTGTGCAACTGAATATGAGTCGATGTCATTGAACAGCCAGGTGATGCAAGGGCTAGACCTTAACAACAATTTGATGGGAGTCCTCATCAGATTCAGACAAGGAAAGGTGGCACTCATGGCTGATATCGAGGCAATGTTCCACTATGGTGGACGGACGACCAGCTGCCAGGGACCCCCACCATTTACCGAATGACAGTGCATCTCTTTGAAGGTATGTGTAGCCCTCCATGTGCCGGGTATGCGCTACAACGAACATTCCAAGATAACAGGGAAAGTCTCCATGACGACATCAAGAAGGCGAATCGTAACTTCGATGTTGACGATCTGCTTCTCTCAGTAGATTCGCCGGGGAAGGCAACGATAATTACCCATTGACTGAGACAGCTGATGAAGAAGGGCGGATTCAGACTTACGAAGTGGGTCTGTAATCACAAGGAAGGCCTCAAGGCAATTTCACAGACAGAGAAAGCCGTGGGAGTAAAGGAAGTAATTTGAAAGACGACAGGTTCCCCACTGAACAAGCGCTGGGAATCTTGTGGGACCTGGAAAAGGACGAACTAGCAGTCCGGGTCCAGATCCCTAAGAAACCGGAGACGAAACGAGGCCTTCTGAGTATGGTCAGCTCCATATATAACCCACTGGGACTCATCGCTCCGAGCGTCACAAGAGCCAAAATTACATTCCAAAATGAGTGTAGACGAGGTGTTTGGTGGAATGAACGAATGGCTGAACAGAACAGGGTGGCTGGCAAAAATGGCTAGATGAACTTCCTCACCTATCACAGGTATACGTTCCACGGTGCTACCCACCCGAGTATGCAAATCCAGTGGTTGCCGTGCAACTACACCACGTCTACGACGCCTCCCAACAAGCGTATGGAGCTGTACCGTATCTGAGGACCACGTGTGTAGATGGAACCCGCCATACCTCCTTCGTGTGTGGCAAGGCCAAGCTAGTCCCCTTGAAACAGCAGACCATACCTCGAGTCGAGCTCTACGTGGCAGTACTGGCTGCCAAGGCAGACAAGCAACTATGACGAGAACTTGAATTACAAATAGACAGATCAGTGTTTTGGACAAACAGTACAGCAGTCCTTCAGTACGTACGAAACACCGAAAGACGCTTCCATTCTTTCGTGGCCAATAGAGTAGCAACGATACACGAGGACTCCAATGCAGAACACTGGCACCACGTGAAGTCGGCACTGAACCCAGCCGATGACGCTAGTCGCGGACTGCATGGAGCAGAGCTCAATGAGGAGGGCAGGTGGATTTGGAGACCCGTTTTCCTCTTGTTGGAAGAAGACAGTTGGCCAAAGAGTCCAATGAGGATTCCAGACCTCACAGACGGAGACCCAGAGGTGAAAAAGGAAACCACGGTGCTGACGACGAACGCTGAACAAGGGGAGGGTATCCTCGATATGCTATGGTCCAGGTACTCCTCGTGTCATCGACTTCTGAATAGCGCAGTGTGGATTAAAAGGTTTATAGAATGGCGGCTGGGGAAGCAAAAGAACAAACATCTCCGAAAACATCGACTCAAGGTCAGCAAAGTGGAAGATGCGAAGTTAGTCGTCTTAAGATTTATGTAAAGGAAATGATTCCCTCGAGAACTCGGAATGCTACAACAGGGACAACCCGTGGGAGGTAGCGACGTGAGTCGACTGGAACCTCATCTAGACACGCACGGTTTGATCAGAGTAGGCGGCCGACTGAAACATGCCGCTCTCCACCCAGACCAGAAGAATCCCATACTGTTGTCGAGGAACAACAGGATCACGGGGCTCATTGTGAGAGAGGTACACTCGACTAGAACTGGACGCTGAGGACGAGAACACACTCTTGCCAAAATACGTGGGACATACTGGATACCTAAGTGCCGCAAATTACTCGACCGCACAATACGGACCTTGTGTAACTTATCGGAAAAGCAACTGGAGGCCTACCCGGGTACCAACGCCAAGCCGACCTGCCAGAAAATGGAATCATGCCCAATTCATCGAGGACCAATTTTGGAAGAGGTGGGTAAAGAAATATCTCCCGACACTACGTCAGTGACAAAGATTCTTAAAAAAAATCGCCGTAATCTCCACGCTGGGGATATCGTGATCATCTCTGGACAACCCTTCCCTAGGAGTCAGTGGATGCTAGAGAGAGTACTGGAGGCACTACCGAGCGCAGATGGCCTGGTGCGAAGTGTTAAAGTAAAGGCAAAGGACTCAGTGTTAATACGCCCAGCGACGAGACTCTGCCTGTTGGAAGGGTTCGGAGAGTGAATCAAATGGTAGGTCGTAATTTCGTGCGAAGCCCGACAGGGGGAGTGTTATCGCCACGCATAATTGTGCGCACTGGCCACATGTTAAATGAAGATACTGCTTACAACTCAGAATAGCTTACTAAGCGAGATGGAGCTGGTAGCAGCTGTGTGACTGCCTGAGGGACAGTCTATCGCCCTCTACTGTAGAGGCAACATCTTGATTCTCGTCAGCCAACATCTTCCTGCAGGACATTATATTTGTTCTCGTTGGTCTAACCCTAGACCCCAAAACGTGAGTGTGATTGTGAACTGGTTGAATCCTCTGATGACTCTAAATAACTTTAATAAGTGTAATTATGTACAGTATATTGATCGTATTATTCAAACTGTGTCCTGATGTACCAGCAGTTGTTATATGTGAATTGTATTCAACAGGTTTTGACCGAATTATACTCATCGCGTCATAGACAAGGGTCCTATTGTCCTGCACAAACCAAAATCGCTTCTATGAGCGATTACAACTTCACTTCTTTTCTTTGTATCTTCCTATTATAATAGAGAGGCAAAAATCGTCATTGGTAACTACATAAGCTCAAGCATCAAGCTATACAGAGGAGTACCACAGGGATGTAACCTCTCGCCAACACTCTACACGATATACACGTCGGACATGCCACCTCCTACCCACGGAGAATACAGAGCATATGCCGATGACGTCACCCAAATCATCCGACATCCAGGCAAGGCCAGACAGATGATGGCATGAAAAACAGCCCACGCCATAAAGCAAATAAACAACTATAAAGAAATGTGGAAAATCCAAACCAATAAGTAGAAACTAAAGACAATTCACATTACCAAAATAAACCAAGCACCAATCACAATCAACAACGAACATATATAATTCTCCAACGAAGACAAATTACTGGGACTCACAATAACAAGAACAGCCCTAGCAAAACACATAACACAACGCAAAATGCTTCCCCAATCACAACTCACAAAACTACGAAGATTCAGCAAAATGGGCACCAACATTCAACGACACCTATTCAAATCGCTTGTCCGCCCCCACCAATTCCACTCAACACGATCAGCAGAACCAGCCAACTTAAATTTCAAGCAGTACAAAACAAAGCTATCCGTAGAGCACCAAAGCTACTCCCCCCCCCCCCATACACCACCAAAGTACAAGAACTTCACGAACTATACGATATCGAACCACTGAACACACGTAAACACAGCCAAGCTCAGAGAGTTTGGAGCTAAGTTGAAGAGTAGGAGGACCCAATCTTCTCCCAGTTAAAAGAAGAAGAAACCACAAGAATACACAGCTGGTGGCCCAAGAGCCTCCATGCTAACATAGAAGAACAAGACCCTCTTTATACATACATGTGAAGAAATAACACCATCATTTAACAAACATAAATTAACACTCATTACACTCAAGAATGTCTAGCTAGTTTAAATTTCCCCCTTCCAACCACCCTCAAGCAGGCTGTGTATGGCCACCACCCCAATCAATCACCTCAATTCAGCTTGGTGGACAACCCACCTGCTTTTACTCCCTACTACTTTACTTCCCGTTTCTATTCTTTTCTTCTCTCTTTCCTCTCCTCTCTCAAGGCAAATTTAATTGCCACTTCACTTCATGATCATCATCATCAGGGTCGATAGTTCGAATCCCAAGCGTTCCCAGTTCACCCAGCTATAAATGGGTACCCAAGTTGAATAACCAAGTTTACCAGTTAGGGAAGTGAATGCGGTCGAGTGCAGTACCGAAGGCTTAGTATACAGTGTGCTGTATCCACATTATCCCTAACAGACAGTCATACCTATGGGACACATTTTCACTTCCAGCTAGAAAAGCTTAAAATATTTTTTTCTTACAAATTGGTTCTCATACCAAGTGCCATATACAAAAGATTGTTATTTCACTTAATTTCATGACTTATTTCATCATGTTGGTGTAAGTTCTTAATTTTATATTATACTTTTTGGGGGGAGGAATTCAATCCGGTGAGATGTAAAGCCGATACTGAGGAAAATCATAATACAACCTATAAATACATAGCATCAATATTAACCTAACTATGCAAGCTTATCCTAATTAGTAACTGTGATAGTAAAGGATATCTTTAATTGAGTAAATGAGACAGCGCAACATTCATTAGTAATGAAGTAATTAATATGAGTTACAACAAATACAAAACTATACTGTTCTTTTTAGGGCAGAATACGTTCAAAAGGCTTATAGCAGAGTGGATAACAAGTGCAATCATGCACATGATCATACAAGCTCGAAATTTGGTGTGAACATTCAATATGAGTTACTTATCAAATCTACCCGATTGGACAATCAAAATTTCAAAATGGAGGCCATTTTCCAAGATGGCCGCCAAATTTACCTAGCTTATTATTTTTTTTTACATATAATGACTTATTATTGGGCAATCTATGCACATAAGGTGTTTATTCCTGTTTTAAAGCACGCTAGCATATCTCTGAGGTGAATAGGGAGTCAACAAAGTAAGGTATATGTTCTGACAAAACAGCACGATACATTTCAAAATGTTCTTCTCTGAATGATCGGATTAGTATGAATATGGTCAACTCCATGTCAAGGACAATGCTCCAGAATTGAAACTGTGGACTTTCAGATTTCCTTTGGTAACACCACTTTTCAAATCTCAAGGCTGTATCTCTAGACAGACCTGAACAGTACTCATTATATGCGTCCTTCATAAGCTTTCACAGACTACAAGCATTAATTTGATGTGCACAGCGGGTTCTTGTGAAACTGGATGCCAAGAAGAAAGACTCTGATGTACTTCTGCCTCTACAGTACAAGGCAACTGGTCCACCCACTGTCCTGAATCAGAGTTCCATTCGATTTCAGTCCTGCTATCTCTATATAGAGCCCTCCAAACATGACCACAAACTTATTTCTCCATAATCACACCAGCGCCATTGTATCTGTTTTGCTAGTGAATAAAAAGGATGGTCAGCAACTATGACCGAGGTCTGTCCAGGATTCAGAAAGGCCAGAGTGTCTCTAATTTTGTCCATAGCATGTTTGATTGCTGGTCTCTAATTGGGGGTAAAAGTGATGTAATCCCCTGGGTCAGGGCGGAGGAGGTCTGTGCATTGTTTGCACAGATCAAGGTAGAGTTGGTCTGCGGTGGTGACAGTGTAACCCTGAAACCATTCAGCAATTGTTGTGATGAAGGCAGATATGTTGGCAGGGGGTAGGCTGAGCATAGGGCCCTTGGGTGGGGCTGGTATTCTCACGTACTAGAGAGTAGTGTGGATAGGGAAATGGTCGCTGTGGGGGGAGTGGAGGATGCGGGTGGAGTGTGGGCGGTGAGGGCTAGAGTAGAGAGCGATGTAGTCAAGTTTCCCTCCCATGATGTGGGTGGGTGATGGAGGGCAGAGAAGACGTACAGGGTCATCAGTGGTTTGTAGGTAGGAGAGCCAGGAGTTACCCCGGGAGTTTGAGTGGGGCCCCTGGGAGCCGAGACTGGGGTGTCGGGCATTGAGGTCCCCCACAAGGAGGGTGGGGGTGGAGGTGATATGGTGCGGTAAGACAGGTACAGTAGGGGTGGAGGGAGGCACATAGACGTTGACAATATTGAGGGACATACCTTTTAGTGTGATTGTGATGGCGTGTGCGTCGGTAGTGTCGTAATCAAGGGGGGACGTCGAGAGGTTGGTAGGGTACATCCTTCTTGACGTAGATGCGCAGTCCACGTGCATGGCCTCGTGGTAGTCCATCGATGCGAAAAACAGGGGTGAATGGGCTCTCAACACATGTGTAGCCACGGAGCACATAGGTACCAGCAGCACATTGCTTTTCTTGGAGGCACAGCCCGTTGACATGTTCAGTGTAGACGTAGGTTTTGAGGGCACCAAACTTGTTTTGCAAGCCGTTTATATTCCAGGTGAGTACCTGCAGTCCTGTAGCGTTGCTATCCATTGTGGTGTATTAGACTGATTACAGGCCTGCCGGTTGGGTACTTGTGTACACCTGACGTGGACGGATGGGCCTTAGGTGCCGGCATGTCGGTGGATTATGGGTAGCTGGGAGTGGAGTCCTCAGGTCCAATAGGTAGCCCTGGTGGAGACATCACAAACACAGGAGCGGGCGTGGCTTGCGGTGGGTAGACAGGTTGAGGCACCACGTGACGTGAAGATGAGGCAGGGATTGGCTCGGGAGCAGCAGTACACACAGGCCGTGAGCAGGGGGGGGAGGGGGGTGGGGGGGATAACAGAGGGACTACCAGCTTGTGTCAAACCAGAAGAGTGGAGTGACTGAGTGGCAGCAAAGGGCAAGAATTGGCGGACTAGGTCGGAGATGGCAGGGTGTTTGGCAGAGGGCATGGTGATTGGGTCATGGCATTGGTGTTTCCATTCCGGCTAGTGTTTCCCATAGAAACTTTGCCGTCACTGTCATAATCACTGGGGTCTGACTCTTGAAGGGTGTTGGATTCAGTCAAGACCTGCTGTGTTTTATTCCCAGTTGAATTCTTTCTGCTTCCTTCTGTGTGTGTCATCCTTTTCTTCCTATCATTCATGATCTCATCACTACCACTTCCTTCACTTTTCTTCGCCGACTCTCGCCTCCTCTTCTTTTCTTTCTTACTAATCACCTCTTGAAAACTGTCTATCACCTCTATTGTTGTTGGCTGCGGATCGTCTGCTTCCGATTCGCTACTTGAAAGCCGCAGGTCGTCTTCAAAGCTGTTCAGTAGGGCAATCTTTTCTTTTCTAGCTAAAGCCTTCACAGGTTTCTTCCCACCACTCTCCCCAGGCATGGTGCAATGCTTATGTTCGGGCACAGGTGAGATGGGGAGGCAACGATGTCACTACCACATCACTGTCACGTGCCTGTGGCGCTAGGGAACTCTCATAGCGTGAGGCATATGTTCACGCCTACATTTCATACAAGCTATTAATAAATTGTTAATTGTACTTATTATATTATTATTGTTCTTAGTTACTTAGGTTAATTGTATATTTATGTATGTTATTTATATGCATCATTGTCTTACTCTGTTAAGTCAACTCAAGAGTAATATTAATTAATTATATAAAATATCCAGCAAATGTCCTGAATCACGTGATATGAGACGCTCTCCTCCCCGCGTGGGCACGCTTCCCCAGTAGCGAAAAACCGTGGCATAGGGTAGACGTGTCCATTCGTTCTCTAGCCTTGACCCTTGTTTAGTGCTTTATCCAGTCTTCTGCAATGCCCTAGGGATATCAGGTATTAGTGACACGTTTAGTTAGGCCTAGGAAGGGATCCTGGTGGTAAGGAATCTCCTGTTTGGTAGGAAATAATCATTTTGTAGTGATTGTTGTATATATATATATTTCGTATGTCTGTGTAATATAGTAATGTTAAGTAATATTTGTTTGGTCTAACTCCTTACAGTATATTTTCGCCCTTCCGGCATCACTCTTATTTTATTATACACTTACTTATTCCCTTAAATTCATGTTTGCTAGTCATTACTCCCTTTAGAACATAAATTGAATTAATTAATTATCTTCCCTTTTGTGATTCACTTATTTCAACTGTTCTTACTTTTTCAAGTACATTTAGTTGAGTAGGTTTTTGGTGAGGATAATTATTGCCGTGTTCCCTATTTGTTCCTTTATTTGTTAATAACTGGGGTAGGATTCACTCCCCAAGTATAAAGGGTAGTGGGATCGCGACAGTCACACAACGTCACGCTCTTCGCACTGCGCTTGCGCAGATGCGAAAATAACCGACCAGAGGGGCCAGGCAGAAAGTCCAGATATTTTATCCAAAATATTGTCTAAGTCCAGCAACTATAAATTTCACAAGCGACACTGTGCTGACAACTGGGTCTCACTGTAGTTCTCTGAACAGACTGGAGGTAGTAGTTTCACTAAATTCATCAGAATTGGGAATTGTAGGGAGCGCTCACTCACAGCCTTTATTGACATTGCACGGTGCGCATGTCGAATGATTAGGTAACATTGGGGACACTATGTACTTGTATATGTATATTAATCTTTACTATGAGTTTCGTACTTGGGAGACACTGAACCCCATGCTGAGTTTCACAGCAGTGTTGTCACCAGTGTGCTGTGATAGTACACTGAAATCTCCTGAATTGATGAACACAATAATTTTTATGCCAAAAAGGAAACTCTGTCGTCTACATTTCGCGCCATCTTGGAAAATGGCCGTCATCTTGGAATTTTGAATGCCCTATCAGATAGATTTGATGATTAACCTATATTAAATATTCAAGCTAATTTTCATACTTGTATCATCATTTGAAAGATTCCCCCAAAATCGACACTTAGCCTCTCCGCTAATAATCTGATAGTTATCTCTATTCAGTGTGACTTGTACAGTACGTCCTAAACTTGCCACATGAGATATTGTTTACATAAGAACATAAGAAAGTGGGATACTGCAGGAGGCCGATTGGCCCATACAGGGCAGATACCTTTCACACCCATCCCAGCACTTCCATGTGCCTATCCAACTTCGTCTTGAAGCTCCCTAGCGTCCCCGATCCTACGATAGCACTCGGTAGCCTATTCCACATATCCACAACTCTATTACCAAACCAGTGCTTGCCTATATCCTTTCTGAATCGGAATTTATCTAATTTAAAGCCATTTGTTCTAGTTATTTCGTTATTACTGAGCTTCAGAACATCTTCCATTTTACCCTTGTTAATCCCACTTACCCACGTGAACACCTCTATCATATCTCCCCTAACTCTACGCCTCTCTTAATGAATGCAAGCCTAAGCTTTTCAGTCTTTCTTCATATGGAAGGTTTCTAATATTATGGATCATTTTGTCATTCTTCTTTGTACTCTCTCCAAAGAATCTATGTCCATTCTATAATAAGGACACCAGAATTGAACGGCATAATCCATGTGTGGCCTCACTAATGCTAGGTAAAGTTTCAAGATAACTTCAGCAGTTCTGTTACTCACACTCCTAGATATGAACCCAAGAATCCTGTTTGCCTTGTTGGGAACGCTAATACATTGTTTTCTAGGTTTCAAGTCGTTGCTTACAAATACACCTAGATCTTTTTCACAATCTGAGTTTTCTATTTCCGTGTTACCTAGTTTATACTTAACGTTTGTATTCGTCTTCCCTATCTGTAGTACCTTGCATTTATCAGTATTAAAATTCATTTGCCAGTCTACTGACCACTCATGTAAGGTATCTAGATCTATTTGAAGTTGTTCAAAGTCACTGTCTGAATTTATCACTCTCCCCATTTTGGTATCATCTGCAAATTTACTAATCCTACTAGTTATACCTAAATCAAGATCATTAATGAATATAACAAACAGCAGAGGGCCTAATACAGATCCCTGGGGAACTCGGCTTTTGACCGCACCCCAGTCTGACTTTAATCCATTTATGCTGACTCTTTGTTTCCTACCAGTTAACCATGACCTAATCCATTTTAATAATGATCCACCTATTCCATGTGCTTCTACCTTCCTTATCAATCTCTCATGAGGGACTCTATCGAATGCTTTACTGAAATCTAAATAAATTATATCATATGACTTATCATTATCTACCGCTTCATATACTTCTGAAAAAAGCTAAGCAAATTTGTGAGACAAGAACGTCCCTGGGTGAACCCGTGCTGAGAAGAATGAATTAAGTTGAATGTTTCAAGGTGGCTTCTGATTTTCGTAGCAATAATTGACTCTAGCAACTTGCCTATGATTGACGTGAGACTAATGGGACGGTAATTTGATGCAATTGATTTATCACCTTTTTTGAAAATCGGAACTACATTTGCAAGTTTCCAAGCTTCTGGCACTAGGCCAGATTCTAATGACTTATTAAATAAAACTGCTAATGGATTACTCAACTCATCTCTACATTCTTTTAATATTCTAGCATATACCTCGTCTGGACCAGGCGATTTATGAGGCTTCAGTTTGTTAATTTCTTTAAGCACATCGTTACTAGTAATATTGATATTCATCAACATATTTTCGATACTGTCGTTATATACCTTATGAACTTCTGGAAACTGTGCTAGGTTTTCATTTGTGAATACTGAGCGAAAATGACTATTTAACGTACTACACAATCAAGGTGTCATCCACCTATCTGAGGGTTGGTGACCAAGTTCTTCTACTCCAAACATATCCTGGCTGTCTCTACCAATCCTCGATGTCTCTGTCTGTCCCTCCCTGGTCCACCTACCTTCTATTTTATTTATTAATAGTTATACCATTATCTTCTCATCCCTAAGTATTTTACCAAAGAATCCCTTCTTCCTTATGATATAAATTTACAGTAGTTCACTCGTTGCTGTAACGGTTAGAGCAACGCGTGAACTGCTGTAAATTGGTTAGAGTCTAACCAATCTTAAAACTTTTTCGTTTGTTTTTATATCAGACGTACAGTACATACTAGTTATTTAACTCTTAATATTCAAATAAGATGCATTAGAAAATTAAAACTAAATCAGCACAGATTACAACCTTTAGTAAATCACATAAATAAAGTGATGAGGTAAAATTTCGTATATTTTTTATAGATAGAATATTTTTCATCTTTTTTTTTACTCAATTGAGAACGCGCCTGACCTTTGATCTGTTCTCAAGCAAGAATAGCGCTCTCTGTTTTTGTTGTACTATATTGTAATAGTGTATTGTTAATATGCAGTGTGCATTTTACATTGCGTATTTTGTGTAATATACTTAGCGTTATATATTGCGCACACGTGTTGTGAGGGTGACATGGCACCAGACGTTACTTGAGGATGGTGTTGATATGTAGATCAGTGTACAGGTCTGGCTGCTTCGTTGCTTGTCATTAAGTGCAACCTTTAATCGTATCACCCGGATACTACTTATGATTGTTTTTAGTCATTAACAGGAATTACAAAGTACAGTGACTGCTAAGAGTACCGCGACACTTTACAATATCTAGCATCTATTTGTTGGTCGCTCATTACAGTATGTTTGACTGGTTTGTAAATTATGTTAAAATAGCAACATGAAAAAACACTTCGTAACATAAAGAAAAATCTGAATATATAGACGGTAATACTACTCAAAAAGTCCAGAAATTTTTATTTGTGGTTGTACTGCGCATTCCCATAAACTCTACGTTAAGTGTCAATAAGGATGGGCTGACAGGGTGAAATTAAGAGGCGTAACTCTATACTATTAACATTTAACACACTAGCTCGTAATTGTATTTAAATTATAGCTTATTAGAATTCTGCCTCACACCGCCAGGGGTGCTCCTCAATTAACAAATGGCTTACGTTCTGTGTAATTAAAGCAATCATACGAACCTCATTGCAAAAACAATTTTAAACACTGGGGACAGAAGCAGAGATTACTCTTGTATATAACATAATGTTAAACTGAGGAATTAAGACGAAAATGTTAACTGAAGATGAAAATTGCATCAAAATAAATTTATTTAAAAACTTTAATGAAGCAGACCTGAACGAGCAATGAGACAAGAGCAACAGAAACACACTCAAAAGAAAGGAATTCTAACTTTGGCGTATTAATAATAATAATATAACCCGGGATGTGAATCTTGTACTTTTCACACACGTGTAAGTGGCCAGAATCACGCATCTCCACCTGTGTTCCATGAAACTGCATTAAGAACATAAGAAAATAAGGAGTCTGCAATAGGCCGGTTGGCCTGTGCATGGCAGCTCCTGTCGAGAGTTACTACCACTCTCTATCATCCATGAATCTATCTAGCCTCCTTTTGAAACTTTCCAGAGTTCCCGTTGTTCGTTGTATTGCGATGTCAGGATGAACTTTTCTAAGGTCACGTATTAATGAGCGCCTCCCATCTATTCTTATTACCTGGGCTTATCAAACGCTTGCTATTTCTCGAATGTTTTGATTAGATGACCAGAACGAGCTCTTACCATTGTTCAATCGCGTGACCTACAAAAGTTTCTCTCCTTAACGACTCTGATGATGATAGTATACTCTGAACAGTCTTCAGTCAGTAGTTGATTCGAGTGTTTCGATGAGTTCATCTTAAGAAGAGTTTGTTGAGGAGAGGGAAACTGTTGCCTAGTAAAGGTAGACGTATGCCAAGGAAGTGTAATGTTGTAAAGCTTGTTTTTTATTTTCTTGGGTGGGTAGTAAGGGTGAGGAAAAGGAAGATTGGTGTAGAAAGATGCAAGTTTGGTGATTAGTAATATGGGATGTCAATGACGAGTGAATCAGCTGTTGTTTACAGACAAACACAACTCTAATGGAAGATTCATAAGAAAAGTTACAAGCATCTGTGTAAAATTTTAGAAGTGTGTTAAGTTTGTGTTTTATGTAACAATTGTTCCTCTTATTTTTACCTGCGAACCGTTAAATGAGTGAACAAACAGCCATATAGTGCTGCGTCAGTGTAGGATTACACCTTTCTTTGTCAGGGAATGAGACATGTATATATTTTTCGGTTAATGTGTAAATTGACTAAGAGTGAAGTGTTACACACACACACACAGTCAGTAATGAAAGAGAATTTGAAAGCGTAATCTGAAACTACATAAACGTTAAATCTGTATATATATAAAAAAACAGGAGGATAAAACATTCACACAATAGTGTTTTGGCTACAAATGTAAATGTCTAAATTTGGTAATGAAAGTCGAGAAATTAAATAATGTTTCTCGTCTTTCATCTCTCTTTGTTTATTTGCCTCCATCATTACCGTCAGTGAAGGCTTGATTGTCTTTTGTCATTTTGAATGTAAATCGAATAAGATCTTATATGTAGTATCCAATTGTTATTTTGATGCCTTTAATATGTGATCGCTGTATTCTGAAGTACCAGGAAGGAACATGGTAGCACTTATCAAGGGAAGAATGCATTAGTTATGATATTTTTAGAAATAAGATCATATTAGGGAGGCGTTTGTTGAATTCAGGTCAGGTAAAAGTCGCCCGAGTCATTTGCATAACTATATTGTCATACTGGATTATTGTGGATGTGTTCAAATATTTTGATAATTTGCATACTTTTATATTATCATTACTGTATATGTTACCAGCTGAGGTATCCGGCGTTATCCGGGCTTGTTTTGACGAAGTAAAGTTAACCAGGTTTCGTGCAGCTAAACAGCCTGTGTCCGTACTTTGCTAAACTAAGAGTATGCGCGAAATAACCACATCTCTGTATGTTAAAAAAAGCGGGGTCGAGCACAGAGGGGCCCACTATATGGTGGGGGCTGTCCCAAAAATTCAAAATGTGTGAGCATTATTGGGGTTATTTACCAAAATATTCTAAATTTTAGCTCTTTATCTTAAAAATGGTGATCATGCATAGCAAAGACACAAAAATAGATGGGAGGCCCACCAGTAGGGCTAAAACGTAGCCGTGCATAGCGAACAAATACACAAACACCTCCCTTTATGAATTAGCTTTGTTAGAGTATTTGACAAACCGCTAGTATAGGTGCAAGACTGTGTCGCTCTGAGCCTAGGCTGAAGCTTTCACAGGGGTAGGACGTGTACTGAATATGTTATGGTAACAAAACTGATATATTAATATTTATTCTACTAAGCCAATTTTCTGGCATTGATTTATTTTGAAGTAAATTTAGTTTAGGCAAAAGTTTATTGGATATTTTTAATTTTAACCAGTGGTCGAGTTATATCTTAGTTATATGTTTTTGCGCTTAGATATTTCATTTTATAAGCAATTTTCTTGATAATGCCGTATCGCATGACCTATTGTCCATTACTGAGAACATTTTATTGATCTTAGGAATATACCAGTGATTAGCGAATAAATCTCGGCAGATATATTCACGCCTGGTAAGTCAGTATTTTCAAGTGGTGGTCAAAGTTTACGTATGCTGTTAGTGGTGACTCGTGCAAAATTTATGTTGTCCTGAATCTGCTCCTGTAGTTTTCCTTCGCTTTCACTCAAGAGGAAACTCTGCACTCTGGAGTCTTGTTAGGAGGACTCAGGGTGTCTGTTGATGGAGTCTGAGACATCTCGTGTGTATGTGATGGACATACCTTAGATATAACAGCTCAGTAAAAAAGCTTTAGTATTGTTCGTGATATGTTGGAACTGAAAAGAATAAACACTGTCAAGATAATATTGTGAAGTGAGAAGAGGTCAAGTTTAGGAGGAGGAGCCTGAGTGTCTTACCGATGACAGACAGAGTTTATCATCATGGTTGTTAAAGAAACTGACTGTCTGTTTGTATAATCAGTTGGTTGATAGTCATTTGTGGCGGAACAACAAGACTGTTTATCTAAAAATGGTAATCTCAGGCTGGGGTCTGGAATATCTAACGTACAGCTTCCCTTTGATTGTGTAACTTAAGAGTGAAGATTTGTGTCACCTCTGTCAATAAAGTGAAATTTCCTCCACTCTACTTTGTTTGATTACTCAAATTTATTAGACATGGATCATCTTGCATTAAGGAAATAATTTTATTAATTCTTTTGAGGATAATCTAAAGTTGTTCCTTTTTCCGCCACAAAAAAAAAGGAGAAAAAAATCGTTAAACTGAATTTGATTATTTAACTTCAGGTGACAATTTCTTGATGTTCCTCTATTGTCTTGACATTGATAATCTATTACAACTTTAAATTTAGACTTCTCGGTTAAGGTCACAATGCAAGAATATAGGAGAGTTAGTGACGGTGCCTTTTCTTTACGTGTTGTTTTATTTTTTCCTGTTTTTTGAGAATTATGTGGCTGACACAGGAGTCTTGTTGCCTCTTCCGTTACCTGGCGCTATCCCGGCCACTCAGGCATAAGTTAAAGTCACTCTGGAGATATTTACGAGTCACCAACACGTGGGCCCGCAACCTCGTGTGATGACCCAGCCACTGGTGTAGGACAGACGCTACTGTTGAATAAGATGCTCATGACTCAGTTAGAGATTTATTTTTACAACTGCAGTTCCCATTATAACAATAAAAAAATCTTTGTAACAATAATAATTATTCATAATACAGTGACCATTACCAGTTTAACCACTTTTCCCACGGCTACCATTTTTTATTTTTCTATTTCTATCCTTTAATGTTTAAACCCTCCCCCCCCCTCCCTCTATCTCTCTCTCTCTCTCACTCTCTCTCATTCATAAACCATCACTTCTCCGTCCTCTCATTAACCAACCACTAAGAGGTCAAAGGCGAGGCTGAAAAAAATAAATATGAGAGACGGGGTCTTAAAGTGAATCTCTCGCTTCATTGTGCCCACAAATGCGGCTCAAGACAAAAGCCTCAGAATAAAGCATAAATAACTTCCTCCTCTGAGTAGCTAGCAGCCGCAGGGAGGCTTAGTGTGTCTTTGTTCCTCCCGTGGCATTGTGGCCCAGAGGGCGTGCAGGTGGCCAGGTGTTGGTGGGCAGGAGTTGATGTGCAGGTGGGCAGGTGTTGATGTGTAGGTGGGCAGGTGTTGGTATGTAGGTGGAAGCATGCTTTGGTTCAGCCCATCCCGAAGTGTGACCATTCTAATCCTTCTGACTATCGCCCCACTGCCCTAACTTCATCTTAATATAAGATTTTCGAAACTATCGTAAACTTGCATTTTCTCCGTCACCTTGAACGCCTTCCTCTTTTGTCGGATCACCAGTATGGTTTCCGCCTGGTGAGATCTACTGGCGACCTGCTCTCCTACTGTACCTTTCTTTGGTCATCCTCTTTTAGGGATTATGAGGAGACTTTTGCCATGGCCCTTGACTTACTTCTTATGGTTTCTCTCCTCCACTCTGTTCTCTCATTTATAGCTTCCTTGAGAACCGATCTATGGCAGTTGTTGTCGAGGGATCGATCTCTCGCTCTTACTCTACCAGTAGCGGTGTCCCACAGGGTTCTGTTCATTCACCTACTCTCTTCGTTCTTTTTATCAATGATTTACTTCACACTACTACTAATTCTGTCCATTCTTACGCTGATGATTCTACTCTTCACTTTTCGTCTCACTTTTCTCTTCCACCAACTCTTAAACTAAATCTGTTTCTACAGCTAATATCGTTTCTTCTATCAATGTGGATCTGTGCAGCATCGTAGAATGGGGAGGTAGAAATTTGGTAAAATTCAATAGTAAGAAAACACACTATTTACCAATTACTCTTTCCAAAATAGATGATCTCCCACCAATCACATTTCAGGACGCAACAATTTTGCAAAATTCAAAAATTGATATTTTAGGCTTCACCATTTCCTCTAATTTGTCATGAAAGTCACACATCCATAACATTGCCAACGATGCCTCCCGAAAGCTGGGAATGTTGTACAGATGCCGTGGCTACTACAGGTATGCAAGTGTTGATATGTAGGTGGACAGGTGTTGGCGTGCAGGTGGACAGGTGTTAGTATGCATGTGGGCAAGTGTTGGTATGTAGGTTGGCAGGTGTAGGTGGACAGAGTTTGTGTGTGGGTGGGCAGGTGTTGATGTGCAGGTGGGCAGGTATTGATATGTAAGTAGACAGGAGTTGGTGTGCAGGTGGGCAAGTGTTGGTACGTAGGTTGGCAGGTGTAGGTGGACAGATGTTGTGTGCAGGTGGGCTAGTGTTGATATGTAGGTGGGCAGATGTTGATATGTAGGTGGGCAGATGTTGGTGTGCAGGTGGGCAAGTGTTGATATGTGTATGTATATTATGTATGTATGTATACCATGTATGTACTCTATATATATACAGTACGTCTCTAGTCAGTAGCGTGTGGCAATGCCCCTGTTTCATGTCACCACACGCTTCGTCAAGGATACATTAAAATATTGTATTAATAATTCAATAAAGGGTGAAATAGGAACCGAGTCTGTGTGGGTAGAAATCACGGAAGGAAGAGAAAAACTAATTATGGGAGTGATTTACAGGCCCTCAAGTCTTGGCAAAGAAGCAGCTCAGCCCATATGGCAGGAAATGAGTAGGGCAGCAAAATATAACAACCTATGCATTATGGGGGATTTCAACTTCAGAAATATTGACTGGGACAACATTGTAGGCGACTATGAATCTGAAGACTTCCTAGACGCAGTACAGGATAATTTTTGGAAACAACTAATTACAGAACCTACTAGAGGTGACAATATATTAGACCTAGTATTAACAAATAAAGAAAATATTATCAGAGATATCACAGTAGGGGAAGAACTAGGTAACAGTGATCACAGCGAAATCAGGTTCACCCTAAATTGGGAAACGAAAAACAATGACAATATGGTCAGAGTCCCAAATTTTCGGTTGGCGGATTATCAGGGGTTAAGAAGGTACCTAGGTGAGGTCACCTGGGAACAGTCACGTCAGTCCCCAGTAGGAAGGGGTGAGGTCATAGATGACACAACAATTGATCATGATTATAATATATTCACTAGTATACTACATAAAGCACTAGAACAAAATATACCATACAGAAAAATTAGGTCAAATAAGAATGAGCCAAGGTGGATGACCAGGAAACTTAAACGTGACATAGGAATAAAGAAAGGAATATATAAGAAATTAAAGGGAGGGGAGGAACAGCTCAGAAACAGGTATAATGAACTATCTAGGAATGTTAAGAAAAAGGTAAGTAAAGCAAAGAGAGACTATGAAATCAAAATAGCAAGAGAATCCAAGGCGAATCCCAAGGGATTTTTCCAGGTATATAGGACAAAGGTCAAGCACAAAGTTGGGCCTTTAAAGTCAGGGAGGGGAGAAGTGATACATGGCAGTGAAGAAATAAGCAAAGCATTGAACAGCTACTTCTTATCAGTTTTCACAGAAGAAATTTACGATGAAATTCCAGAGGTGGAACTGATATTTAAGGGAAAGGAAGAAGAGAAATTAAAGAATATCACTATCAGAAAAGAGGATGTTCTTAAGAAGATAAATAACTAAAGAAAACAAAATCCCCAGGGCTGGATGAGATTTTCCCTCAAGTCTTGAAAGAGTGTAGGGAACAGATTAGCGGACCCCTCGTAAACTTATTTACAAAATCATTAGACACTGGAGTTGTGCCAGACTTGTGGAAACAGACAAATGTAGTACCCATATTCAAAAAGGGAGACAGAGCATCAGCGTCAAATTACCGGCGGATCAGTTTGACGTCAGTAGTGGGGAAATTTTTTGAATCAATTATAGCAGATAGCATCCGATCGCATCTAGAGAAAAGCAAATTAATTTACGACTCTCAACATGGGTTTACAAAGGGAAAATCTTGTCTAACAAATCTGCTGACGTTTTTTAGGAAAGTCTTCGAGGTAGTAGATAATGACGAAAATTACGATGTTATTTACTTAGACTTTAGCAAAGCATTTGACAGAGTACCGCATCAGAGGCTTGTGAGAAAAATTAAGGCTCATGGTATCGAGGGGAAAGTTTTAAATTGGATAAAATCATGGCTCACCGATAGAACGCAGAGGGTCAGCGTAGATGGTGTTAAATCTGAGTGGGGCTGTGTAACCAGTAGGGTTCCCCAGGGGTCAGTACTAGGCCCACTCTTGTTCATAATCTACATAAACGATCTAGATACTGGGATCAGCAGTGACATAAGCAAGTTTGCGGATGACACCAAAATAGGGCGGCAAATTAATTCAGGGCAGGATGCAAATGCATTACAGAAGGATCTAAATAAACTGCAGGGGTGGTCTGAAACATGGCAAATGAAATTCAACACCAGCAAGTGCAGTGTACTTAATATTGGAAGAACATATACTTATAATGTATACATCCTTAACAACATCAACCTAGAGAAGCCAACTTGTGAAAGAGACCTAGTGGTACTTGTAAGCCCGGACCTACGGCCTAGAAAACAGTGCGTTAATGTTCGAAATAAGGCAAACAGAGTATTGGGTTTTATATCTAGAAGTGTAAGTAACAAGAGTGCAGAGGTCTTATTGCAACTATATCTTGCGCTAGTCAGGCCGCACCTCGATTATGAGGTTCAGTTCTGGTGCCCTTATAGAATGGATATAAATTCACTAGAGTCGGTGCAGCGAAGAATGACAAAAATGATTCCGGGACTTAGAAACCTTCCATATCAGGATAGGTTAAAGAAACTTAACTTGCATTCCCTAGAAAGACGAAGAGTGCGGGGAGATATGTTAGAAGTATTTAAGTGGGTGAAAGGAATCAATAAAGGGGATATAGATAAAGTTCTTATAATATCCGAGCAGGATAGGACTCGGAGCAACGGATTCAAGTTGGATAAGTTTAGGTTTAGGAGGGAGATAGGAAGAAACTGGTTCACAAATAGGGTGGTGGACGAGTGGAACAAGCTTAGCAACTTTGTAGTAAGTGCGGGAACTCTGGAAAGTTTCAAAAGGAGGCTAGATAGATTCATGGATGATAGAGAGTGGTAGTAACTCTCGACAGGAGCTGCCATGCACAGTCCAACCGGCCTATTGCAGACTCCTTATTTTCTTATGTTCTTATGTTCTTAGGTAAATGTGCCTGGCGACATCTGGAAGCTGCTAGTGAACCACTTACCACATGTCGCCTGAGAGGTCAGAGTGAGGTCAGTTGACCCTATAGGAGTGTAAGGACTACCTGCGCTTGTAAGCGCACCCCTGTATATTTCCGTTAATAAGAACCTACTGAACTCTACAGGTGTTTATGTTCGCTCCTGTAGTTAGAACCAAGTACCCCGAACATCTCCAGTTGATATGTAGGTGGACAGGTGTTGGTGTGCAGGTGGACAGGTGTTAGTTTGCATGTGGGCAAGTGTTGGTACGTAGGTTGGCAGGTGTAGGTGGACAGATATTGTGTGTGGGTGGGCAGGTGTTGATGTGCAGGTGGGCAGGTATTGATATGTAGGTGGACAGGAGTTGGTGTGAAGGTGGGCAAGTGTTGGTACGTAGGTTGGCAGGTGTAGGTGGACAGATGTTGTGTGCAGGTGGGAAAGTGTTGATATGTAGGTGGACAGGTGTTGGTGTGCAGATGGACAGCTGTTAGTTTGCATGTGGGCAAGTGTTGGTACGTAGGTTGGCAGGTGTAGGTGGACAGATATTGTGTGTGGGTGGGCAGGTGTTGATGTGCAGGTGGGCAGGTATTGATATGTAGGTGGACAGGAGTTGGTGTGAAGGTGGGCAAGTGTTGGTACGTAGGTTGGCAGGTGTAGGTGGACAGATGTTGTGTGCAGGTGGGCAAGTGTTGATATGTAGGTGGACAGGTGTTGGTGTGCAGGTGGCCAAGTGTTGGTACGTAGGTTGGCAGGTGTACAGTAAGTGGGCAGATGTTGGTGTGCAGGTGGGCAGGTATTGGTGGACAGGTTTTGGTGTGCAGGTGGGCAGTTTTCATGAGCTCATTAGGTAATAACAGGTGTGTATAGGGTGGTGGCAGATGTTTTCAACTGATGTCAGCAAGTGTTCAGTGTTTTCCCGCAATACACCTATTCTCCACTTTACCTAATTACGTATGTTCGTTTGTCGACATCTACATAAAAAGGCTAATGTAGTCGGAGCCAAGTTTTTATGTGAACAGAAGTAGATTTTCATATACAGTATAGTAGTTGGAAGGCCGATGTTCATGTGCGTTGTTGGGCAAAGTTCATGTAAGTTGATGCAGGTGTTTATGTACATGGAGGCAGGTGTTAATGCATACATGGATGCAGACGCACATGAAGGTGCAAAGATGCACTTGGACAGAGACAGTTGAAGGACCTGGCTAGCCTGATCCACCAGTTCACGCCATCAATAGTTGGTATATGTTGAGTCTTGCAGCACTCCACTAGCGCCCCAACACCCGCGGGGAAATTGTTGATTAACTCTGTACCTTAAATCTTCTGCTCTCTCTCCCTCAATTTTTCTCTTCTATTTTTGTCTCTCTCTCTCTAGTTCTCTGTCTTTTTATTTGCCCGTCTCTGTCTCCCTCTGTCTGTTTGTCTGTCCGTCTTTCTCTAACACTAATGGCCTTACCCCCGTGGAACCTATGGATTACATCAGCAGACTCAATCTTCTCTGCTTTAACTCCCTTTTTTCTTTCTTTCTATTTTTTTTAAATTTTGCGCCCATTGACAGTTTCCCCCATTTATTCCCCCTTTCTTTAATACTCTCTCTTTCTCCACTAACGTGCACCCAGAAGAACCTGTTGAGCTAACCCAGCATCGTCAGCCTCCCCTCTCCTCCTTCCCAGCACCACAGTCTCCTCCATCACCTTAATGACCCACCGAGCACCTCCATTATCATACTCCTCCGTCTACGACCAATTACTTTATTTCCCAGATTTCGACAATTTTGCACAAAAGATATAGAACGATTTACATCCCTTTAACACTTAAAACCGCATTTTCATATCTTGTTTAAACATGCATACCACGCAAATATACATACATCATTATATTCCAACTTGGTGTGTACCTATAAGAATTTTTTTTTATAAGTAATCACTAAGTAATCGGAAGTAGGATTCCTTGTAGATACAGCACACTGTGGCCTGTACTGTAGTCGACCTCCTCCACTTTCCTCACCTGTAAACTTAGGTGCTCGTTCACAGCTGGGCGACTGGGGGGTGCCACGGGAGAAAAGGTGATTTTTAGGACAGGAGGCGAGTGCTGTATCCACTAGGCCGTTGCATCACACAACTGTATAGGTCCTATATAACTACATACAAACACATGCGGAATTGAATTTAAAAATCCATGTGTATCCACATACTTATAAAGATGGACTCGTAGACACACACACACCCAAAACACATTAATATATACATTATACATATTTATACATAGTAATCCATTCCATTAAGACTATAATAATTAAAGCTAAATGGTGTGCTTTTTTATAACCCTTAATTGTGGTTGAGAAAAACAAAACAATCTCATATGTATATTGTTTTTGTTCTGAGGTTTAACTGTTGAAAGTTTGTTTAGAATTTTAATGCAGTTGAATAAAAAAAACTCCATGTACGCCTACACGTAGTGAGGTGGTGGCTAGTGTCGTGTGCACTTGCTTGTGTATATACAGTGTGTGTGTGTGTGTGTGTGGAAACGCAAGTGTGGGAGTAAATGTATTCGTGTGCGTTTGTTTTCTATTATATACAGTACATACTGTACATATACGGCATTAGTGAGTAGTATATACATTTGCTAATACGTGTGCATCTGTGTTTATATTTACCACTGCATATTCCTGTTATGTACTGTACTCGTATGATGAATCTTTTTGGGGTGTATGGGAATATGTTTAAGCGTGAGTGTATATGCTAGTGTGCGTGTGTCTGTGTATGTGTCTGTGTTGTTAGGTACATATGGTGCTTTTTTTGGAGCTTGCTATGACCTCATTATATAATCCTCGAATTACAGGTTGGTGTTTGTATTTTCAGTTTCTGGTGGACATCTTATAACGACACGCTAACACAGTGAGTTACTATTTTTTTTGTTTCAGTGGCAACAAACTAAAGCGAAATATTATTTGTTTTGTAAATACGGCAAACCAACACGATAGGTTGTTTTAAGAGGAACAAACTCAGAGTATAGGATGAACTTCCAACAACAACGACATTGTAGCTGAAAACTCAAAACAATAGGTCACTACCCAAACAAAGCACACCAAGTGGCTCGTCATAGAAACTTTGTCAGCAAAAGCAGTAAACAGAGCTTGGTGTTTCTCCTCCCATCCAGAAATAACACGGTTCAAGATGTTACCATGGCTCTCTGTATCTGATATGGGCATTGGATTCTTGTTGTCTATTTTCCTCCCATTTTGAATTTGTTCTTTTCGTCGACACATTCTACCCCACTACAACCATATTACATAAGAACATAAGAACGTAAGAATGGAGGAAACTGCAGCGGGCCTATTGGCCCATACTGGGCAGTCCCATTTACACCTAACCCCTATTGCTCATATATCCATCCAACCTATGTTTGAAGCTATCCAGCGTATTCGAGTTAATGATGATATTTGGTAACTTGTTCCACTCGTCCACTACTCTATTTCCAAACCAATGTTTACCTATTTCGTGCCTAAATCTAAATTCGTCTAATTTAAAACTATTGTTACGAGTTCGCTCCTGGTTGGATAGTTTGAGTACCTTGGTAATGTCCCCTTTGTTTAGCCCTGACTTCCATTTATACACCTCTATCATATCGCCCCTCACTCTACGTCTCTCGAGGAAGTGCAAATGAAGATGCTTTAACCTGTCTCTGTACTCAAGGTTCCTAATGCCCGGGATTAGTCTTGCCATTCTCCTCTAAATTCCTTCCAAGGATTCTATATCCATTCTGTAATACGGTGACCAGAATTGAACTGCATAATCCAAGTGAGGTTTCACAAGCGCAAGATATAGTTTTAGGATGACGTCGCTAGTCTTGTAACTAACGCTCCTTTGTATGAACCCAAGTACTTTATTACATAAGAACATAAGAATGGAGGAAACTGCAGCGGGCCTATTGGCCCATACTGGGCAGTCCCGTTTACACCCAACCCCTATTGCTCATATGAGCATCCAACCTATGTTTGAAGCAATTCAGCGTATTCGAGTTAATGATGATATTTGGTAACTTGTTCCATTCATCCACTACTCTGTTTCCAAACCAGTGTTTACCTATTTCACTACTATTTCATTACTCCCAAATCTTTCTCGCAGTTGGATTTCTCAATAACATCGTTGTTCATCTGGTATCTGGTTTCCCTGTTTACATCTCCTGCACTGAGTACTTTACATTTGTCCACATTGAATTACACCACCTCTCCCCAACAGCGCCACCACACCCTAAACACGCAACTCGTGGTTTAATCCAATCACAACGCCTCATAATGCGGATTAACTCAGCAGTGCATCTCAGTGAGGGTTGAATCCCCTTCAGCCCACATTACATTAATGATATGGTTTCTAATCTTCTTTCTCCAATCATTCCTTCCTCCGTAGGGGTATAGGATCAGAATGTTGAAGATATCATTCATCTCACTGTCCTCTCTAGCCTTCCTCCTCTCTCTTATAGGGTGATTATGAAGGTTGAAATAGTTATTCAAGGAATCCCTCCTATAGATATTGGATCAGGAGAATAAAAACATCTACCCTCCTTCTCTCTCCGCACACAAGAACAAACAAAAGATATACCTTGAACTTGTTAAAGAAGGAATTCTCTGATTGAGATAAGGTCAGAATGGTCTATCGTGCTCCTCGCTCTCTCAGCCTAAATTAAAATAAAAATAAAAAAAATAAAAACTTGAAAACACTGACATGAATGGTTATACAAAGAATCCTTATCTAGGTTGAAGGCAAAAACAGTCTCTTATTTTCCTCCTCCTTCTCCTCTTCTCCTACTTAATCAGAAGTTAAGAAAGGTTGAAGAAAAATTGAAGAGGTCACTCATAGAAATTGCCATCGATTGTCAAAGAAGGAATCTCGAGTGGCATAGGCGGGGCATTCCTTGTATATATATTTCGGTGTCACGCAATACCAAGTGGGGCGCCCCGCTAATTACGCTCCGTATGACCAGGTGAGTTAAGGGCGGGAGTGGCCGGGCCAGAGGTACTTGCCTGACTCACAGTTTTCAGTTGGTGCAGTGCGGGTGAGTCCCTTCCCATCCCTGGTGTAATTATCCATCATAGTTATGGCTTGAGGGTGTGTGTTAGTGGGTGCTAGTATAAGGCAAGGTAGACTGCTTGTGTCGGGTAAAGAAGGCTGCAAATGCGGGTCAGGGGAGGCTGTCAGTATAGGATAAGGCTAGCTTCAATTGTGTGTGTTAGGGGGGACTAATAGCGTACGTCACGGTTGGCTATAAGTGCAGGTCAAGGGAAGCTCTACTCTAGGTTAGGGTAGACTGCTAATGTAGGTAAGGGTAGACTGGTAATGTAGGTCAGGGTGTAGGGCAAAGGCGAGCGTCTTGTTTAGGGTAGGACAGCATAGGATGTTTTCCCTTCTTTGATAAAGTTTGAATTAATTTCATTCATGTACAGTATACTCGAAGAACTGAGGAACGGAGGGACCCTAAACACCTTTTTCGGACTAGTACTCGGCTGAAGGCTCAAATAATCGCCTAATAGAATGAATAAGTAGGAGAGGTCATGAAAGCGGGGAACTAGGTCGAAATTGGAGGAACATTAACGGAACTAGAAAATCTTGATCGATGATCCTCTAACATCAAGTGGGTATTATTTACAAAAAATAATGCAAAAAAATTATGGAAATATGATGCAAAAAGGTCGATAAGGGAATTGAAATAACACAAATATAAATAAAGTTAAAGTGTAATGTTGGTTGGTGCGACGTGAGGGTTGTGAGGTGAAGCAGTAGGCGGGCTGGCGAGGCGTAGTGAGGCTAGCGGCTCACAGATGGCGTGGGAGATAACAACAAAAGGTTACGATGATGTTGATAACACCACAATGGAGGTCGACACTGACTGAGGTGCAGGTCTGTTACGTTTAATAGAGGCAGACGAAAAGGGAGAAAGGAAAGAATGAAATGAAAATTGTGAAGAGGGAATATGAAAAATTAGGAGGCAGCCGAAAAGGTACATTGAAAAACTAAGAATATGCAGGCAAAAGGAAGAAATATATGAAGTAAACGGAAAAGGATGCAAATGGACAAATTAACAAAAAAAAATTAAGGAAAGAAATGAAAGGAAAAACGCGAAAAAAATAAAAGGGAGAATAAGAAAATGAAAGAAGCCGACGAAAGGCAAGAAAACCTTGAAAGAAGAAAGTACTGTACACGCTACACGAAGATAGAGCCTGTACTTGTATCAGGTAAATAACATCTTACGTTTGATCTCACTCTAGTGGTACACGCAATGTTAATACAAATTACAATAATAATAATAAGTACTGTATGTTGGCATAGACTTAGAAGTCTTATAGAAACTTTAAAATGTTGAAGATGCGAAAAAGTAAGTCACAACTGAATATACAATGGTGCTAATATTATAGAGCTCCACTAGAGAGAGAGAGAGAGAGAGAGAGAGAGAGAGAGAGTAAAAGAAGAAATACCAATACCGGGTGTCAAAATCCCGGTAATGAAGTTGTGGGAGAGAGGTGGTCTAGGGCATGACAGGTCAACTCCTCGATAATATTGGTATTCATAAAATGAATAAAAATTCGTAAATAAATTTTGTTTGGAGAATATTATTAGCATATAAATTGTCTTAAAATACCCACATGAGAACATCTCAACGACTGGGCGTGGCGTCAGTAGGAGAGATTCATTATAATTCACATTCAAAACAACAATACTTAACAAGCCAGCTAAAACAGATTCAGTATAGTTACGGGTTAAATATTTTTAGGAAGTTTATGTTAGGGATACCGTATCTATATTAGAAATTATTAACAATTAATAAGCTTTGGAATTTAATATAATACTTAAATTTGATATTTAATATCGAAGTGACTGACCACACCTAGCGCCACATGCACACCCTGACTGACCACACCTGTGGCCACATCCACACCCTCACTGACCACACCCGTGGCCACACCCACAATCTGACTGACCACGCCTGTGCCCACATATACACCCTGACTGACCACATCCGTGGCCACCTCCACATACTGACTGACCAAACCTGTGGCCACCTCCACATACTGACTGACCATACCTGTGGCCACATCTACACTCTGAGTGACCACACCTGTTACCACAGCCACACCCTGACTGACAACACCTGTGGCTACATCCACACCCTGACTAGCCACACCTATGACCACATCCACACCCTGACTGGCCACACCTATGACCACATCCGCACATTGACTGACAAAACCTGTCGCCATATCCATACCCTGAGTGACCACACCTGTGGCCTCACCCACACCCTGACTGATCACACCTGTGGCCAGATCTACACCCTGACTGACCACACCTGTAGCCAGATCCACACACTGACTGACCACACCTATGACTACATCCACACCCTGACTGCCCATATCAGTGGCTACATCCACACCCTGACTGATCACACCTGTGGCCATATCCACAAACACACCCTGATTGATCACACTTGTGGTCAGATCCACACCCTGACTGACCACGCCTGTAGCCACCTCCACACCTTGGTCTAATCACACCTGTGGCCGCATCCTCACCCTGACTGACCACACCCACACACATACCCTGAGTGACCACACCTGCGGCCACATCTCCACCCTGACTGACCACTCTTGTAGCCACATCCACACCCGACTAATCATACCTGTGGCCACATCTTCAACTGACTGACCATACCTGTGGCCACACCCACACACACCCAGACTGACCACACCTATGTCTACATCTACACAGCTAACTGACCACACCTGTGGTCAAATCTACACCCAGACTGACCGCTCTTGTAGCCACATCCACACCCGACTAATCACACGTGTGGCCACATCTTCATCTGACTGAACATACCTGTGGCCACACCCAGACTGACCACACCTATGTCTACATCCACACCCTAACTGACCACACCTGTAGCCACATCCACACCAAGACACCACCTGGACCGAGAGTTACCACGATACATTTTATTCGAAAATCATACTTATCTAAAAAAAACAATTAATGATTTGGTGTGATTTTATTGGCATTATCTGAACAGGTGTTGTCGCTTTAGACAAAATTAACGCATGACGTCACACCTGGCTTAACAATGTACAGTAGTTGTGTTTCAGTGTTTGTTTTATGGAGAGAGAAAAGACAATGTTTAATAAGTAACAAGACAGAAACTGTAGCAAGCATTAAGTGTGTGTGGCGAGGGAGGTAGAGAGGAGCCTTAATGTGTGGCGAGGGAGGTAGAGAGGAGCCTTAATGTGTGGCGAGGGAGGTAGAGAGGAGCCTTAATGTGTGGCGAGGGAGGTAGAGAGGAGCCTTAATGTGTGGCGAGGGAGGTAGAGTGGAGCCTTAATGTGTGGCGAGGGAGGTAGAGAGGAGCCTTAATGTGTGGCGAGGGAGGTAGAGAGGAGCCTTAATGTGTGGCGAGGGAGGTAGAGAGGAGCCTTAATGTGTGGCGAGGGAGGTAGAGAGGAGCCTTAATGTGTGGCGAGGGAGGTAGAGAGGAGCCTTAATGTGTGGCGAGGGAGGTAGAGAGGAGCCTTAATGTGTGGCGAGGGAGGTAGAGAGGAGCCTTAATGTGTGGCGAGGGAGGTAGAGTGGAGCCTTAATGTGTGGCGAGGGAGGTAGAGAGGAGCCTTAATGTGTGGCGAGGGAGGTAGAGTGGAGCCTTAATGTGTGGCGAGGGAGGTAGAGAGGAGCCTTAATGTGTGGCGAGGGAGGTAGAGAGGAGCCTTAATGTGTGGCGAGGGAGGTAGAGAGGAGCCTTAATGTGTGGCGAGGGAGGTAGAGAGGAGCCTTAATGTGTGGCGAGGGAGGTAGAGAGGAGCCTTAATGTGTGGCGAGGGAGGTAGAGAGGAGCCTTAATGTGTGGCGAGGGAGGTAGAGAGGAGCCTTAATGTGTGGCGAGGGAGGTAGAGAGGAGCCTTAATGTGTGGCGAGGGAGGTAGAGTGGAGCCTTAATGTGTGGCGAGGGAGGTAGAGTGGAGCCTTAATGTGTGGCGAGGGAGGTAGAGAGGAGCCTTAATGTGTGGCGAGGGAGGTAGAGAGGAGCCTTAATGTGTGGCGAGGGAGGTAGAGAGGAGCCTTAATGTGTGGCGAGGGAGGTAGAGAGGAACCCTAATGTGTGGCGAAGCGGCGTTAACTAAGATTATATAACTATCAGGGAGGTGAGGATAGCGAGTCTGGCGATGCTGAGTGTGGTGAGGCTGGCGATGTTGAGTGTGGTGAGGCTGGCGATGTTGAGTGTGGTGAGGCTGGCGATGTTGAGTGTGGTGAGGCTGGCGATGCTGAGTGTAGCGAGGCTGGCGATGTTGAGTGTGGTGAGGCTGGCGATGTTGAGTGTGGTGAGGCTGGCGATGTTGAGTGTAGTGAGGCTGGCGATGTTGAGTGTGGTGAGGCTGGCGGAGCTGAGTGTAGCGAGGCTGGCGATGTTGAGTGTGGTGAGGCTGGCGATGTTGAGTGTGGTGAGGCTGGCGATGTTGAGTGTGGTGAGGCTGGCGATGTTGAGTGTGGTGAGGCTGGCGATGTTGAGTGTGGTGAGGCTGGCGATGTTGAGTGTGGTGAGGCTGGCGAGCTGAGTGTAGCGAGGCTGGCGATGTTGAGTGTGGTGAGGCTGGCGATGTTGAGTATGGTGAGGCTGGCGATGTTGAGTGTGGTGAGGCTGGCGATGTTGAGTGTAGCGAGGCTGGCGATGTTGAGTGTGGTGAGGCTGGCGATGTTGAGTGTGGTGAGGCTGGCGATGTTGAGTGTGGTGAGGCTGGCGATGTTGAGTGTGGTGAGGCTGGCGATGCTGAGTGTAGCGAGGCTGGCGATGTTGAGTGTGGTGAGGCTGGCGATGTTGAGTGTGGTGAGGCTGGCGATGTTGAGTGTGGTGAGGCTGGCGATGTTGAGTGTGGTGAGGCTGGCGCTGCTGAGTGTAGCGAGGCTGGCGATGTTGAGTGTGGTGAGGCTGGCGATGTTGAGTGTGGTGAGGCTGGCGATGTTGAGTGTGGTGAGGCTGGCGATGTTGAGTGTGGTGAGGCTGGCGATGTTGAGTGTGGTGAGGCTGGCGATGTTGAGTGTGGTGAGGCTGGCGATGCTGAGTGTAGCGAGGCTGGCGATGTTGAGTGTGGTGAGGCTGGCGATGTTGAGTGTGGTGAGGCTGGCGATGTTGAGTGTGGTGAGGCTGGCGATGTTGAGTGTAGCGAGGCTGGCGATGTTGAGTGTGGTGAGGCTGGCGATGTTGAGTGTGGTGAGGCTGGCGATGTTGAGTGTGGTGAGGCTGGCGATGTTGAGTGTGGTGAGGCTGGCGATGCTGAGTGTAGCGAGGCTGGCGATGTTGAGTGTGGTGAGGCTGGCGATGTTGAGTGTGGTGAGGCTGGCGATGTTGAGTGTGGTGAAGCTGGCGATGTTGAGTGTAGCGAGGCTGGCGATGTTGAGTGTGGGGAGGCTGGCGATGTTGAGTGTGGGGAGGCTGGCGATGTTGAGTGTGGTGAGACTGGCGATGATGAGTGTGGTGAGGCTGGCGATGATGAGTGTGGTGAGGCTGGCGATGTTGAGTGTGGTGAGGCTGGCGATGTTGAGTGTGGTGAGGCTGGCGATGTTGAGTGTGGTGAGGTTGGCGATGTTGATTGTAGCGAGGCTGGCGATGTTGAGTGTGGTGAGGCTGGCGATGTTGAGTGTGGTGAGGCTGGCGATGTTGAGTGTGGTGAGGCTGGCGATGTTGAGTGTGGTGAGGCTGGTGATGTTGAGTGTGGGGAGGCTTCTGATGTTGAGTGTGGTAAGGCTGGCGATGTTGAGTGTGGTGAGGCTGGTGATGTTGAGTGTGGCGAGGCTGGCGATGTTGAGTGTGGGGAGGCTGGTGATGTTGAGTGTGGCGAGGCTGGCGATGTTGAGTGTGGTGAGGCTGGTGATGTTGAGTGTGGTGAGGCTTCTGATGTTGAGTGTGGCGAGGCTTCTGATGTTGAGTGTGGGGAGGCTGGTGATGTTGAGTGTGGTGAGGCTGGCGATGTTGAGTGTGGTGAGGCTGGTGATGTTGAGTGTGGCGAGGCTGGCGATGTTGAGTGTGGTGAGGCTGGCGATGTTGAGTGTGGTGAGGCTGGCGACGTTGAGTGTGGCGATGTTGAGTGTGGTGAGGCTGGCGATGTTGAGTGTGGTGAGGCTGGCGATGTTGAGTGTGGTGAGGCTGGCGATGTTGAGTGTGGTGAGGCTGGCGATGTTGAGTGTGGTGAGGCTGGCGATGTTGAGTGTGGTGAGGCTGGCGATGCTGAGTGTAGCGAGGCTGGCGATGTTGAGTGTGGTGAGGCTGGCGATGTTGAGTGTGGTGAGGCTGGCGATGTTGAGTGTGGTGAGGCTGGCGATGTTGAGTGTGGTGAGGCTGGCGCTGCTGAGTGTAGCGAGGCTGGCGATGTTGAGTGTGGTGAGGCTGGCGATGTTGAGTGTGGTGAGGCTGGCGATGTTGAGTGTGGTGAGGCTGGCGATGTTGAGTGTGGTGAGGCTGGCGATGTTGAGTGTGGTGAGGCTGGCGATGTTGAGTGTGGTGAGGCTGGCGATGCTGAGTGTAGCGAGGCTGGCGATGTTGAGTGTGGTGAGGCTGGCGATGTTGAGTGTGGTGAGGCTGGCGATGTTGAGTGTGGTGAGGCTGGCGATGTTGAGTGTAGCGAGGCTGGCGATGTTGAGTGTGGTGAGGCTGGCGATGTTGAGTGTGGTGAGGCTGGCGATGTTGAGTGTGGTGAGGCTGGCGATGCTGAGTGTAGCGAGGCTGGCGATGTTGAGTGTGGTGAGGCTGGCGATGTTGAGTGTGGTGAGGCTGGCGATGTTGAGTGTGGTGAGGCTGGCGATGTTGAGTGTGGTGAGGCTGGCGATGTTGAGTGTGGGGAGGCTGGCGATGTTGAGTGTGGTGAGGCTGGCGATGTTGAGTGTGGTGAGGCTGGCGATGTTGAGTGTGGTGAGGCTGGCGATGTTGAGTGTGGTGAGGCTGGCGATGTTGAGTGTGGTGAGGCTGGCGATGTTGAGTGTGGTGAGGCTGGCGATGTGAGTGTGGAGGCTGGCGATGTTGAGTGTGGTGAGGCTGGCGATGTTGAGTGTGGTGAGGCTGGCGATGTTGAGTGTGGTGAGGCTGGCGATGTTGAGTGTAGCGAGGCTGGCGATGTTGAGTGTGGTGAGGCTGGCGATGTTGAGTGTGGTGAGGCTGGCGATGTTGAGTGTGGTGAGGCTGGCGATGTTGAGTGTGGTGAGGCTGGCGATGCTGAGTGTAGCGAGGCTGGCGATGTTGAGTGTGGTGAGGCTGGCGATGTTGAGTGTGGTGAGGCTGGCGATGCTGAGTGTAGCGAGGCTGGCGATGTTGAGTGTGGTGAGGCTGGCGATGTTGAGTGTGGTGAGGCTGGCGATGTTGAGTGTGGTGAGGCTGGCGATGTTGAGTGTAGCGAGGCTGGCGATGTTGAGTGTGGTGAGGCTGGCGATGTTGAGTGTGGTGAGGCTGGCGATGTTGAGTGTGGTGAGGCTGGCGATGTTGAGTGTGGTGAGGCTGGCGATGCTGAGTGTAGCGAGGCTGGCGATGTTGAGTGTGGTGAGGCTGGCGATGTTGAGTGTGGTGAGGCTGGCGATGTTGAGTGTGGTGAAGCTGGCGATGTTGAGTGTAGCGAGGCTGGCGATGTTGAGTGTGGGGAGGCTGGCGATGTTGAGTGTGGGGAGGCTGGCGATGTTGAGTGTGGTGAGACTGGCGATGATGAGTGTGGTGAGGCTGGCGATGATGAGTGTGGTGAGGCTGGCGATGTTGAGTGTGGTGAGGCTGGCGATGTTGAGTGTGGTGAGGCTGGCGATGTTGAGTGTGGTGAGGTTGGCGATGTTGATTGTAGCGAGGCTGGCGATGTTGAGTGTGGGGAGGCTGGTGATGTTGAGTGTGGTGAGGCTGGCGATGTTGAGTGTGGTGAGGCTGGCGATGTTGAGTGTGGTGAGGCTGGTGATGTTGAGTGTGGGGAGGCTTCTGATGTTGAGTGTGGTAAGGCTGGCGATGTTGAGTGTGGTGAGGCTGGTGATGTTGAGTGTGGCGAGGCTGGCGATGTTGAGTGTGGGGAGGCTGGTGATGTTGAGTGTGGCGAGGCTGGCGATGTTGAGTGTGGTGAGGCTTCTGATGTTGAGTGTGGTGAGGCTTCTGATGTTGAGTGTGGCGAGGCTTCTGATGTTGAGTGTGGGGAGGCTGGTGATGTTGAGTGTGGTGAGGCTGGCGATGTTGAGTGTGGTGAGGCTGGTGATGTTGAGTGTGGCGAGGCTGGCGATGTTGAGTGTGGTGAGGCTGGCGATGTTGAGTGTGGTGAGGCTGGCGACGTTGAGTGTGGCGATGTTGAGTGTGGTGAGGCTGGCGATGTTGAGTGTGGTGAGGCTGGCGATGTTGAGTGTGGCGAGGCTGGCGATGTTGAGTGTGGTGAGGCTGGCGATGTTGAGTGTGGTGAGGCTGGCGATGTTGAGTGTGGTGAGGCTGGCGATGTTGAGTGTGGTGAGGCTGGCGATGCTGAGTGTAGCGAGGCTGGCGATGTTGAGTGTGGTGAGGCTGGCGATGTTGAGTGTGGTGAGGCTGGCGATGCTGAGTGTAGCGAGGCTGGCGATGTTGAGTGTGGTGAGGCTGGCGATGTTGAGTGTGGTGAGGCTGGCGATGTTGAGTGTGGTGAGGCTGGCGATGTTGAGTGTAGCGAGGCTGGCGATGTTGAGTGTGGTGAGGCTGGCGATGTTGAGTGTGGTGAGGCTGGCGATGTTGAGTGTGGTGAGGCTGGCGATGTTGAGTGTGGTGAGGCTGGCGATGCTGAGTGTAGCGAGGCTGGCGATGTTGAGTGTGGTGAGGCTGGCGATGTTGAGTGTGGTGAGGCTGGCGATGTTGAGTGTGGTGAAGCTGGCGATGTTGAGTGTAGCGAGGCTGGCGATGTTGAGTGTGGGGAGGCTGGCGATGTTGAGTGTGGGGAGGCTGGCGATGTTGAGTGTGGTGAGACTAGCGATGATGAGTGTGGTGAGGCTGGCGATGATGAGTGTGGTGAGGCTGGCGATGTTGAGTGTGGTGAGGCTGGCGATGTTGAGTGTGGTGAGGCTGGCGAGTTGAGTGTCGTGAGGTTGGCGATGTTGATTGTAGCGAGGCTGGCGATGTTGAGTGTGGGGAGGCTGGTGATGTTGAGTGTGGTGAGGCTGGCGATGTTGAGTGTGGTGAGGCTGGCGATGTTGAGTGTGGTGAGGCTGGTGATGTTGAGTGTGGGGAGGCTTCTGATGTTGAGTGTGGTAAGGCTGGCGATGTTGAGTGTGGTGAGGCTGGTGATGTTGAGTGTGGCGAGGCTGGCGATGTTGAGTGTGGGGAGGCTGGTGATGTTGAGTGTGGCGAGGCTGGCGATGTTGAGTGTGGTGAGGCTGGCGATGTTGAGTGTGGTGAGGCTTCTGATGTTGAGTGTGGCGAGGCTTCTGATGTTGAGTGTGGGGAGGCTGGTGATGTTGAGTGTGGTGAGGCTGGCGATGTTGAGTGTGGTGAGGCTGGTGATGTTGAGTGTGGCGAGGCTGGCGATGTTGAGTGTGGTGAGGCTGGCGATGTTGAGTGTGGTGAGGCTGGCGACGTTGAGTGTGGCGATGTTGAGTGTGGTGAGGCTGGCGATGTTGAGTGTGGTGAGGCTGGCGATGTTGAGTGTGGCGAGGCTGGCGATGTTGAGTGTGGTGAGGCTGGCGATGTTGAGTGTGGTGAGGCTGGCGATGTTGAGTGTGGTGAGGCTGGCGATGTTGAGTGTGGTGAGGCTGGCGATGCTGAGTGTAGCGAGGCTGGCGATGTTGAGTGTGGTGAGGCTGGCGATGTTGAGTGTGGTGAGGCTGGCGATGTTGAGTGTGGTGAGGCTGGCGATGTTGAGTGTGGTGAGGCTGGCGATGTTGAGTGTAGCGAGGCTGGCGATGTTGAGTGTGGTGAGGCTGGCGATGTTGAGTGTGGTGAGGCTGGCGATGTTGAGTGTGGTGAGGCTGGCGATGTTGAGTGTGGTGAGGCTGGCGATGTTGAGTGTGGTGAGGCTGGCGATGTTGAGTGTGGTGAGGCTGGCGATGCTGAGTGTAGCGAGGCTGGCGATGTTGAGTGTGGTGAGGCTGGCGATGTTGAGTGTGGTGAGGCTGGCGATGTTGAGTGTGGTGAGGCTGGCGATGTTGAGTGTAGCGAGGCTGGCGATGTTGAGTGTGGTGAGGCTGGCGATGTTGAGTGTGGTGAGGCTGGCGATGTTGAGTGTGGTGAGGCTGGCGATGTTGAGTGTGGTGAGGCTGGCGATGCTGAGTGTAGCGAGCTGGCGATGTTGAGTGTGGTGAGGCTGGCGATGTTGAGTGTGGTGAGGCTGGCGATGTTGAGTGTGGTGAGGCTGGCGATGTTGAGTGTGGTGAGGCTGGCGATGTTGAGTGTGGGAGGCTGGCGATGTTGAGTGTGGTGAGGCTGGCGATGTTGAGTGTGGTGAGGCTGGCGATGTTGAGTGTGGGAGGCTGGCGATGTTGAGTGTGGTGAGGCTGGCGATGTTGAGTGTGGTGAGGCTGGCGATGTTGAGTGTGGTGAGGCTGGCGATGTTGAGTGTAGCGAGGCTGGCGATGTTGAGTGTGGTGAGGCTGGCGATGTTGAGTGTGGTGAGGCTGGCGATGTTGAGTGTGGTGAGGCTGGCGATGTTGAGTGTGGTGAGGCTGGCGATGCTGAGTGTAGCGAGGCTGGCGATGTTGAGTGTGGTGAGGCTGGCGATGTTGAGTGTGGTGAGTCTGGCGATGCTGAGTGTAGCGAGGCTGGCGATGTTGAGTGTGGTGAGTCTGGCGATGCTGAGTGTAGCGAGGCTGGCGATGTTGAGTGTGGTGAGGCTGGCGATGTTGAGTGTGGTGAGGCTGGCGATGTTGAGTGTGGCGAGGCTGGCGATGTTGAGTGTGGTGAGGCTGGCGATGTTGAGTGTGGTGAGGCTGGCGATGCTGAGTGTAGCGAGGCTGGCGATGTTGAGTGTGGTGAGGCTGGCGATGTTGAGTGTGGTGAGGCTGGCGATGTTGAGTGTGGTGAGGCTGGCGATGTTGAGTGTGGTGAGGCTGGCGATGTTGAGTGTGGTGAGGCTGGCGATGTTGAGTGTGGTGAGGCTGGCGATGTTGAGTGTGGTGAGGCTGGCGATGTTGAGTGTGGTGAGGCTGGCGATGTTGAGTGTGGTGAGGCTGGCGATGTTGAGTGTGGAGGCTGGCGATGTTGAGTGTGGTGAGGCTGGCGATGTTGAGTGTGGTGAGGCTGGCGATGTTGAGTGTGGTGAGGCTGGCGATGTTGAGTGTGGTGAGGCTGGCGATGTTGAGTGTGGTGAGGCTGGCGATGTGTGGTGAGTGATGTGGTGAGGCTGGCGATGTTGAGTGTGGTGAGGCTGGCGATGTTGAGTGTGTGAGGCTGGCGATGTTGAGTGTGGTGAGGCTGGCGATGTTGAGTGTGGTGAGGCTGGCGATGTTGAGTGTGGTGAGGCTGGCGATGTTGAGTGTGGTGAGGCTGGCGATGTTGAGTGTGGGAGGCTGGCGATGTTGAGTGTGGTGAAGCTGGCGATGTTGAGTGTAGCGAGGCTGGCGATGTTGAGTGTGGGGAGGCTGGCGATGTTGAGTGTGGGGAGGCTGGCGATGTTGAGTGTGGTGAGACTGGCGATGATGAGTGTGGTGAGGCTGGCGATGATGAGTGTGGTGAGGCTGGCGATGTTGAGTGTGGTGAGGCTGGCGATGTTGAGTGTGGTGAGGCTGGCGATGTTGAGTGTGGTGAGGTTGGCGATGTTGATTGTAGCGAGGCTGGCGATGTTGAGTGTGGGGAGGCTGGTGATGTTGAGTGTGGTGAGGCTGGCGATGTTGAGTGTGGTGAGGCTGGCGATGTTGAGTGTGGTGAGGCTGGTGATGTTGAGTGTGGGGAGGCTTCTGATGTTGAGTGTGGTAAGGCTGGCGATGTTGAGTGTGGTGAGGCTGGTGATGTTGAGTGTGGCGAGGCTGGCGATGTTGAGTGTGGGGAGGCTGGTGATGTTGAGTGTGGCGAGGCTGGCGATGTTGAGTGTGGTGAGGCTGGTGATGTTGAGTGTGGTGAGGCTTCTGATGTTGAGTGTGGCGAGGCTTCTGATGTTGAGTGTGGGGAGGCTGGTGATGTTGAGTGTGGTGAGGCTGGCGATGTTGAGTGTGGTGAGGCTGGTGATGTTGAGTGTGGCGAGGCTGGCGATGTTGAGTGTGGTGAGGCTGGCGATGTTGAGTGTGGTGAGGCTGGCGACGTTGAGTGTGGCGATGTTGAGTGTGGTGAGGCTGGCGATGTTGAGTGTGGTGAGGCTGGCGATGTTGAGTGTGGTGAGGCTGGCGATGTTGAGTGTGGTGAGGCTGGCGATGTTGAGTGTGGTGAGGCTGGCGATGTTGAGTGTGGTGAGGCTGGCGATGTTGAGTGTGGTGAGGCTGGCGATGTTGAGTGTGGGAGGCTGGCGATGTTGAGTGTGGTGAGGCTGGCGATGTTGAGTGTGGTGAGGCTGGCGATGTTGAGTGTGGTGAGGCTGGCGATGTTGAGTGTGGTGAGGCTGGCGATGTTGAGTGTGGTGAGGCTGGCGATGTTGAGTGTGGTGAGGCTGGCGATGTTGAGTGTGGTGAGGCTGGCGATGTTGAGTGTGGTGAGGCTGGCGATGTTGAGTGTGGTGAGGCTGGCGATGTTGAGTGTGGTGAGGCTGGCGATGTTGAGTGTGGTGAGGCTGGCGATGTTGAGTGTGGTGAGGCTGGCGATGTGAGTGTAGAGAGGCTGGCGATGTTGAGTGTGGTGAGGCTGGCGATGTTGAGTGTGGTGAGGCTGGCGATGTTGAGTGTGGTGAGGCTGGCGATGCTGAGTGTAGCGAGGCTGGCGATGTTGAGTGTGGTGAGGCTGGCGATGTTGAGTGTGGTGAGGCTGGCGATGCTGAGTGTAGCGAGGCTGGCGATGTTGAGTGTGGTGAGTCTGGCGATGCTGAGTGTAGCGAGGCTGGCGATGTTGAGTGTGGTGAGGCTGGCGATGTTGAGTGTGGTGAGTCTGGCGATGTTGAGTGTAGCGAGGCTGGCGATGTTGAGTGTGGTGAGGCTGGCGATGTTGAGTGTGGTGAGGCTGGCGATGATGAGTGTAGCGAGGCTGGCGATGTTGAGTGTGGTGAGGCTGGCGATGTTGAGTGTGGTGAGGCTGGCGATGTTGAGTGTGGTGAGGCTGGCGATGTTGAGTGTGGTGAGGCTGGCGATGTTGAGTGTGGTGAGGCTGGCGATGTTGAGTGTGGTGAGGCTGGCGATGTTGAGTGTGGTGAGGCTGGCGATGTTGAGTGTGGTGAGGCTGGCGATGTTGAGTGTAGCGAGGCTGGCGATGTTGAGTGTGGTGAGGCTGGTGATGTTGAGTGTGGTGAGGCTGGCGATGTTGAGTGTGGTGAGGCTGGCGATGTTGAGTGTGGTGAGGCTGGCGATGTTGAGTGTGGTGAGGCTGGCGATGTTGAGTGTGGTGAGGCTGGCGATGTTGAGTGTGGTGAGGCTGGCGATGTTGAGTGTGGGGAGGCTGGCGATGTTGAGTGTGGTGAGGCTGGCGATGTTGAGTGTAGCGAGGCTGGCGATGTTGAGTGTGGTGAGGCTGGCAATGTTGAGTGTGGTGAGGCTGGCGATGATGAGTGTGGTGAGGCTGGCGATGTTGAGTGTGGTGAGGCTGGCGATGTTGAGTGTGGGGAGGCTGGCGATGTTGAGTGTGGTGAAGCTGGCGATGTTGAGTGTGGCGAGGCTGGCGATGTTGAGTGTGGGGAGGCTGGCGATGTTGAGTGTGGGGAGGCTGGCGATGTTGAGTGTGGTGAGGCTGGCGATGTTGAGTGTGGTGAGGCTGGCGATGATGAGTGTGGTGAGGCTGGCGATGTTGAGTGTGGTGAGGCTGGCGATGTTGAGTGTGGTGAGGCTGGCGATGTTGAGTGTGGTGAGGCTGGCGATGTTGAGTGTAGCGAGGCTGGCGATGTTGAGTGTGGGGAGGCTGGTGATGTTGAGTGTGGTGAGGCTGGCGATGTTGAGTGTGGTGAGGCTGGCGATGTTGAGTGTGGTGAGGCTGGTGATGTTGAGTGTGGGGAGGCTTCTGATGTTGAGTGTGGTAAGGCTGGCGATGTTGAGTGTGGTGAGGCTGGTGATGTTGAGTGTGGCGAGGCTGGCGATGTTGAGTGTGGGGAGGCTGGTGATGTTGAGTGTGGCGAGGCTGGCGATGTTGAGTGTGGTGAGGCTGGTGATGTTGAGTGTGGTGAGGCTTCTGATGTTGAGTGTGGCGAGGCTTCTGATGTTGAGTGTGGGGAGGCTGGTGATGTTGAGTGTGGTGAGGCTGGCGATGTTGAGTGTGGTGAGGCTGGTGATGTTGAGTGTGGCGAGGCTGGCGATGTTGAGTGTGGTGAGGCTGGCGATGTTGAGTGTGGTGAGGCTGGCGACGTTGAGTGTGGCGATGTTGAGTGTGGTGAGGCTGGCGATGTTGAGTGTGGTGAGGCTGGCGATGTTGAGTGTGGGGTGGCTGGTGATGTTGAGTGTAGTGAGGCTGGCGATGTTGAGTGTGGGGAGGCTGGCGATGTTGAGTGTGGTGAGGCTGGCGATGTTGAGTGTGGGGAGGCTGGCGATGTTGAGTGTGGCGAGGCTGGCGATGTTGAGTGTGGTGAGGCTGGTGATGTTGAGTGTGGTGAGGCTGGCGATGTTGAGTGTGGTGAGGCTGGTGATGTTGAGTGTGGCGAGGCTGGCGATGTTGAGTGTGGTGAGGCTGGCGATGTTGAGTGTGGTGAGGCTGGCGATGTTGAGTGTGGTGAGGCTGGCGATGTTGAGTGTGGCGAGGCTGGCGATGTTGAGTGTGGTGAGGCTGGCGATGTTGAGTGTGGTGAGGCTGGCGATGTTGAGTGTGGTGAGGCTGGCGATGTTGAGTGTGGTGAGGCTGGCGATGTTGAGTGTGGCGAGGCTGGCGATGTTGAGTGTGGTGAGGCTGGCGATGTTGAGTGTGGTGAGGCTGGCGATGTTGAGTGTGGGGAGGCTGGCGATGTTGAGTGTGGTGAGGCTGGCGATGTTGAGTGTGGGGAGGCTGGCGATGTTGAGTGTGGTGAGGCTGGCGATGATGAGTGTGGTGAGGCTGGCGATGATGAGTGTGGTGAGGCTGGCGATGTTGAGTGTGGTGAGGCTGGCGATGTTGAGTGTGGTGAGGCTGGCGATGTTGAGTGTGGTGAGGCTGGCGATGTTGAGTGTGGCGAGGCTGGCGATGTTGAGTGTGGTGAGGCTGGCGATGTTGAGTGTGGTGAGGCTGGCGATGTTGAGTGTGGGGTGGCTGGTGATGTTGAGTGTAGTGAGGCTGGCGATGTTGAGTGTGGGGAGGTTGGCGATGTTGAGTGTGGTGAGGCTGGCGATGTTGAGTGTGGGGAGGCTGGTGATGTTGAGTGTAATGAGGCTGGCGATGTTGAGTGTGGGGAGGCTGGTGATGTTATACTTGACCTTGTTGAGTGTGGCGTGATGATGCGTCAGGCGATGTGAGAGAAGCAGTATAATTGCTCATAGAACAACAGTTAAGTTCTCTAATGACCCTCGAGGACCACTAACAACATGGTAAGTTAGTAAGTAAGGAAGTAACTAATATGAGGATAATGTAAGGTAAGTCAATAAGGTACTGTTCATACTTACACAAGTAAATTACTGTAGATGATCAGAGGTGGATGTTCCCCGGGTCGACGATGGTGGAGGGTAACAAGATGTGGATGTTCAGTGACTCAGCTGTTGTTACGGTGTTGTTGTCATGTGCGCAAAAATTTGCGGATCAACACAAGATACGCGAATTTTTCAAATCCACTAGACTAAAGAAATATATGGTCCAACTATTCACAAGTAGCTTGACGGTAACTCCCTAATAAAAAAGACGCTGAAGGCATCCGTCAACGCTGAAAAGAGCACTACCATTCCCTGTTTAACAGAAACACCGATGTGGATGCCCTGACTACCCTGCAGGTCCTTCAGCTTCCAGAGCTGACTCACCTCGTCTATCCTCCATCCCTGGATAAGGTAGCTACTGCAATTAAGCAGATGAAAAACAACAAAGCCACAGGGCCTAATTATTCCAGCAGCGGTGTATAAATCAGGAGGACATCTCATGACCAGCCGTCTCCATTCTCTCCTGGAGAATAAATGAGAGAAGGAGGAAATCGGCAGAATCCCACTGTGGGCTTTAGACCCTCACGTGGCACCAATTAAATGACCTTTGCTGCCCGCCAGATAAAGGAAAAGTGCAGAGAGGAGAGTCGTGACTTGTACATGGCCTTCACCGACCTTACTGAGGATATCGACTCTGGCGGACGTTGAGTCATTTTGTTTGCCCACCAAAATTCATCGTCATTGTAAGGCAACTCCATGATGGCTTGAACTCCTGTATCATACACAATGGCACCCAGTCTAAGCTCTTCATCCAAACGGGGACAAATTAAGGTTGTGTACTGGCACCAAATCTTTTTTTTCCATTTTCTTGGCTGTCACGTGACCATAAACAGGTGGGGCTGGATCAGCCTCAACAGTGTGGGTAAGTTGGCGGAGATAATATTTGCCGGCGGGGTGGACATCCAGTACAGGATGAAGGGACTTATCAACTTAAGATAACTCCAGGTAGGAACTTTAGGCACTGAACTTCAGTATGTAGATGACCTCACCCTAGTCGCTCACAATGAGGGAATATATTGAACACCTACACAGATGTGTATGCACATTTCGGCTTTAAGGTGAATGTACAGTCCCGATCAAAAGTCCTGTGCCTGGCCTTTTGTGGTTATGTGGCATCGTCGGAGACACACACGCACAAACACACATGATGGAACTACCGGGGCCATAGTTTAAGCGGCGCTCTGTGGTTTAACGGGTGCGTTTCTTACCTAGATTGCCACTGTCAGGAACAAACTAACGAATACCATTAATAATTATTTCGACCTAAATTGAATGACAAGAATCAAGTATTTGCGGTCACAGACAAAATGCCTCCTCCCCCCCCCCCTACCCACACACACGCTGCGCTACACCGTCTGCTTGACACCTAGATCATGTGAACAATCCAATCTATGGTGTGTCGATGTGCACATCCTCTTTGAACTACTGTACACCAAGTATCTGTGATATGAGTTGACTTATGTGAGTGTCAGGAGGACAGGTATAAAAAATGCTGCATAAAGAGACACTTACTTTCAAGTCATTGTAGAGAGGGTTCCTGTTAGGAGGGAGGGTTGGTGATGGCTCCAGACAGTAGGGGGGCAGCAGTGAGGTGCTCAAGTCAATTTTTCCTCTCGTTCCTACATATCACCAGTGTCACATTTCATTGACAATCTTACTACCACTTTTAGTGTAATCAAGTGCCACAGTTGAGATATCAACTTTACATATTACAATTTATTACTAGGTTCTATGATAATTTGAAAGAGAACAGAAAACACGATATGGACATTGGACAATATTCTCCCCCCTGACTGACGGACACACACACACACACACAGTTTAAGCGTTACTTTGTTTGGGAGTTTGCTATAAGTTCCAATTAGTAAGTTGTTCGAGTGAACTGTTATATTACTCTTAAGTTGAATTGAGTATCAAATATTTGTTAAAATAAAAGTGATTCACATGAGGATTGGAAGAAAACATGCTACCTCTAAAAAAAACACAAACACACACACACACACATACATATATATATATATATATATATATATATATATATATATATATATATATATATATATATATATATATATATAAATATATATATATATATATATATGCAAGTAAATCACTGTAGGTGCGCGTGATCTAGGTATATGCTGATAACCACCAGGAAAGAAGAAAACACGAAGTTCCCAAGCGCTTTCGTGTAATTCACATTTTCAGGGGTGAGTACAGACTAGATAGAGTAATGCAAAACAAGATGAATATATACAGAGGAGGGTGAGACCAGGTCCACAATGGTCAGGTAATGACCCTACTAATCTTTAAATGGCACACAACGGTTGGTGGTTGGGTCAGATGGGACAGTGACCCGCCCTCTCACCTGATCACAAATCTTCTTAATTACAAAGTTGTCCAGCTTGTACATGCCGTTACTCAAATTCATGTTGAATGCTTCGGTATGTTTAATAAGACTAGAATCTAGTATATATTCATCTTGTTTTGCATTACTCTATCTAGTCTGTACTCACCCCTGAAGATGTGAATTACACGAAAGCGCTTGGGAACTTCGTGTTTTCTTCTTTCCTGGTGGTTATCAGCATATATATATATATATTATATATATATATATATATTATATATATATATATATAATAATATTATAATATCTACCAAATGTATCAAACTAAAACACGAGAAAAGATTGGACCAATACGGTCAGATACCGGCGAGCTAACTGATAACGACGGAGAAATGAGCAATAATCTGAATAAATATTTTTCAACAGTTTTCACCACCTAAAATTTAAACATGATACCCGAGGCACCGACTCTATTCAGAGATAGTGAAGAAAACAAATTAAGCGAGATAGTAGTGACTAGTAACGATGTTAGTAAGCAAATAGACAAACTAAAGCCTAATAAGTCACCTGGTCCCGACGAGATATTTGCCAGAGTATTAAAGGAATGTAAGGAAGAGCTTAGTATGCCCTTAGCAAAGTTGTTTACTTTTACTTTTATCCTCTTCGCCACTGATCGGCTTGTTAGCCGCTTGGGCGATCGGTCACGTCTCTTTTCCTTTATATTCTTCACCAAAAGGTCGGCTCGCTCGCCGCCCGGGCGATCGGTCACGTCTCTGTCACGCACTGTTGGCAAATACTGGGCATGCACCGGCTCCTGAATGTACCTGAACCCGCTCCAGTGTTGGTCAAGTCTTCTCTTGAAAGAGCTCATACTCGGTGCCGTCACAACACTCTCTGGTAGATTGTTCCAAGAGTTTACAACCCTCACTCCGAAAAAGCTTGCCCTCACGGTTTTCTGGACTTGCAGCTTCTTCAATCTTGAGCTGTGACCCCTTGTGGGGCGAGCGTCCGCCAGCTCCAAGTAAGGACACTCAACTGAGTAGTGCCCCCTGAGATGCTTATAATCCTCAACTAGGTCCCCCCTTGCCCGTTTGTAATACAAGCTAGGCAAGTTAAGGCGCTCCAATCTCTCAGGGTAGCTGAGGTGCCAACATGTCCTTAAAAACAGGTGTAGTACCAGAATCCTGGAGGATAGCAAATGTAATACCGATTTTCAAGAAGGGGGATAGATCACTATCCTCTAACTACCGCCCAATCAGTCTAACATCAATAGTAGGAAAATTACTGGAAGCAATCATTTCAAACTCTATTCGAAATCACATGGAGAAGCACCGATTGATCAATGATTCCCAGCATGGCTTCACAAGCGGACGTTCTTGTCTAACTAATCTATTAACATTCTTTTCATCAGTTTTCGAATCGGTGGACGAGGGGCACAATTAGCAAAGCCTTCGACAGAGTCCTCCACGAAAGACTAATTAGGAAGGTAGAAGCACATGGCATCAAAGGTAACATCCTTAAATGGATTAGGGCGTGGTTACAGGACAGGAAACAGAGAGTGAGCATTAATGGCACTAAGCTCCCATTGGAGCAACGTCACAAGTGGAGTTCCCCAAGGCTCAGTACTTGGACCATTATTATTTATTATATACATAAACGACATAGATATCGGCATAGACAGCAACATAAGTAAATTTGCTGAAGACACTAAAATAGGACGTGTTATCAAATCTGACGAGGACTCGGCAAAACTACAGGAAGATCTAAACAAATTTTTTAATGGTCTGAAAAACAGCAGATGAAATTCAACGTGGACAAATGCAAAGTACTCAGTATAGGAGATGTAAACAGGGAAACCAGATACCAGATGAACAACGATGCCATAGAGAAATCCGACTGAGAGAGAGATTTAGGAGTAATGATAAGCAGGAACCTTAAGCCAAGTAAACAATGTGTTTTTGCTCGTAACAAGGCTAATAAAGTACTTGGGTTCATACAAAGGAGTGTTAGTTACAAGACTAGCGAGGTCATCCTAAAACTGTATCTTGAGCTTGTGAGACCACACCTGGATTACGCAGTTCAGTTCTGGTCACCGTATTACAGAATGGATATAGAATCACTGGAAAGAATTCATAGGAGAATGACAAGACTAATCCCGGGTATTAGGAGCCTTGAGTATAGAGACAGGTTAAAGCATCTTAATTTTCACTCCCTCGAGAGACGTAGAGCGAGGGGCGACCTGATAGAGGTGTATAAGTGGAAGTCAGGGCTAAACAGAGGGGACATTACAAAGTTACTCAAACTATCCAACCCGGAGCAAACTCATAACAATGGCTTTTAAATTAGACAAATTTAGATTTAGGCGTGAAATAGGTAAGCACTGGTTTGGAAAAAGAGTAGTAGATGAATGGAACAAGTTACCAAATATCATCATTAACTCGAATACGCTGAATAGCTTCAAACATAGGTTGGATGCTTATATGAGCAATAGGGGTTGGGTGTAAACGGGACTGCCCAGTATGGGCCAATAGGCCCACTGCAGCTTCCTCCATTCTTGTGCTCTGATGTTATCTTTGTCCAACTTCTTACATACAAGGGTGAGCTTGGCGCCGTATTCCCGTGGGACAATGACCTCGTATCCGTTGGTTTTCATTTTGTCCATAGCACCAGACTTCAGTAGATTATCAGTATCTTCATCTGTCTCTGTGAGGATGATATAACCGTCTCTCAGATCCACAAGTCTATTTATTCTCACCCTAAGGTCGCTTAACAGTCTTTTTAGCGCTATCCGAGACCCCTGGGTCGGAGTTCCTGAGGTCTTCACTCTCACTTTGGCCATTGTCAGTTACATACAGTACATGAAAATCTTACCTAATCTGTCCACCTCAGCTAAACCCTATGGATGCCGCTCCTTTTGTCCGCTTGTTGGGCGAGAAAAGAGGGGTCAAGGGGTAGGGTTTTTTTTTTTTTTTTTTTTTTACGGGAATTAGCCCACCCTGGCACAGGTCAAACGATCCACAACGGAGCCTGGGGGGCGAACAAACAATCCCTGACAGGGACCTAGCCAAGCCCTAACACCTAGCAGTGGCAGGTTATGAAGCTCTGCCGAATCCCTTACAGAAAATGTTGCCACCCTTACTGTTTCGACTCGGGAGCATCGTTACCAAACAGCAGGGACTTTAGGCGAAAGGATGGGATAGGGAAGAAGCGTAGTGTACAAGAATAATAATATCCATGTAAGTGGACATGAAATAATAATATCAATGTAAGTGGACAGGAATAATAATATTCTTGTACAACTACAAGATAAAGCAGCCAGAGGGAGCCCAACGTGAAAGACAAGGCTGGCAGTCGTAACAGTCAACAAATTTGAACAAGAGCTGGGAGCTACTCGCAGCACATCCACCCGCTCTGAAGGTTAGGTACGTACGCTCTATTACAACCTTCACAGTTCACACCCTCATCTAGGACTCATTAGAGGATGCATAGTCAGCCCATAGGCCCATTATATAAGAGGAGACCCTGAAATAACAGCTTCTGTTCACAGAGACATTCAATGTTAAACACAGACCCTTACCAAGGATCGAGCAAAGATTGAAGAAGTTTTGGTATTCAGAACGCTGGCTTGAGCCAACACAAAGATTCAAACCGGGCTAGAGATCGAAATTGTCGATCCTCGCGTTAATCCAGACTGGAGGCAGATTTGGCTGTAGATCCTTCAAGCAACATGAATTTTGACAGCGCGGTTTTCGGCGATATCATCCAATTGAAAATTTTGTTGAGAGAAGACTGATACTAGATGGGCAGAATCCTATAAATTTTTAGGATGACACGCAATTTAAACTTCGATACAGGTTCAGCAAGGGAGAGTTCATTTATTTTTTCCGTGATATGGAGCATCTACTTGACAGACTTGTTGGCTATGGTTCACCTCTACCTCCCATTCATCAGCTGATGATTGCTTTGAGGTTCTTTACAAAAAATAGTTTCCGGGTAAGAAAGATTCTAGTTACTGAATGAGTTATGGTAATGTGTTACACTTTTGTGTTTAGGGTCCATGAAGATCAAGCTGGTAAATTTAAAGAACGCTGACGCTTTTTTAGTTTGAGTTTTTCTTTAGGAAAACTATTTTTATGTATTTTCAATATAACTGAATCAATGCTGAGTGCATTTTGATTTTAATGCATTAATAAAGGAAAGACGTTTCTTAACTTTACTAATCAGGGGAAATGTGGGGTTAAAAGAACAAAAAGAAACCTAACCTAACCGAACCTAGCCAGTTTTTGTGCCCTGCATTGATTCATCTTGCTGTGGTTATAAATATTGACACCTGTCCCGGATTATATCTAAAATTTTTATGTAACAGTTCTTCCTCTATGAATTTCTTTGTTATCATATAAGAACACAGCCAAGTTGTAACACAGTACCAGAAATCATTATAATTTGATCATAATTTGCTTGTAATTATAGTAACAAACGAAACTTTTGATGCGCAAGGAGAGATTTCTCCTCTTCCTTAAAGACTCGTCGAGTCATAGTTTGCCGCCATAATCTTGTAAACATTACTCTCGATGGTGATTGGCTGTCGTAATGGAGGAGATGAAACGTGATTGGCTGGAATTTCAGTGTTCGAATTCTTGCTTGTAAGTGAAGAAAATGCAACAGATTACCCGATCCAGGGTTCAAGGAGATGTTCTGAATATGGGTAATCCACTGCAGGAAATCTCTTCTCGAGGAATCGTGATTCGCATGCCTGAGCGGAGCTCAAATCCCAGGCTCAAACTACTGTTCTGAATTCTGGCCTAAGTGAATCTTCCAAATGTATCAAACTAAAACTCGAGACAAGATTGGACCAATACAGTCAGTACCGGCGAACTAACTGATAAAAAGGGAGAAATGAGCAATGTCTTAGAGAAATCCAACTGTGAGAAAGATTTAGGAGTAACGATGAGAAGGAATCTTAAACCAAGACAACAGTGCGTATTTGCTCGAAACAAGGCGAACAAAGTGCAAGTACTTGGGTTACAAGACTAGCAAGGTTAGCCTAAAACTATATCCTGCGCTTGTGAGTCCTCACCTGAATTATGCAGTTCAGTTCTGGTCCCCTTACTACAGAATGGATATCGAATCCCTAGAAGGAATTCACAGAAGAACATAAGAACATAAGACTGGAGGAAACTGCAGCCGGCCTGTTGGCCCATACTGGGCAGTCCCATTTACACCCAGTCCCTATTGCTCATATATCCATCCAACCTAAGTTTGAAGCTATCCAGCGTATTCCAGTTAATGATGATATTTGGTAACTTGTTCCAGTCGTCCACTACTCTATTTCCAAACCAATGCTTACCTATTTCACGCCTAAACCTAAATTTGTATAATTTAAAACAATTGTTACGAGTTCTCTCCTGGCTGGAAAGTTTGAGTACCTTTGTAATGTCCAATTTGTTTAGTCCTAACTTCCATTTATACACCTCCATCATGTTGCCCCTCACTCTACGTCTCTCGAGGGGGGTGCAAATTAAGATGGCTTAACCTGTCTCTGCACTCAAAGCTCCTAATGCCCAGGATTAGTCTTGTCATTCTCCTCAGAAATTTGTCCAAGGATTCTATATCCATTCTGTAATACGGTGACCAGAATTGAACTGCGTAATCGAAGTGAGGTCTCACAAGCGCAAGATACTGTTTTAATATGACCTCGCTAGTCTTGTAACTAATACTCCTTTGTATGAACCCAAGTACTTTATTAGCTTAGTTTCGAGCAAATACACATTGTTTACCTGGCCTAAGATTCCTACTTATCATTACTCCTAAATCTCTCGCTCAGTCGGATTTCTCAATTACATCGTTGTTCATCTGGTATCTGGTTTCCCTGTTTACATCTCCTATACTGAGTACTTTACATTTGTCCACATTGAATTTCATCTGCCATTTTTCAGACCATTCGAAAAATTTGTTTAGATCTTCCTGTAGTTTTGCGGAGTCCTTGTCAGATTTAATTACACTTCCTATTTTAGTGTCATCAGCAAATTTACTTAAGTTGCTGTCTACGCCGATATCGATGTCGTTTACGTATATAATAAATAATAATGGTCCAAGTATTGAGCCTTGCTGAACTCCACTAGTGACGTTGCTCCAATGGGATTTAGTGCCGTTAATGCTCACTCTCTGTTTTCTATCCTGTATCCGCCCCTTAATCCATTTTAGAATAACACCTTTAATGCCATGAGCCTCCACTTTTCTTATTAGTCTTTCGTGGGGGACTCTGTCAAAGGCTTTGTTAAAGTCGAGATATACCACATCATAATTGTGCCCCTCGTCCACTAATTCGAAAACTGACGAAAAGAATGTTAATAGATTAGTTAGACATGAACACCCGCTTGTGAAGCCATGTTGGGAATCATTGGTCAGCTTGTGCTTCTCCAGGTGATTTCGAATAGAGATTGAAATGATTGATCCAGTAATTTGCCTACAATTGATGTTAGACTGATTGGACGGTAGTTAGAGGATAGTGATCTATCTCCCTTCTTGAAAATCGGTATTACATTCGCGATTCTCCAGGATTCTGGCACTACACCTGCTTTTAAGGACATTTTAAACAACTTTGCTGAGGGCATACTAAGCTCTTCCTTACATTCCTTTAATACTCTGGCAAATATCTCATCAGGACCTGGTGACTTATTAGGCTTTAGTTTGTCTATTTGCTTACTTACATCGTTACTAGTCACTACTATCTTGCTTAATTTATTTTCTTCACTATCTCTGTATTGAGTCGGAGCTTCGGGTATCATGTTTAAATTTTCTGTGGTGAAAACTGTTGAAAGATCTTTCTTCAGATTATTGCTCATTTCTCTGTCGTTATCAGTTAGCTAGCCGGTATGTGACTGTATTGGGCCAATCTTTGCTCGTGTTTTAGTTTGATACATTGGATAGAATCCCTTGGGGTTTGACATCGCCTCCCTTGCTATCTTCAGCTCATTATTCCTCTTGGCTTTTCTTATCTCGGTCTTAACCCTACCGGCCAATACCTTATAGTAAACTTGGAGGTAAACTTCACCACGATTTATTCTCCTACCTATAGCCTTCCTTTGTCCAATAATGTTCTTTAAATAATTATTTATCCATTTAGGGTCATTGTTGTTTGATCTGAATTTTTTGTATGGTATGTTCTGCCTTTGTGCATTAAGTAACTCATTATTTAAATTGTCGTGGAACTCGGCAACCTCAGATCTCATTATCAGGTCAATCTCAACCGTCAGGCCTCCAAGTAGGGTGAGGTCGCCCTCTGTGGGTATATTGAGTGAGGTCACCTCATGTGGGGTCATGTAGTTCACCCCCAAGCGTGATACCCCTTCTCTCAACTGCCACTTCACGCTATCAAAGTTTGCTCTTCTGAAATCTGGGACTTTAGTGGAATTTTCTTTACTGCTGTCCTGAAATTCTAACTGGTATCTAATTTCTTTGTGATCGCTGTTTGCAAGTTTGTTCCCTACCTCGACATTATTAATGAGGTTTTCTCTGTTTGACAGAACTAAATCGAGTACATTATTACCCAGGGTGGGTTCGGTTATATGTTGACTTAGAAAGATGACAAGACTAATCCCGGGCATTAGAAACATTGAGAATTGAGAAAGACAAGTGATCGTGGGCCCTTCTTGCCCGGTGGCGAGTCCTGTGGTACAGTTTACCGAGGATGTTATAATCATGGTCGTGGTTGATATATCATCGTCCTGGTTGTTATAATCACGGTCGTGGTTGTTATAATCATGGTCGTGGTTGTTATAATCATGGTCGTGGTTGTTATAATCATGGTTGTGGTTGTTATAATCATGGTCGTAGTTGATATATCATCGTCCTGGTTGTTATAATCACGGTCGTGGTTGTTATAATCATAGTCGTGGTTGCTATAATCATGGTCGTGGTTGTTATAATCATGGTCGTGGTTGTTATAATCATGGTCGTGGTTGTTATAATCATAGTCGTGGTTGTTATAATCATGGTCGTGGTTGGTATAATCATGCTCGTGGTTGTTATAATCATGGTCGTGGTTGGCATAATCATGCTCGTGGTTGTTATAATCATAATCGTGGTTATGATCATAGTCTTGGTTGTTATAATCATAGTCGTGGTTGTTATAATCATGGTCGTGAGTGTTATAATCATGGTCGTGGTTGTTATAATCATAAAACGTGGTTGTTATAATCATGGTCGTGGTTGTTATTGTAATGAGACAAATCTCACCTGAAGAAGATTACATATAGGTAGAATATTTAGTAAGAGAGTAAAAGAGAGAGGAAGATTTTGGTAGCGTGGCCGTGATAGTTATTTACACTTATCGTATCTTCTACGTCAATACACATCTATTACGTTCTTAAAGGCGACTTCTCAAACACTGCTTCGTTACAACTCTTTATTAATTACGAACATGACATGGACACATTAATAACACCTTCTATTGAAGTTACTAGGACATTATATTTACGTTACTAGGACATCATATTACGTTATTCGACACTGATTCTCGGACACGAACCTGAAATGAATACACTTCCCACATAAGTAACTCATCCCATGGAAAGCTCTGACAAACACTTACGTGACCTAGGGGAAGGCCTAGCAGGGAGACTGCTTAGCTGGAACACTGGTGTCGGGAGGGCGACTGCTTAGCTGGGACACTGGTGTCGGGAGGGCGACTGCTTAGCTGGGACACCGGAGGGAAGTCGGGGAGGGAAGTCCTGCATGACTCTCCTCCCGTGAGCGGGACTCGGCTGTGGTGGACCTCCTCCTCCGATCCCTGTGTGTCTCTTTGTCTGGGTATCTCTGTCTCTCTCTGGTCCGGGTATCTCTCTATGGGAGACTGCTTAGCTGGGCGCCGGAGGGAAGTCTCGGTCCTGACCGGAGGCGACTGGAGGCGACCGGAGGCGGCTTGCCTCCTGCCCCTGAATTCTCTCTAGCAGGACTGGGGACGTGGTAGCTGGCCACCTTGTTACAAGACACACTCTCTCTCTGTCTCTGCCTGTGAATGTCACGAGGGAGGACTAGCACGTCCTATATATTGGGAGGCGAGCCGTCAGGTTGAGCTGATCGGGGGGGCGGCGGCGAAGGGTCTCCTTACATTTGCCTTCGCTAATGTAGGGTCAGGTCTGGACGTTTTCAGAGACTATAAGTTGTACTTTCTGGAGAAGTCATCAGGTGGGGCCGTGTGACATGAGAGGCCCTAGTTGATTTGTGGCCCCTTGAGTTGGGCTCCGAGGGTTACATTTGACCTAGCTAATGTGAGGTCAGGTCTGGACTCTCTCTGCGATGTAGGTTATTGTATATTGGGAGAGAGTCGGCTGGTGCCTTCTTACATGTTTGTTGTGGTGACATGTCACATGGGAGGGGAGCCTGGCTGATTTAAAAACCTTGGTCAACCGCAGAGTTACCCTATACTTTTGACCTCCCTAATGTCGGGTCAAGTCTGGCTTTCCTTGCGATGTAAGCTGTGGTCTGACAACCCATCACTATACCTCCCGCCAAGACCAAAGCTTTCATGCTCAGAGAACTGATGATACATTTAAAGTAGACAGTAACATCATGTGCAGTATCTAATATAGTCCCTGAGGCGATAATGCATCCTTACATTTTACAAATTATAACCCTAGAGATGTATGTTTTTCTACTGGCACAGTTTGATCTGACAAAGCTTACTATACCTCCCGCCAAGATTAAAGCTTCTATGACAGGAGAAAAAAAATAAAATACATACACAGTAAGTGAACATAGAGTGATCTAAAGATCCTTCATATCTAGCATAGTGTCCGAGGCAAACTTGCAAATCACATTCTACAAACAAAATCAGGTGTTACATTGCCTAACCAGGCCGTGTCAAAATAATAATTCATCTCAGTCAGTAAATGGCTACAACATTGTGTTTCGTAGTGCAAAACATTGATCAAATGAACTCATAGAAAAAGTGACTAATCTTTTTAAAAAAACATTCTTTGTAGTACATGTTAACAAAAATCAGAGAATGAAATACTTCAAAGTACATAAAAAAAAAAAATGCTCCTACTTCACATGTTAGGGTGTTATATCTTTTTATTACACATCAGCAACATCAACAGCATCAGTACATTTGTTGGGTTCAGCATGGCTCAAGTCCTCCATCCAGCTGGTATCTGAAAATAAGGAATGCCGACAGCACAACAACGGTAGTCGGTTGGTCCTTCTGATGATCCACCTTGTCATCGTCGACTTTCTTCTGATGTCAGCACAGCGTCTCTTGTCTTCACATAGCACGTTTTTCTTTCTTCAATACCGCACTTTGTAGGTCGTGTCACCACATCTGACTTCTTCTCACTTCCTCCTGGTTTCTATAATATTCCAGATGATTTTTCTGTTCACCTGCGCTTCCTCTACATGTAGAGCATTTTCATATTCCAGATGAATTTTTCTGTTCATCTGCGTTTCTTTATACATCTTCATTTTCATATTCCAGACGATTTTTCTGTTCGTCTGCGTTTCTTTATACATCTTCGTTTTCCGTCATATTCCAGATGAATTTTTCTGCTCCATCTGCATTTCTTCTCTGTAACATCATCATTTTCAACATATTCCAGACGATTTTCTGTTCATCTGCCGTCGGCCTCCTCCGGCCAGGATGAAAGCCGGTCCACTGCTTGGGCTGTCGTCTCCTTAGATGACTGTAAGGCAGGTTCCGCGGACCAGGGCTCGCCCTCCGTACGTGAGTGTCGGCGAGACCAAGGACCGTCCTGTCCTACACCTTCCACAGTGGTGAATCCCTCCCTGGCTGGGCTCACCAGGGTTCGTTGTGTGGCGCTACACTCCACACTCCTTAATTTCCTACAGTAGAAAAATATAAAATCTTCTTAATCCTAGACCAGGTAGGACTTGAAAGAAGTGGGGTGGTGCGTGGCGGGTGTGGTGCTGCATTCATCACGCTGCATTCCTCACGCTGCTTCTTCTCTTCTTATATGTGCTGTGGTCGGATTCCGGCTAGCCATGGGGCGGTACTGTGTGTGACATTTGACAGAAACAATCCGAAAGGGATGATGGATTAGTTGGAAGTGTATCCGTAAAGAAAAACAAATATTTACTTTATACGTTACGTCAATGTTTGGCAACTATAGTTTCCGTCACGACAATATTCTCATTAGGCTGGGTCGGGGAGTGAAGCTCTGCTCACTACATTGAATATTATTTATCACTACGCGTCAAAGAGTACATTACAAATCATACTAGCATAAAAACACACTGAGTGAAGCTCTGTAATTATCGCAATGTTAAGTAACACTAACCACCAACTTCGAAGCATAACTCACAGGACAAAACATTGGTGGTCACAGGGGCGGGGCGAGAAACATTCGGGCATGATGCGCGCCTGGTGGGGTGAGGTGTAGAGTGGCGTAACCGGGGCGGGGCGGGGCGGCGGGGCGGGGCGGGGCGGAGCGGGGCGGAGCGGGGCGGAGCGGGGTAGGGCAGGGCGGAGCGAGGCGGCAACGGATGGGTGCGGAGGGTGAGGTGAGGATTAGGACAAGGAGGAGGATGTAGGTTGTAAGACATGTTAAGTTATAACAGTTAGTACAGACACCGCTTCTATCACTAAAACACAATGGGTACATTTAACACTGACCGACCATTAAAATGCACTTGGGATACTGAGAACTTCACAGAACGCGGGGAACACTGAGAAATTATATTAAGCACTGAACATATTCTGGGAGTGTTTTGCTAGTAACAATTCGCGTATACCACAATGAGAGACATTGACTTGAGCTGTAAAGATGACGCACTAGGACACTTTTCATGCTACGATGCTACGACACAGGAATTACTTATTACACAATTATAGACAATACTTAGACTGAATCAAATGAAGGATGAGACGAGCCAGGTGTTATGGCTAACCGAGGGCAGGCGTGAGTTTACGTTAAGTTCACTGCTACCATTATAATAACTAAGCGAGGAAGGCATGGATTAACGTATATAGTTCGCTGCCACCATTGTAAAGAGACAAATCTCACCTGAAGAACACATGGACACATTAATAACACCTTCTATTGAAGTTACTATGACATTATATTTACGTTACTAGGACATCATATTACTCTGCTAGACACTGATTCTCGGACACGAACCTGAAATGAATACACTTCCCACATAAGTAACTCATCCCATGGAAAGCTCTGACAAACACTCACGTGACCTAGGGGAAGGCCTAGCAGGGAGACTGCTTAGCTGGAACACTGGTGTCGGGAGGGCGACTGCTTAGCTGGGACACTGGTGTCCGGAGGGCGACTGCTTAGCTGGGACACCGGAGGGAAGTGGGGGAGGGAAGTCCTGCATGACTCTCCTCCAGTGAGCGGGACTCGGCTGTGGTGGACCTCCTCCTCCGATCCCTGTGTGTCTCTCTGTCTGGGTATCTCTGTCTCTCTCTGGTCCGGGTATCTCTCTATGGGAGACTGCTTAGCTGGGCGCCGGAGGGAAGTCTCGGTCCTGACCGGAGGCGACTGGAGGCGACCGGAGGCGGCTTGCCTCCGGCCCCTGACTTCTCTCGAGCAGGACTGGGGACGTGGTAGCTGGCCACCTTGATACAAGACACACTCTCTCTCTGTCTCTGCCTGTGAATGTCACGAGCAAGGACTAGCACGTCCTATATATTGGGAGGCGAGCCGTCAGGTTGAGCTGATCCGGGGGGGGGGGGGGGGCGGCGGCGAAGGGTCTCCTTACATTTGCCCTCGCTAATGTAGGGTCAGGTCTGGACGTTTTCAGAGACTATAAGTTGTACTTTCTGGAGAAGTCATCAGGTGGGGCCGTGTGACATGAGAGGCCCTGGTTGATTTGTGGCCCCTTGAGTTGGGCTCCGAGGGTTACATTTGACCTGGCTAATGTGAGGTCAGGTCTGGACTCTCTCTGCTATGTAGGTTATTGTATATTGGGAGAGAGTCGGCTGGTGCCTTCTTACATGTTTGTTGTGGTGACATGTCACATGGGAGGGGAGCCTGGCTGATTTAAAAACCTTGGTCAACCGCAGAGTTACCCTATACTTTTGACCTCCCTAATGTCTGGTCAAGTCTGGCTTTCCTTGAGATGGAAGCTGTGGTCTGACAACCCATCACTACATTATAATCATGGTCGTGGTTGTTATAATCATGGCCGTGGTTGTTATAATCATGGTCGTGGTTGTTAAAATCATGGTCGTGGTTGCTATAATCATGGTCTTCATTTTTATAATCATCGTCGTGGTTGTTATAATCATGGTCATGGTTGTTATAATCATGGTCGTGGTTGTTATGATCAAAGTAGTAGGTGTTATAATCATAGTCGTGGTTGTTATAATCATGGTCGTGCTTGTTATAATCATGGTCGTGGTTGTTATAATCATGGTCCTGGTTGTTATAACCATGGTCGTGTTTGTTATAATCATGGTCGTGGTTGTTATAATCATGGTTGGGTGATATAATCATAGTCGTGGTTGTTATAATTATGGTCGTGGTTGTTAAAATCATGGTATTGGTTGTTATGATCATAGTCGTGGTTGTTAAAATCATGGTCGTGGTTGTTATAGTCATGGTCGTAGTTTTTATAATCATCGTCCTGGTTGTTATAATCACGGTCGTGGTTGTTATAAACATGGTCCTGGTTGTTATGATCATAGTCGTGGTTGTTAAATTCATGGTCGTGGTTGTTATAATCATCGTCGTAGTTCTTATAATCATCATTCTGGTTGTTATAATCACGGTCGTGGTTGTTATAATCATGGTTGGGTGATATAATCATGGTGGTGGTTGTTATGATCATAGTCGTGGTTGTTAAATTCATGGTCGTGGTTGTTATAATCATGGTCGTAGTTCTTATAATCATCGTCCTGGTTGTTATAATCACGGTCGTGGTTGTTATAATCATGGTTGGGTGATATAATCATAGTCGTGGTTGTTATAATCATGGTCGTGGTTGTTATAATCATGGTGGTAGTTCTTATAATCATCGTCCTGGTTGTTGTTATCACGGTCGTGGTTGTTAAAATCATGGTCGTGGTTGTTATAATCATGGTGGTAGTTCTTATAATCATCGTCCTGGTTGTTATAATCACGGTCGTGGTTGTTGTAATCATGGTCCTGGTTGTTATGATCATAGTCGTGGTTGTTATAATCATGGTCGTGGTTGTTATAATCATATTCGTGGTTGTTATAATCATGGTCGTGTTTGTTATAATCATTGTCGTGGTTGTTATAATCATAGTCGTGGTTGTTATAATCATGGTCGTGTTTGTTATAATCATAGTCGTGGTTGTTATAAGCATTGTTGTGGTTGTTATAATCATGGTCGTTTTTGCTATAATCATAGTCGTGTTGTTATAATCTTGGTCGTGTTTGTTATAATCATAGTCGTGGTTGTTATAATCATGGTCGTGTTTGTTATAGTTATAATCATTGTCGTGGTTGTTGTAATCATAGTCGTGGTTGTCATAATCATGGTCGTGTTTGTTACAATCATAGTCGTGGTTGTTATAATCGTGATCGTTTTTGTTATAATCATAGTCGTGGTTGTTATATGCATTGTTGTGGTTGTTATAATCATGGTCGTTTTTGCTATAATAATCATAGTGGTGTTGTTATAATCATGGTCGTGTTTGTTATAATCATAGTCGTGGTTATTATAATCATGGTCTTGGCTATGATCATGGTCGTAGTTGTGATACTTACAGTATCTAATATACTATAGGAAGGCATAGAATAAAGGTTAGAATAATTAGTTAAAGAAATATTCGCCATAAAGTTAGGAATAAGTACACACTGTAGCCTCGTATGGTCCGAAAATGCTCTGGTAAAGTTGAAACTGCTCATCCAGACGCATGATGAAACTCAGCTCCCCCGTACCTGTTGTCTCTAACTATTGTCTGTTCCCCTTTATTCTTCTATTTGCTCATCTTCCTTCCTTTACTATTTCAAACAACATTAAAAAAAAAGTAGGCCAAGAGAAAAAGTAGGGGGAGGAGGAGGGAGCCGTATGATAACTGTAATCGTCGGCCAGCTGCCAGTACAGCGACATCTGTTGCCAGCGTAAATAAAATCGTTAATTAATGCGTTCCTATGGAAACCATCGACATGGGACCAGGTTTGTTCCACTCTACGAATTTTTTGCGATTTTTCCACCAAGTTTGATAAAAAACGATTGTGCCGTTTCGGCTGCCCAGAGCAGATACACACACTGCTAGTCCTATAGTATATTAGATTAAAGCATCTGAATTTGCACTCGCTCGAGAGATGTAGAGTGAGGGGCGATATGGAAGTCAAGGTTACAAAAAGGTGATATAACAAAGGTACCTATACTTAGATTATTCAACCAGGGACGAACTCATAGCAATGGTTTTAAATTAGACAAATTTAGATTTAGGAGCGAGATATGTAAACACTGGTTTGGAAATAGAGTAGTGGATAAGTGGGTGTAAATGGGACCACCCAGTATGGGCTAATATGCCAGATGCAGTTTCCTCCATTCTTATGTTCTTATGTATTTAAACAAGTAGTGTAGTAACTTCTTCACAGATGGTGTTATGCCAAACCTGATGTGGTGTAATAATTCCCTTACAGATGGTGTTGTAGGGGACCTGACGTGGTGCAGTAACTCCTTCACAGATGGTGTTACGAGGGACTTCTTCGAATGCTGTAGCAACTTATTCACTACGTGGCGTTGTGGCATCATGGGGACACTACATAGTCTGGTGTCACAGGACCTCACTCACTCAAGTGGTGTATAGTCAGGTGCGGTCCCAGGCCTCCCTATCGTGGAAGCATTAATCAATAACACATCACTGCTTGTTGTTGGGTTTCTTGGGCAGTTATCACTGGGTGCTTGGGACATCACTGTGTGAAGGTAGGTAAACTTGGGTACGGAACTCAGCTGTTCCTGTTTAACGTTGCTTTCAGTGTTCAACGCCGGTTCCACTCTTTTCCAAAATGAAATTGTAACTTTTTGGCGAGAACTTGATATTCTGTAGGCTAGGTCGCTGCTGGAGCAGCGTCGGATAGGTCAAGGTGGTCAAGGATGTGTGTGTGTGTAATAATAATAATAATAATTAACGGTTTATTGAAAGAGCTTGGCAGCCAGAAGGCTGAAAATATACAGTTACATATTTGGGGAATGGGTTACGAATTACAAATAATATACAAGTAACATAAGTGACACAAATAAGACATATAATAACTAGATGGGGAAAAGCTCAAACTACAGTTCATTTCAACATAGTGACAGTGCAAGGAGTAGTGTTTACTGGGAGTGAATACACTGATTTATTACAAGTTATTGATAATTTTTACAATGGTTGGGACTGGGCTGTTCTTATAGCGATCAGTTCGTGCACGTATGGGCTGGATGCGGTTGTGGTGTCGAACAGCAATTCTCGGACTAGGGATCTCAGGTGGTAGTAGGAGCTTGTGTCGGGGATGGTGTAGAAGCTTCTTACCAAATTTGCAGATGAGGTCGTGGTGATGGTCAGTGAGAGTCGAAAGGGTCAGTGTGTTGAGCGCTTCTTGATATGTGGAGTAGGAAGGGGAGAGAATAATCTTGCATGCCCTCTTTTGCACTCTTTCTAGGTGTTTACGTTGTGTGGCATTTAGGGAGGAAGACCAGGTGGGGGAGGCATAGGTGAGCTTGGGAAGTATGAATGTTGTGTAAACACTGAGGAGCTCGTGTGCAGGAACTCCGAGGGACTTGAGTCGGCGGAGGAGGTGGAGACGGAAACTGGAGGATTTGATAACTTCACTGACGTGTGGTTTCCAATTTAGTTTGTTGTCTATGGTGCATACGTACGTGTGTGTGTGTGTGTGTGTGTGTGTTTGTGCGTGCGTGCGTGTGTGTGTGTACTGTGTATGCGTGGCTGTGTGTTGTGGGTGTTTGTATGCGTGTGTGTGTGTGTGTGTGTGTGTAGTTGTTATAGAATGTAAAATTTATCAATAAGAAACGGGAAGGTTAAAGGCAAAAGTAACATAAAACCAACAAGGTAGTCCATTAAAAACTTGCTTGCCGCCACCACCATATCTAACAGGATGTCTAAAATACATGGTAAGCAGTCGCTAGGATCTTGGCTTTTAACACATTGAATCATTATCAACTTTTTTATCACTATTAATATTTCAAAATTTTATAACTGAAGTAAGGACTTCTCGCCAGTAGTAACAAACGAGTTAACTACTGAGCGAGTAATCACTGAGAGAGGACAAGTCACTCTCTCCCTGCACTGTAGAGGCTCAGGTGTTGGTCAGTCTAGCCTGCGGTGCATTGAGGTACAGGTCGCCTGGTGATAATTATTACGAGTGTCTTAGTGATAGTAAAGAAGTATGTTAATGGCATTAAAAGTCTGTATGATATTACAAATGAGTTAATGATATTACAAGTGTGTTAATGATATTAAACTGTGTTAATGATATTACAAGTGCGTTAATGATATTACAAGTGTGTTAATGATATTACAACTGTGTTAATGATATTACAAGTACGTTATTGATATTACAAGTGTGTTAATGATATTACAAGTGCGTTAATGACATTACAAGTGCGTTAATGATATTACAAGTGCGTTAATGATATTACAAGTGCGTTAATGATATCAACTGTGCAATAATGATATTAGTAATGCGTTAATGATATCACAAGTGCGTTGACGACCTTAAACTTGTGTTAATGATATGAAAAGTGTGTTAATGATATTAACAGTGCGGTAATTATATTACCAAGGTGTTAATGATCTTAAAAGTGTGTTAATGATAATACAAATGCTATAATGACATCATTTGTGGTAATACAACAAACTGTGAAAAATAAAGAATACAAGACTAATTAATACAGTACACTGAATTACTGTATAATAGATAAGACAAACAAGAAGATTCATTTAATAAAAGTAAATACCAAAAGCCGAGAAATTTGTAATAGTAGTCGATATTCCATTTAACTGAGTTCTATATGTGTCCTTTACAAAAGAACATAAGAAAATAAGGAGTCTACAATAGGCCAGTTGGCCTGTGCATGGCAGCTCCTGTCGAGAGTTAGTACCACTCTTTATCATCCGTGAATCTATCTAGCCCCCTTTCAAAACTTTCCAGCGTTCCAGAACTTACTACAAAGTTGCTAAGCTTGTTCCACTCGTCCACCACCCTATTTGAGAACAAGTTCCTTCCTATCTCCCTCCTAAACCTAAACTTATCCAACTTAAATCCGTTGCTACGAGTCCTATCCTGCTCGGATATTATAAGAACTTTATCTATATCTCCTTTATTGTTTCCTTTCACCCACTTAAATACTTCTTTCATATCTCCCCGCACTCTTCGTCTTTCTAGGGAATGCAAGTTTAGTTCTTTAATCTATCTTGATATGGAAGGTTTCTAAGTCCCGGAATCATTTTCGTCATTCTTCGCTGCACCGACTCAAGTGAATTTATATCCATTCTATAATAAGGGAACCAGGACTGAACAGCATAATCGAGGTGCGGCCTGACTAGTGCAAGATACAGCTGCAATATGACCTCTGCACTCTTATTACTTACACTTCTAAATATAGAACCTAATAATCTGTTTGCCTTATTTCGAACATTAAGGCACTGTTTTCTAGGCCGTAGGTCCGGGCTTACAAGTACCCCTAAGTCTCTTTCACAAGTCGACTTCTCTAGGTTGATGTTGTTAAGGCTGCATACATTGACAGTATTTGTTCTTCCAATATTAGGTACGCTGCACTGGCTGGTGTTGAATTTCATTTGCCATTTTTCTGACCACTCCTGCAGTTTATTTAAATCCTCCTGTAGTGCATTTGCATCCTGCCCTAAATTAATCTGCCGCCCTATTTTGGTGTCATCTGCAAACTTGCTTATGTCACCGCTGATCCTAGTAACTAAATCGTTTATGTAGATTATGAATAAGAGTGGGCCAAGTTCTGACCCCTGGGGAACCCCGCTGGTTACACAGCCCCTCAGATTCAACATCATCTACACTGACCCTTTGTGATCTATCGGTGAGCCATGATTTTATCCAATTTAAGACTTCCCCTCGATTCCATGAGCCTTAACTTTTCTCAGAAGCTTCTGATGCGATACTCTGTCAAACGCTTTGCTAAAGACTAAGTAAATAACATCGAAATTTTCGTCATTACCTACTACCTTGAAGACTTTCCTGAAAAGCGTCAGCAGATTTGTTAGACAAGATTTTCCCTTTGTAAACCCATGTTGAGAGTCGCTAGATTAATTTGTTTTTCTCTAAATGTGACCGGATGCTATTTGCTATAATTGATTCAAGAAATTTCCCCACTACTGACGTCAAGCTAATTGGCCGGTAATTTGACGCTTATGTTCTGTCTCCCCTTTTGAATATGGGTACTATATTTGCCTGTTTCCACAAGTCTGGCATAACTCCAGTGTTTAATGATTTTGTAAATAAATTTACGAGGGGTCCGCTAATCTGTTCCCTACACTCTTTCAAAACTCGAGGGAAAATTTCACCAGGCCCTGGGGATTTTGTCTTCTTTAATTTAATTATCTTCTTAAGAACATCCTCTTTTCTGATAGTGATATTCTTTAATTTTTCTTCTTCATTTCCCCTAAATATCAGTTCCACTTCTGTCATTTTCTCATGAATTTCTTCTGTGAAAACTGATAAGAAGTAGCTGTTTAATGCATTGTTTATTTTCTCACTATCATCGATCACTTCCCCTCTCTCTAACTTTAAAGATCATACTTTGTCCTTGACCTTTGTCCTATACACCTGGAAAAATCACTTGGGATTCGCCTTGGATTCTCTTGCTATCCTGATTTCGTAGTCCCTCTTTGCCTTCCTTATATTTTTCTTAACATTCCTAGATAGTTCATTATACTTATTTCTGAGATGTTCCTCCCCTCCCTTTAATTTCTTAGAAATTCCTTTCTTTGTTCCTATGTAATGTTTAAGTTTTTCGGTCATCCACCTTGGCTTATTCTTATTCCACCAAATTTTTCTATATGGAATATTTTGTTCTTGTGCTTTACATAGTATACTAGTGCATATATTATAGTCATGATCAATTGTTGTGTCGCCTGTGACCTCACCCTCACCCACCTGCGAATGACCTGACTGTTCCCAGGCGACCTCACCTAGGTACCTTTTTAACCCCTCATAATCCGCCAATCGAAAGTCTGGGACCCTGACCATAATATCATTGTTTTTCGTTTCCCAATTTAGGATGAACATTATTTCTCTGTGATCACTGTTCTCTAGTTCTTCCCCTATTGTGATATCTCTGATAATATTTTCTTTATTTGTTAATACTAGGTCTAATATATTGTCACCTCTAGTAGGTTCTGTAATTAGTTGTTTTAATGAATTGTCCTGTGCTGCGTCTAGGAAGTCTTCAGATTCAAACTCACCTACAATGTTGTTCCAGTCAATATTTCTGAAGTTGAAATCCTCCATATTGCACAGGTCGTTGTATTTTGCAGCCATAAGGGCTGAGCTGCTTCTTTCCCAAGACTTTGGGGCCTGTAAATCACACCCATAATTAGTTTTGCTCTTCCTTCCGCAATTTTTACCCATACAGACTCAGTTCCTATTTCACCCTTTATTGAATTATTGATACATCATTTTACTGTATCCCTGACGAAGAGTGCGACCCCTCCCCCCTCCCTACCTTCCCTGTCCTTGTGAAAAGGGTTGTACCCTTCTACAAGGGGTATGTGGTAGTCTGATAAAAAGTTCTTGCTCGCCAGATTCATCCAAGTTTCGGTGATTGCTATGACGTCTACATTCTCTGTACATACAACCGCTCACAGCAAGTCTATTTTATTTCTAACGCTCCGACTGTTTGTATAGTATACATTTAAACCTACCCTTCCCTGGTCCTGTTTTACCCCTTGTCCTGAGCAACTAATTTTACTTCCCAGGACCTGCTTGTTTTATGACTCCCACTTACTCTGACCTCTCTCTACTTGCGAAACGCCCCCTTTGGAGTGACCCCTCCCCCCTCCCTACCTTCCCTGTCCTTGTGAAAAGGGTTGTACCCTTCTACAAGGGGTATGTGGTACTCTGATAAAAAGTTCTTGCTCGCCAGATTCATCCAAGTTTCGGTGATTGCTATGACGTCTACATTCTCTGTACATACAACCGCTCACAGCAAGTCTATTTTATTTCTAACGCTCCTACTGTTTGTATAGTATACATTTAAACCTACCCTTCCCTGGTCCTGTTTTACCCCTTGTCCTGAGCAACTAATTTTACTTCCCAGGACCTGCTTGTTTTATGACTCCCACTTACTCTGACCTCTCTCTACTTGCGAAACCCCCCCTTTGGAGTGACAATTTTACGCTTCAGGGATGCAGACAACGTCTTTAACCCCGCGCGAGACATGTGTACTCCGTCACGACTGTACAGGTCGGCAATTTATAGCAATTGCCCTGGACAGTTATTCACCACCAACTCCTCTTCTAGGCAAGACGCCACACACTATCTCTAACCTTCCTTAGCACCTCCCAATACCTCTTCAAAATTTCCTCACTCATAACCTTACCTATGTCATTACTTACTACACTAAGACAGACTACTGGCTTGATACCCTCCCCTGACAAAACCATATCTATCCTCAGCTACATGCCCTATTCCAGCTCCAGGAAATCACACCCTACTCCTACGTTTCCTATCTCTTGCACAAAAAGTCCTATCTAAGAACCTCACCCGGCTGTCCCCAACTACCACAACCTTTCCACTGGGCAGGGTTTGAACAACTGCCCCTTTGTCTCCTGGCACCACACCGCCCTGCCTCTTCCTCCCTCTTCTCTTCCTCGCCAGCTTCCTCCAACACTTGGGAGGGGTTACTGCACTCCACACCTTGGTCAGCTTTCCTGAGTCTGACCCTAATCCCCTTGGAGAAAACAACTCTCCACGCCTGCTCCACCTGAACCTCCTTCGTAGGTGTCCTACTAGGCAGGACACCTACCTGAAGGAGTTCAGTTCTGAGGGCTTCGTTCTCCCCCTTTAAAATAAAGGGTGAAATAGGAATCGAGTCTGTATGGGTAGAAATTGCGGAAGGAAGAGAAAAACTAATTATGGGCGCCACAACAACTGCTCCAGCTGACTTACAGAGTGGCCAAGGGGTCGTCTTTCCTCACACACCGTCCCTCTTCCCCCACAACACAATGATCCACGGCGGCCATTTCCTACGGTCACTAACACGAGCATTTAGAGGCACGTCCTTCTCCAAGCTAGGTCTCACTCTTAATAATGCATTGTTTTCTTTAGGAATTTCGCAAAAAAATTGTAGAAATAAATAAAAATGATGTGTAGGAAATAACTTCGGTATGGCGCAAGGAATTATTTTTTTTTGTATTTACTTAAAAAGTGGTAAGGAAGGCATGGCCACTGCTTCGGCAAACTGACAATAACCATCACTGAACTGTATATAATTTTAGCAAGAACGACTTGCTCATTATTGACAGATTTGAGTCTATATACAACAGCTCGATGGGTCATTCCTGCACATGCTGAAGACTCTTGACGATTCTTAAGTAGAATGTTCTGCTTGAAAATCCCGGAGGGAACAACCAATATTAAGGGTGAGAGGCTAAGCGAGTTATACATACTTAGATGGTAATGTTACAAGTAGTTGAGTGGTTACTGACGTGTGTGTTGGTATATTTACTCGATTTGGTGGTTGGGTTCAATGTTAGCGTTTCTAAATGTTTTTGAATGTAAAGTGTACTGATATAAGATGTTATTGTATCTGGTGTTGTTGCACTATAAAGTTATTGTTTCTGATATTGTTGTTATATAATGCTCAAGACAAATTTGTTAAAAATAGTTAAAACTTTTGTAGAGGACGAGCCACATTAAGATCCACACTAAATAATGGTATATTTTTCCTTTTTGGGGGGTTAAGGTGAGGAAAGGATGGAAGGCATGCTGGGGCTCAAGGTACAGCCAGACATGAAGGATAGAGAAGTCACAACACATAGTCGTGGGGGGAAAGGTTTGAAAATATATTTAATGAATTAAACAGATGGGGGACGACACCCCTTGTTTTACATATTACAGAGTTTGTTGGCTAACTAAGCTAACCTAGGATTTGGGATGAGGTTGCACAATGGTTACTTTGGTTGGCAATTACTAGTTTGATTTTATAATTTCAACAACTGCATATTTATTAAGATATTATTGCTATATTACGTCAAGGACTCACTAGATTATGACTTGTTAAATGTGATCTTACATCACCTGAGTTTTAATCTGAGGTGGATCGTTGTGGCGGGCATAGATGCATCGAAGGTTGGGTTGTTGTAGTGCTGGCAGACTCCGGGGCCACCAGGCGTGGGGTCAGCCTCCGGTGATGTTTTCCCCGCGTAGGTGGTCTGGCCTGTGAGGGTAGACTAGGAGCTTGTCCCAAACCTTCTTCCCTAGGCTATGGAACCTGACGTTGAGGGCCTCCGTCTTATTTCTCAGGTGGATGGTTTCCACTGTCTCCTGGTAAGGTGGCGCTTGGCCACTGGCTGACCTCAGACACTTGTTTTAGAAGCTCTGTAGTTGTTGTAGTCTGGTCTTCCCTAGCGTGACGAGTGGGAAGTGTGGGTACTCCAACACAGGCCTCACCAGCGCCTTGTACAGGTGGACTTGTATCTTCTCAGGCATCAGTTTAAAATGTTTTAATTTGGCTGCGGCGACTTTGGCTTTCTTTAGTCTGTCCTTCACGTGGGAAATGATGCCCGTCCGAGAGATGATGAGGCCGAGCAACCTGCCTTGTTTAGAGTACTCAATCTCTTCGTCGTCGATCATCAATGGCGCCGGCTTGAATTTGGCTATTAGTATGACCTCGAATTTCGTTTTGTTTGCTTTTATTTTCCATTTATTTTCATACTCCGAGATATCCTTTGTTAGCCGAACAGTGAGTCGCGCCATTCTTGCCGTGGACCTTCCTGGGCAGGTGATGATCTGTGTCACATCGTCGGCATACATGACGTACTCACTGCCGACGAATGGGGGTGGCTTTACGGTCCGTTATGAAGTTGCACAGCAGGCACGATAGGTTTTCGAGTAGCCCCAGTTGTATGATCTGATACTGCAGCCCCGCGTGCCAAACTTTGTAAAATGCCTTGTTGACGTCCCTCAGCACTACAGTACGTTGCACTGCGGGCGGCCAGTCATGGCGTTGTCGATCTGCTCGTAAGCCTGTGCTATGACGGTGGATGTGCCTCGGTACTGGCGGAAGTCGAACTGGTGGGGATTATGCTTGTCTTCGTCCTCTAGATACCGCCCCCCTCCCATCCCCCGCAACCGCTTGTTTACTATTTTCTCGAGGATTTTGGCTGGTACCTCCAGATTTAGAATTTTATGTGAAGGAAGGAGGAGGGCGTGGAGATGAGGAGCAACTGCTATAGGGGGCGCGACCCTAAAAAGGTTAAGAACCACTGCTCTAGTGAGTGTTATCAAACTACTCCCCCAATAGATGGCCAGAGTGCCGGCTACTTAATGCTTAACTCAGCACCAAGTGACGCGACTTCCTATGGGCACACCTTATCACGTGCTCTGAACATGCTACCTCATAGCTAGTGGAAAGTTACACAGGGTGATAGAGTATAAAAGTATAATGTATTTAACTCATTTATATAAATACTTCTGCCTATAAGACAGGGGCTAATACATCTATCTGTATGGATATTAATTTGATAAATAATGGAATTAAAGGGGTCTGAATGACAATGATCACCAAATGTGGGGAGACAGAGTTATTTAATTTTTTTCTTTATATACAAGATAAATTGTGAATTGCTCCATATTTTTGTAAGGCACAAAAAAAAAACTTGCTTTCTTTCTGGATATACGAACCTTACTTCAGAATAAATATATACGTACAAATTTCGTCAAATGATAACAACTGTCATCAGATATATCCACAAAAAATAACGTGTCCTCCAACCTCCCATAATAGCCACATCTTCGCCGTAATTTTATTACCTTAAAATTAAATATCCTAATACAAAAGTAGCTACCCTAGCTGTGTTGAGTTAGTTGAGCCGCAGATATATGCAGCATTCAGTGACTGTTGCCTCATAGTCGATATCTGAACCTGTTGTTGGCTTTGGGGCCAAAGATCTCGTTCTCCTGAGGCAAAGCAATGCCGACCTAAGCAGACAGAAGGACAGTCGACATTTTCAACCAGGCTGTACCGTAACTTCTGGGCTGCTGCTTCCGTTCAGATAACACCTCCGCGAGTCTGGCATAGGAACATCTTGCACTTGATCCCGTTCCACCAGAGGTTGTGAACATCCGGGGAGTGAAGTTGCCCTGATCAACATTTTAAATTCACTCCCCATATCCCCTGTTCTTGTCATTCTCTTTCCTCCTGTGTGTAGGATCGAGAGCTAGGCTACGGTGACAGGTGACAATGGGATCGAAAATCCTTATGTCAAAGAAGGTTCGCTTTCCTCGTGTTCACAATCCTCGAGCAATGGCGTCCACACTGGCTTCGTTGGATGTGTTTTAAGTTATGTGATGGAAATTCTCACCATCCACTGGAAAGACGGTTGGTTCTACCCTGACATCATGGCAGATTTCCTTCAACATATTTACTGTGAGATCCCTTACTTCGTCATGCCCCCTATCTTGCACAACATGGCGTGGTTGTTGTCGTAGGATGAGCCACACGCGCATTGGGCAGGCAAACCTTCTACCGGCCTACCGTATCTTAGAACAATGGCATTTGTGAATTCTTGTTTAATAAGGCAGAAACCTTTTGCCGTTGTCGGTAACGTTGTTAGCCAGTTCGAGGTGCCCACCTCCTGCGCTATAGCTACCCTTTTTTCAAGTTCTCTGGCATTTGCAGCATCTGTTACGGCACTTTATCACTTTGGGTGTCTGTCGTTCTGTCATAATGGCCCGTCGAGTCTTGTTTAATTCGTTTGTATCCACCTCATTTGTTGCATTCTGAGCTGTTATGTGCTCAGTGAGTTCTGATGTTCAGTGGCAGCAAGCTCTTCTGGATTGGTCATTCCCATTCCTCCCAGTCTCGGTGGTAGTGCAAGGTTTGACCTTTCTGCTGGGGTTAAGTGAAGGTGTTTCACTAATTTTGGAAAAATTGACGCTGATGCCTTCTTCCAGTGGGTAGAGGAGGGGTCTGATATCAGGGATAGTGTGCATCAGGTAATTCCAGCGTTGCTTGACTCCATGGGTGAATGCCGCAAAAGCCGCATGTGGCTCTTTTAGCAATATCAGACAGAGCTTGGATTTCCTTCACCCACTCATTTACCTTTCCTATTACGCACTCGAGCAGAAGCGGCGGAAGCGGCGGCAGCGGCAGCAGCAGGTTTATTTCTTTTGTCAATATGAGAAGTTATTTTCCATCCTCTACCCTCGATACATGGACAACATCCCATCACAAAATACCCCACTAGGGAGATCTCACCAGCAAGACAGTGAAGCGAATATAATTTTTCTACAGCTTTCAGTTTCTGTAAATCCTAATATTATGTCTGGTGACGTTCGATTCTGGGGTCTGTTATTCTACAACCTCCTCCCTTACCACCTCTCTCCCATCCAGGAAGGGGAGGGGAAGAGGAAGAGGGGATAGAGGAAGAGAAGGCTGGGAAGAGGAAGAGAAGGAGAAGGACGAAGAGGAGGAGAAAGCGGATGGTGAGGAGGAAGAGGAGTAGTAGGAGAGGGCGGAGGAGGCGGAGGAGAAGGAGGAGGAGGAGGTTTTGGGTGGTATATCATGTCTCAGAGGAGGATAACGAGTAAGAGGAAGATGGGGAGGAGGAGGGGTAAGATGAAGAAAGGTTGCAGAAAGAGGAGGAGGACGAAGAGGAGGAGGGGCAAGAGAAGGAGGAAGAGTAGGAGGAAGGGTAAGAGGAAAATAGGGAAGAGGAGGGGTAAGAGGAAGACGGGAGGAGAAGGGGAAGGATTTTGGCAATATATCATGCCTCAGTGGAGAAGGAGGAGAAAGCGGATGATGATGATGGTGATGATGATGCTGAGAATAGGATGAAGATGATGATGATTATGGGGAGGAGGAGGAGGATGAGGATCCGGATGAATTTGGTGGTGCATCATTTCTCAGAGGAAGAGGAACAATATAAGTTAGGTGTTTCCTGCAGCGGCTCATGGGCACTTCCTCCGTAACCACGCTCACGCCTTGGCAGACTCTCATTAACATTTAAACGTGCAATTACACCCCGGGATTGTACCAGATAATAACTAAGGAGAGGAGGGTAGGTAAGAGGGAGGAAGGGGAGGGTGGGTAAGAGGGAGAAGGTGAGGGAGCGTAGGTAAGTGGGAGGAAAGGAGGGACGGTAGGTAAGAGGGGAGCAGCAGGTTGGTAGGGAGAGGGATACGATGCTTGGCTTTCATAGGTTTAATTTACAGTTTACTATTATTCTCGTGGTTTACTTTACTGCTTACTATCTACGAATACGTCTCAGGTTAGGTTTATTTATTTCTAACTGTTGTAGCCTCCCTTTGTTTACTGTGTCTCTTAATCGTTGTTTAATTGATTTTTGGTGAGTATTACGTCGACTTGGATTACTGCATCTTTTGGATCACTTTTTATTTGTGGGTTATCTTATTATTAAACAACCCAGCATATGTCACCTTAAGATCAACCTCCTTAACGCTGTCTTGGAGGGAGAGAGGGAGAGGGCTAGGTTAGGCTAGGTTAAGGGAAGTTTAGGTAGGGTGAGATTACGTTAGGTTAGGTTAGCGTTAGGTGAAAAAAGCTGAGTTAGCTAATTTGTCTTTTTGGTGATAGAAAGCAATAGGGCGAAGATGAATATATTTAGGATCAACAATTATTTATGTTTAAATTTTTTACGTGATACAGTATGTCTGTAATGAAGCAGAAGAGCTAATTTGTTCATATTCTGATTTAAGGGAAGCAGATTGATGACATGAGTTTGTATTTTTCTCAATAGGTGGCAGTAAGTTCTTTATTTGTCGGTCGGGGTTTCAAGTTGTTGTTCTTTCGAAATATCATTATTCTTGACTCACAAATTCACCAAGTAATATACCACTGCGACTGAGATGTTAATATCTCTCCCTCTCGTGAGGTGCAGCATTCCTCGCTGAATCACGCCACAACATGGTGCATCTCACCACCTGGCTCCCAAGTGCGAAAATTCCCCCAACAAATGGCGCTGGGATTGTGGTATCTTGCACAATTCACCAATATTTATTGCCCATTGATATATTTTTGTTACAAATAATATTATAAAATTGATTTATTACACCAGTGAAAGAAACATCAGATGTTTCAGTTCTTGGTTTAGAATATATTTATCGGCGGAAACGAGCCTTGCGGAGTTCAGCAGCAGCCTACCAACGACCCCTGGTGGCCCTCTCTCCTTGCACCCTGAATATCAAAGCTCACTCTTGGGTGAAAATTACATTTTATTAATGTTACGTCTCTCGTTATGATCAGCGATAATCCCACGTGATGGACACACACTATATTTCCCCTGTGATTGTTGATGACTCACATGTTTAATATGGTAGATAATCTGATATTGACTTTACATATATGTGGTTATTTATTGTTTGTTTCACTTTGTCAGTATTTTATACTGAAGCTCCTGGGAGACGCAAACGACGTGTTGCCACTGTATTTTGAGCAGCTTGCCCTCAGGATCAAAGTGACAGATCTATTTCCGATGTCCAAGAAAGCAGTGCGCTAATGTTCGAAATAAGGCAAAAAAAGAGAATTAGGTTTTTTTATCTAGAAGTGTAAGTAATAAGAGTGAGGAGGTCATATTGCAACTATATCTTGCGCTAGTTAGGCCGCACCTCGGTTATGAGGTTCAGTTCTGGTGCTCTTATTATAGAATGGATATCAATTCACTGGAGTCGGTGCAGCGAAGAAAGACGAAAATGATTCTGGGACTTAGAAACCTTCCATATCAAGATAGGTTAAAGAAACTAAACTTGCATTCCTTAGAAAGACGAAGAGTGCTGGGAGATATGATAGAAGTATTTAAGTGGGTGAAAGGAATCACTAAAGGAGATATAGAAAAAGTTCATATAATATCCGAGCAGGACAGGACTCGTAGCAACGAATTTAAGTTTGATAAGTTTAGGTTTAGGAGGGAGATAGGAAGGAACTGGTTCACAAATAGGGTGGTAGACGAGTGGAACAAGCTTAGCAATTTTGTAGTAAGTGCTGGAACGCTGGAAAGTTTCAAAAGGAGACTAGATAGATTCATGGATGATAGAGAGTGGTAGTAACTCTCGACAGGAGCTGCCATGCACAGTAGGGTGTGTCATACGGAGGCGAATTTTTTTTTTTGAGTTTGAAAAATCGGCCCATGGTATTAATGATGTAGTTCTATGTGCAGAATCATGTGATATCTTCAGATTTGAAAAGTTTTTATTTTTTGCTAGGTAAATTTTAACTTGAAATCTTATGAAAATTCAGTATTCCCACCCTTTTACCAACACCACTAAATAGCTTATTTAAAGTAAAGTAAATGTATCAGGTTAATTTATTAGGATGAAAATGATCCAGAATAGTAAAACGAATGATCTTGACACATTTATTAAATTTAATATTCCTTTAGAAAACAAAATCATCAAATACAAAAACCGGTTTTACTACTACGACCCGGTGTTGCTGCACACCATAGAGAAAATGTCTTTCTTGCTTCTGTTTCTACTCATCACCTCCCTGCTGACCACCTGAGCTCGGATGTAGCCTTCCCTCCTCTCCTGGCTGTACACGTGACTGCTGGCCTCGCTCACTTGCTGTACACAACGCTCTATACTCTGGGACATGCATGGGGTTGTCCAGGAAAGCTCTGACTTGAACATTGGTGAGGCTGCAGGTAAGAGGGGGCTCACTGCCAGCCTGGATGTTATCCAGATCTATGAGATCAGTGAGGGTCTTGGCACCTAGATTGACTTCAGGAGTCTTCCTGACCCTGAAGGAATCGTCACCAACTGATTCGTCATGCCCAGATCCTCTCATAAGTCTCATATCCAAGATCTTTTTGACTGCCACTCTTCTCTCCTCCTCATCCTTACTGCAGAGCATTGTCTGCAAAACTGCCTCGGGATGAGCATACCAGGAAGATCTCCTCACAGTCTGCTCCACAATCTGAACAACCTCCCTTGGCTGACTCCTCAGGAGCTCAAGCTGGAAGAGAACATGCCTCGGACCTTCGGAGAACGATGACTTGACCTTGGTGTTGAACCCATTTGGCAAGTAGACACTCACGATGAATTGGACAATAAGTCTCAGGTTGTGAAGCTGGTTCCCTTTCAGTTTATGATGAGCGACCCAAATTCTGCAGAACCTGAGAGCCGTTGTGAGCCACCTAAAATGTGAGACTGGACCTATCTGCAGGTAAGCAAGTCTATCAGGCATGACCCCAGTTTTGATGGCACTGCAAATCATGTAACCATAGTACTGGTCAGTACTCTGGTCGTCAATGACAGTATGTGCAAGCTCAACGAGTGGAGGGCCAACTGTGATTTTTTCAAAGCTCGGATTTATTTCTAACTCAGTGGCAGAGTCCAGCATCTTGCCAAGAGGATCAGACCATCTGTTGTTTGAAAGAGTCTTGCCATCTAGCTCCTGGATCAGATGTCTGAGTGGCAACTCGTTGGTGTGGAGATCACAAACAATCCAGACCAGCTTCCTCCCAATCTTCCGCTCTATCCACTGTATGACCCCCCCCTTGCCACCCTGTGTTCGTGTTGGTGCTGTCCCCTCCAATGGCCTGCAGGGTCTGGTCTACGTTCCTCTCTCTGAGCCAGTTCACAATGTTATCTGCCACTATCTCAGCTGGTTTCCTGATGTCATCTTTCTCTGGAGTGAAATGCCACAAATACTTCCCTCCTGGTTCACTGCAGCTGGAGTAGTGTTCCTCCTTCACCATGGCAGGGAACAACTTGTCAGAATCTCCAACTTTCATGAACACTTTAGTGTCATCCCTTCTCCCATCAAAGAACAAACAATTGATTCCATTTTCTCTTATCCCCTTATCAAACTCCTCTTCTAGGTTACTGACAAGTTTCTCCTGAGCTCTCCTTACTTTGTTATGATCTATCACCAGGTGAACATCATCAGGTGTTATCAAACCACCGTCAATCCAGGCAGCTGTTGCTATCTCTGCAGTTTCTCTGAGACCATGTGGTGTCGCATGCTGGCCAGAGCTATGCTCGGGATATCTTTCCTATTTCGAATGTTATGTCTGGAAGGTTTGGGATCATTATTTTCTGGGTTAGGGACAAAGTCACCTTTCTCCTGGTCAGCACTCGGATCAGTCATGGGGAAGTCATTAAACTCTGAATCAGCTTGACTCCAATCATCGGCCTTTTTTACCTCACCCTGGGCCTTCTCAAGTCTCTTTTCCTCGGCAACTCTTCTCCTCTTCTGTCTCTCTGTGGCAGCCTCCTGCCTCTTGGACTCCGGAATATCTTGGCTAGAAATCATGAGAGCCCCTATGCTGCCAGTCTTCTCTCTCTGTGCTTTGACAAATGCCAGTTCGATCACAGGAATCTTCAGTTCACGCTTGCAAATACAGGAGATGTGGGCCTCGGATTTACAGTCACGATCGCATCCAAACTCAGGACAGAGAACAATTGGGCACTTGCAAGTAATTATGTCAAATAACTGGTCCAGTTGCTTGGCAAAGCTGTCCTTAACTGCAAGTTTTCCCTCTCCCAAGAGAGATATCTCTTGCCTTTTCCCAACTGGCTAGCAGTCTCTCACTAATCTTCTTCTGACTTGTTATGACTGGAGGCTTGAACTGACCGTTAGCCAGAGTGTACTGTGCCAAGACAGCTTTGGTCATATCACTGGCAATGTCTTTGTTTGTGTAAGTTCTTTGGTTCTTTTCACTGATTTGCCTGATTAAAACATCGTATCTCAAAGCATCTCTCAATGTAGGCAACTCCGACTTCAGGAGCTCTCTCCCAGACCCAAGATAGTGACTGAGATGGCTGGATTTTTGGTTCCTCGTCCTGACACAAGCAGCCATCGCAAATATTATCAACTTATAAATGCATCAGAATCTGAAACAGAAAAAAATATTGTTAGTTGGGTTGTTAAAGAATGAAGTCAGAAAGCAATGTTCACTATTTAATTGTAATGCACTAATGCAGCTGTACGTTAGATTTTCGATAAATTTCACGCTAAAATTTACCTAGCAAAAGGTTGCAAAATATTGAAACTGAAATTATTTTCTGTTTATATTCACTAAAATCTACCAGAAAAGTGATGGGCCATTAGTTTTAGCTGATCTTCCCTCCTATGACACACCCTAATGCACAGGTCAACCGACCTATTGCAGACTCCTTATTTAATTATGTTTTTATGTTCTTATGTCTCACCCTGTAGGTCGCGTTCAGTTGTAAACGACGAGGGTGAGGTCCTCTGCATACTGAAGTTTAGTAATGGAAGCGACCGACACGTTTGCTCCTGCCTGGAGTTGTCTTGTGTTGAAAAGTCCCATCATCCAGTGCTGGATGTCTACCCACCGGCTAAATAGGTACTAGAACGAGTAAGGCAGCCAAAAAAGAGAAGAAAAAAGAAGAGTTTTTGCCAGTAAACATCCTTATTTTATCCCAGTTTGGACAGGGAAGAACTCAGACTGGGTGCCACTGTGCAGGACTGTCGTTCATGCCATAGTGGAGATGCCTCACATTGGCGATGAATTTTGGTGGTGCAGCCAAAACGGCTGAGGGTCCACGAGAGGGCTTCCCTGGTGACCGAGACGAAGGCCTTGGTTAGGTCGACGAAAGCCATGTACAAATAGCGATGCTGTTCTCTGCACTTTTCTTGTATCTGGCGGGAAGCAAAAATCATGTCAGTAGTTCCACGTGATGGTCTAAAGCCACATTGAGATATTGGGTGAAAGTTTTCCGCCTCAGGAAGAAGTCTCTTTAGGGGGACTTAGGCGACAATCTTACCAGCGATGGACAGAAGCGAGATCCCGCGGCAGGTGCCATGATCTGACCGGTCTCCCTTGTTCTCATAAATATTGACGATAGAGGCGTCTTTATACACCTCGGATAGGATTCCATCAGGCCTTGAAGCTTTATTTTTCATCAGTTTGATAACAGTAACTACCTCATCCAGGGATAGAGGATATCTTAGATGCGTCAGCTGTGGATGCTGAGGGACCTGCTGGGTAGTCAGGAAAGCCACATTGGTGTTTCGGTTGAGCAGCAAATGGTAGTGTTCTTTCCCGCGCAGACGAATGCCTTCTTCGTCCTTAATTATGGAGTTACTATCGGATGAGCGGAGGGAAGGGGGGAGGGCTGTGCCATGAGTGCATGGCCTGTATGTATATTATGTATGCTGGATTATATATCATGTATGTATATTATGTATGTGCTCCATTTATGTATCATTTATTCAGCCTAGCTAGCAGCGTGTGGCAATGTTATTACCATACCCCACACTCTTAATTAATGTGCCTGGCGACGTATGGAAGCTGCTAATGTATCACTTGCCATACGTCGCCTATAGCAGTTGACAAGGAGACTAGCCAAGGGAGAGTGCTGCTTCCCTCTGTGTACATACTCTTATCCAGTAAACCGAACCTACAAAACTATACAGGTGTTTGTGTTCTCTCCTGTATATAGAACTTATTATTCAGAACCTAACATGGCGCAGTGATCCGATCTTACTGGATAATTACGAGTGATAGTGCAAAGTTTGTAGAAAGCCGGCTTGGACTCTCGCTTGGGTCAACTCCCGCGCGTCACCTCGCCTCGAAGAATTTCAGCAACTTTGAGCAGTGTCAGTGACAGTGATTTTCTGTGAAGTGTTTAGTGCATTGTGTGTTCGTGCCATTCATGTGTGACCTTGTTCTAAAGGATTCCCAAGGTATACGGCACGTTCTGGGCATTTGTAAGGAGTAGAGTTCAGTGCACCCGTCTCTGACCGCGTTCTGAGGGTAACTGGGCTGACTGGGAGTCGCCGCGCCTCTCCCCCCACCCCCTCACAGCGCCGCCTCCACCCCCCCCTCACAGCTGGGGCGAGACGCTCTACCCGCCCAGGACACACACTCACTCACACACATACATGTACTAACACTCGCTGACCGCGCGGCTTCCTTATATATATTTTATATATATAATCTACTTATCTGTGTATTTAATTAATTTTTTTGTCTGAAATCTTGTTGATACGACGGGCTGACCGGTCAACACTGATTTAAGACATAGTACACAGAGGAAGTAGTCATGTCTCACGCCTTACGTAGCCGTGGACCCAGCGTCTGGATGAGCCAGGCGGGTGATAGCCCCGCAGAGATGGATGACCAGGCCGGCCACGACGCTCCAGCCCCCACATCGCGCAGTACCTCACCTCAATATTCAGCGTTGTCTCCAGAGATAATTGCTTTACTGAAGTTTATGAGAGATGAGAAACGCGAGGATGAAGCCCACAGACGTTTGGCGGATGAGCACAGAAGGCAAGCAGAGGCAGAACGAGACAACCAACGGAGATTGGAAGACAGTGAACGGTTTGAAGCCTTGATATCTCGCCTCACTGTTAACCAAGCCCCTGGCTCTAACACTGCCTCGGTACTGACTGGTTCAGATACCTCATCCATGCTTCCTTCACACCCCCCAGCCCCACCTAAAGCAGCAGCTCAAACGCCGCCCATCTTGAAGCCTGATGAGACTTTCCAGACTTTTCGTGAATGGCGGCGACGGTGGACTGATTATTCTACAATGGTGGATCTCCAGAGTTTGTCACAGCCTAAACAACTCATCCAGCTGCGTATGTGCCTGTCCTTGGAAATTCAGCGTGTCTTAGAACATACGTTGCAGGTACCCCCAACCTCTTTGCTGTCTGTAGAGGAGGTACTGGACGTTCTACAACGGCACATCAAAGGACACCAGAATGAAGCTCTGCGCAGGAGGGAATTGTTTAGCTGCAGACAGTTGGAGGGTGAGTCTTTTGATGCCTTTTTTGTGCGTCTTAAGAGAGCCTCGGAAGAGGTAGATATATGTCCAGGCCACCACCAGCAGTGCGAGGAGACCCAGTTGAAGCAGGTGATCCTGATGGGTGTTAAGGACGAGGAACTTGTCCAACGCCTCACCTCCCTCAACTCTTCCTCTTCTCTTAAGGATGTGTCGACGATATGTCGCTCCTATGAGGCTGCCAGGTGTGCCACCTCTGCCATCCACGCTCCCCCTACAGCTGTACGCGCTGTGTCCCGGTACAAGAAGGACAAGAAGTCTGTTCCTACGCCTTCGCCCACCACGTCCACGCCCGGTTTATTTTGCAACAACTGTGGTAAGCAGCACGGAACACAGGTGTGTCCAGCTGCTCAGTCTACCTGCAACAGTTGTGACCGTAAGGGCCACTGGTCACTCACAGTATGGTGCCCAGCCAAACGCGTCCAGTGCAATGTGTGTGGTCGTCTGGGCCACTATGACAAGTGTTGCCCTTCCAACAAACCCAAGGGACCGCGTCGGCGGAAACTTCAGCCCCCCTCCACCAGAGAGGGCCGCCCACAGTCTTCCAATCAGAGGTACGACGACTCTTGACAACGCTCGAGCCACATTAGGAATGTGTGCTCCCCCCAGCGTCCCAGGACCAAAGTCCCTCAGTATATCAGTGTCATTGTGACCTACGGCGGTGTGTCATCCCGTCTTCAGATGTTGCCCGACACCGGCGCTGATGCTACAGTCATCGGTCCCCAGCATTTGCAATGCTTGGGGCTCTCTCCAAGTGATCTAGGACCGCCCCCCAAGGATCTCCGCTTTATGGCAGATGGTTCACAGATGACCCCGGCCCTGGGTTCACTCCAAGCACAAGTCACCTTTGGCAACAGGTCGTGTCAAGCCTGGATTGATGTGCATAACGGTGTCCAGACTCCTTTGCTGTCCTACAGACATTGTCAGGAGTTGGCCATCATCTCCCAGTACTTCCCCAACCCTATTCTTGAGGTAAAACACCCCAACAGGGTGCAAAAAGGGAGCAGCAACGACCCTGCTGCCGCCCTACCCCTGCCTCTTGCCAGTGACACCTCTCCTTCGGATGCTCGGAAGTACTTCCTGAAGGAATTCAGCGACGTTCTGGTGACCAAGTCCGCTCTGGAATCCAAGCCTCTCAAGAAGATGGCAGGCCCCCCCATGAGGATCCACCTGAGGGACGACGCGAAGCCATTCGCTATTTACACCCCTCGACTGGTTCCCCTGGCCTTCCGCGAGGCGGTCAAAAACGAGCTGGACTCCATGGTCGCCCAAGAAATTATTGTACCAACCGGCGATGACCCGTCTCCATGGTGTCACCCGATGGTTGTCGTCGCAAAACCTAAAGGTGGTGTTCGGATCACCACTGACCTTTCCAAGCTCAACAACCAGGTGTCTCGTCCTGCGCACCCTTCTCCCACGCCCTTTGCAGCCATACGCAGCGTGAACCCGAAGGCGCGCTTCTTCACGACGATGGACGCCCTGTGTGGACACTGGCAGATAGAGCTTGCCGAAGAAGACCGACCACTCACAACGTTCATCACCCCGCATGGACGTTACAGTTATTGCCGTGGCCCCATTGGATTCGCCGCTACAGGAGACGCTTTCTGTCTTCGAGGTGATATGGCTCTACAAGGTCTGGCAAACTGCGTGAAAGTGGTCGACGACATACTCGTGTACGACGAGGATTATATGGATCACCTCTGCCGTATCTACGAGGTACTCAACAGGTGCCGGAAGCACGGCATTACCCTAAATGCCGACAAGTTTGTTCTGGCCAGCTCTTCAGTTGACTTTTGTGGGTACACCCTCTCAGGGAATGGTATCGCAGCTGACCCGGAAAAGGTCCGCGCCATTACGGATTTTCCCACCCCTGCTAACCTGACCGACTTGAGGTCCTTCATCGGTCTCGTCAACCAGTTAGCAGAGTTTTCGTCGGACATCTCCGCAGCTGCTCAACCACTTCGCCCCCTGATGAGCCCCAAGAGGACATTCCTGTGGACCCCCGACCACGACAAGGCCTTCCAGCAAGTGAAACAGGCCCTGTCTCGTCCACCTGTCCTCGCCACGTTTGACCCAGCCTTGCCGACAGTTCTGCAGACAGATGCCTCACGCTTGTATGGCGTGGGATACGCCCTACTGCAGGATCATGGTGGAGGGCAGTTCCGGCTCGTCCAGTGTGGCTCGCGTTTCCTCTCTGACACTGAGACGCGCTACGCCACTATTGAGTTGGAGCTGTTGGCTGCGGTTTGGGCGATGTCCAAGTGCAGGTTTTACCTCATAGGCCTGCAATACTTTCACCTAGTGACCGACCATCGCCCGCTTGTCCCGATCCTCAACCACTACACGCTAGACGCCGTTGAGAACCCTCGCCTCCAGCGTCTGAAAGAGAAGCTCTCGGCGTACATCTTCACTGCAGTGTGGCGTGCTGGTAAGGAGCTCTGCATCCCTGATGCCTTATCCCGCTCCCCTGTCAGCCGCCCTACTCCAGAAGACCATGTACTCGACGCCGACCTCGCTCTTTCCGTCAGGACTGTGGTCACTCTCCATGCCGTCCAATCCCTTCGTTCGGACCTGTCACCAGATGACGACAAGGCAATGGAGGACCTTCGAACAGCGGCCCGAGATGACCCTTCCTATGTCCGACTCGTCGAGTGTGTGAGGAATGGATTTCCTAGCAACCGCTACGATCTTCACAACACCCTGCTCCCGTATTGGAAACTCCGCGATGAACTCTACTGCGACGGAGACCTTGTTCTGTACGGAGCACGTGTAGTTGTCCCTGCTGCATCACGTCCCCACGCCTTGGCCCGCCTTCACGACAGTCACCGTGGAGCTGAGGCCACCAAACGACGTGCACGACAGACTGTGTTCTGGCCCGGCATCAACTCCGACATCTCCAATGTTGTCCGTGCGTGTGAGCCCTGCCAAGTATTACAACCCAGCCAGCAGCAGGAACCCTTTATGAGTGACGACAACCCCACCCGCCCCTTTGAGTCTGTGTCGGCCGACTTCTTCTGTGTGTCAGGAAAGTCCTTCCTCGTTATCGTCGACCGTCTCTCTGGTTGGCCGGTTGTCATCAAGTGCGGTAATGACATGACGTCTGCCGCCACCATCAGCAAGTTCCGCCACTACTTCCGTGACGTGGGCGTTCCTGTACGCCTGCGAACCGACGGAGGGCCTCAGTTCACAAGCCGGGACTTTGCTGTGTTCCTCGACCGATGGGGAGTCCGGCATGTGTTGTCATCGCCCCATTACCCGCAGTCCAACGGCCACGCTGAGGCTGCTGTCAAATCCCTGAAGCACCTCATCCTTAAGGTGGCCCCTTCTGGGAACATTGACTGCGAGGCCTTCGACAGGGGTCTTCTTGAACTCCGCAACACACCTAACTACACCGGACGCTCCCCTGCCCAGGTTTTGTATGGACGCCCCCTCCGTTCTTGTGTCCCTGCTCACCCTCAATCCTTCTCCAAGGAGTGGCAGGCCAAGACAGAGGATTGTGATCGCCGAGCCGCCGAACGTGTTCAGGACGTCGTCGCCCGCTACAATGACCACGCCCGTTCTCTCCCCAGGTTGAGTGTCGGCACCCAAGTCCGTGTTCAGGACCCGACCTCCCTACGTTGGGACAAAGTAGGCGTAGTTATGGGTCTCGGCAGGTCACGGGACTACCAGGTGCGGTTACCCAGTGGTCGTGTGTGGTGGAGGAACCGCCGTTTTCTCCGCCCCGTAACAATGCCTTCTGCTGGCCCCGCCACCAGTGTTGAATCCCATACCCTTCCCAGTGATGAAGTCCCTCGACGCTCAGAACGGATCCAAAAGAAAAGGTCCGCTCAAGACTTTGCTATGAGCGTATAGGGGGGAGGGAGGTGTATGTATATTATGTATGCTGGATTATATATCATGTATGTATATTATGTATGTGCTCCATTTATGTATTATTTATTCAGCCTAGCTAGCAGCGTGTGGCAATGTTATTACCATACCCCACACGCTTAATTAATGTGCCTGGCGACGTATGGAAGCTGCTAATGTATCACTTGCCATACGTCGCCTATAGCAGTTGACAAGGAGACTAGCCAAGGGAGAGTGCTGCTTCCCTCTGTGTACATACTCTTATCCAGTAAACCGAACCTACAAAACTATACAGGTGTTTGTGTTCTCTCCTGTATATAGAACTTATTATTCAGAACCTAACATGGCCTATAAAGTGTTTTAGTAGAATTGAAAAATTCGCACATCTTGTGTTGATCTGCAAGTTTTTGCGTATCACATGCTTTATTTTTATACCAGTCTTTCTTTAGTTTGTGAAGTTCACGCAAGGCTGCCACTTTCTTCTTGTGGAGGGTATCAGCTTTGGTCCGAGATTAGGGGTTGTTCAGCCAGCCTGTTAAAGCAGCATGTTTATCACTGACGAGTACGTTGATTTCCGGGTTATTTTCATCAAACCAGTCCTGGTGTATTCTTTCGATCTGTCCGGGGGTCTCTCTGCACGTTTCTATATGACAGTGTCGATAATGTCACATTCAGCACTGGGATTTGGGTTGTTTGTTGTCGGGCTGTTTATCAGCCCATGTTCGAGCTGTTCTCTGGAAGCATGTGCTACCGCTGGATCCACCAGATGCTTAGTGTTAAAACCTCTTCTGGAGACGTTTTGGGGCGACGTGAAGTGAGAGCTTTGCTCTGACGAGCCGATGTTCAGTGTCGCAGTGGTCTGAGCCACGTATTGCTTGGGTGATGAGGACATATCGGCGATCTCTTTCTCTGAGAGTGATGTAGTCAATAAGATACCAGTGTTTGGTGATAGTGAAGTTGTGTGCAGCACACTTGCTGAGGAGTAGGCACAGGGTTAACACTTGCCTAGTCCACACCTCCCTATGGTTCCCTGCCAAATGTCAGCATCTCTGTTAAGTCTGTCATTGAAGTCGCCAAAGAGCACAACGTTATGTTTTCTGGGGATAGAGGTTAGCACTCTGTCAAGGTCGGCATAAAAGACCTCCTTGATGTCATCCTCTGCGTCCAGTGTTGGGGCGTATGCACTGATGAAAAGGCATGGCGTGAGTGATTCAGTGTGACTCTTATCGTCATGAGGCGCTTGTTGATCCCAACTGGCATTTCAGTTAGCCTGTGTAAGATGCGTTGGCGGATGGCAAAGCCAACTCCATAAATGTGGTTTCTCTACTCAGCAGAAGAATGTATAGCCAGACTCCCGTTCTGTGAGTCGACCCTCGTCTGGGAGCCGAGATTCACAAATGCTGCTGTGTCGATGATATACCTAGCCAGCTCCTTTGTCACAAAGGCGGTTCTTCTTTCAGGACGCTCATTTGTGCCTATAACCAGAATGGTCCTGACATCCCATGCAGCGACCATAAAAGGTTGTATAGTCTGTTTTTGTTTTGATTTGAGATAATTATTATCGTAATTTCGACCGCATAAGGATGACCTTACTGGGTGCGGTTGTCCAGCCATTTGTTTTTTTGGCAGGCTATGTTTAGGACACCTTTTCTAGCCCCTCTCCCCATGTAGGGTGAGCAGAGTGGCTCTTCGAAGGGGCTGCTCAGTCGCACAGACAGGACCGGATTGAACTGCTGCCAAGATCCCAGTGCATAAACGACCATTTTATCTGTTCCGCCCATGTGCAGAGTTGTGACTAGAGACTCCCGGAAGTCATCTCTGCCTGTCCCGTCGCCACTTGTCCGTCACCATAGAACTTTTGGGGTATAAGGGTTTGATGATGATGAGGATATGATGAGCTGGATGATAGCTGCGAGTCAATTGATTTATGTGGTGAGGCAGGAGCGTAGGCTGAAACCACATATCTTGGCTATCCCTTTTCCTGATCCAGTGTTGCAAAGAATGGGGAGTGGGAGAGTTACGATGGACATACACACACACTAGTTTATTAAGTCATATCATTTGAGTCACAGAGATTTCCCCAGAAGGTAATAATAATAATAATAATAATAATAATAATAATAATAATAATAATAATGATAATAATAATAATAATAATGAGTACCAGTATAAAACATGTCATTAACTTGCTCTCGGTGTCTTAAAATGTGACTCTCATAAACAATGCCTTAAACAAAAGAAACACAGTTGAAACAGATTTAGCTAATTGCCGCTAAAAATTATTACTACGCAAATCGTTCAAGTCACGCAGAAGTTATAATGAAAGAGACTTAAGATGGTGTAGAAGGTGGTGGTGTGTACTGGCACGCTAGACTGCAGCTGGTCCGCATGGTAACAGCAGGAAGATTCACTCTTCTCTCAGAGGAATACAGTATTCTAATTTGCTAGGTTTGAGATGCCTCCTGCAGCTTCCTGGGATTACATTATTGTTTTTTATCAGGAAATCTTACGATATTATTAGTCTGGGCTTTGGTATTGTTATCAAGGGCGACGAGTTCTGGGTTTCTAATCCTTTCTATTGACTATGAAATCAATAAATTGAATACAATTTTATTGTGTGTGTGTATGTGTGTGTGTGTGACTGGAGATACTCAAATTTCATTTGTCTGCCGTGTATGTAGGATGAGGGCGTGGTGCTGGTGGTGGGGGCTGTCACCTGCACCTGGCGGAGTGAGGGAGGACGACCCTCTTGATCATTATAGTCACCCTCCGGAAACACTACCTTTACCTCTGTTCCATTCACTTGACCTAAGTTACCACTGGCCGCCACTGCACTGTTTCCTGCCATTCCGGTGACTTTAAGTTCCCTAACGATTGGGTTAGGTTAGGTTAGGTTAGGTTAGGTTAGGTTAGTTTGACAAGGTCTACACATTCATAACTTGATAAACACATCTTAAAGTACTGTGTTTATTATATTGTTATCAGTCTATTTATTTACTCAGTTTCCCAACTTATAATTTCAATGTTTTTCTACTCTATAATCTGTAAGGGAATGCGTTAGGGTGAGAGACAAGGACGTGTAATAATAATAATAATAATAATAATAATAATAATAATAATAATAACTGTAGAGCAGGGACCACACATGTAAACAGACGGACAGTCCAAATCTCCTGAAAATAACGATAATAATACCACAAATGCGCCAAGGAAGAAGGATTTGTAAAACACTTAACACGAAATCATAGATATTGTTACCGCCACAGTAAGATAAGCTAGAAGAGAGAGAAAGAGAGGGATAACCATAATAAGATAAACTAGGCGAGAGAGAGAGAGGTGGATGAGATAAGAGATATAGTGTTGACAACGAATTTGCTGACCAATCTGCTGAGGTGTTTCAATACGAAAACATATGGCCCTCGCCTCCGGGCTGCGATTGCCCTCGAGGGCAGTCTACTGATTTGTACAGGACAGACAACACGTTGGTTCAGACCACTAGACCCTAAAACGTGAGTGATCGTGAAGTATTAGAATCTGCTAAGAAACTCTAAATAACTTTAATAAGTATATTTGTGTACTGCAATTTGATCATATTATACCAATTGTCTCCTGTATCAATAGTTATAACATGCGAGTTATATTTAAGATGTTAACAGGCTATGTACTGTATATTGATTGTATTATTCATAATATGTGTCCTGAGATAACAGCATTTGTTATATGAGAAATGTTCTTTAACAGGTTTTGACCGAATTATATGGTACGCGTCAACGTTGGGGGTTTATTTCTCCAGCAACAAACCAATAACGCTCCTATGAGCGTTAACAGATATCCTAATAGGGAAGTAACTATAAGAACGTGAACAAAGTACAACACACACTTACGACCAAGAGGACATTCTCACTTAAATTGACAGTTAGTAACAGAGGAAGACAATAACCAGAAAATGCCCATGGAAAGAGTATAATTTGATAAATCATCTCTGGACTCGCCAAGGATAGAAAAACAAAACGGAAACACAGCCACAACACACTGGGGTATAAGTGAAAGGATTGTGTGTTGACGGTGGCCGCTGGTGGAGAGGTTGGCAGTAATTTACGGCTCTCGTGAGATCAAACGCCAATCTGGAATCTATATCGACTCTTCTCCTGAGACCTTGAGCACATGAAAGTTCCAAAGTTTATCCCTTTATATTCTTCCGTCTTTTGTTTTTTATCGATGATTTTTGTATTTCTGTTCACTTTTTCTGTGTGTCTGTCTATCGGTCTGTCTTTTTTTATCTGTCTATCTTTTTATATCTGTCTATCTTTACTGGAGAAATAATTAAGATCTCTTTGAATCGAGTAACAGGAAAGTCGTAATAATAATCTTTGTTGTGAAGTTTATTTTTGGCATTTCTTAATGTAATAAAAAAACCTTTAAACGATAGGAAGGGAGTTGGGAGTAGAGAGAGAGAGAGAGAGAGAGAGAGAGAGAGAGAGAGAGAGAGAGCAAATACTATATCATATGTAAACGCTACAATGCTAATAATAAACAACCAGTTAAAGGATGTGATCTCAGCCCTCAGGATATATCAGAACGCGACTGTGAACCTTGACCGGCCATTCCATATAGGAACTTGGGTAATTGACTTACATTTCCACTTTATACTCGAGGAAAGAGAATCGCTTCATTCAGGCATTGTGTTGACTATAATTGATGTGGCGTGAAGGAATTGTTGTTATTTCATCTGGTTTTCGTTTCTGTTTGTCTATTTCTATGTCTGTCTGTGAGTTTTGTTTGTATGTCTGTTTTGTTTATAGACTAGTGAATGGTATTTAACTTGGCTTGTCTTGATCAATACAGCTTTGTTTTCTTGGTGGTTTAGTTTTTCTCCTTTCTTCCTTCAGTCTCTCATCCTTTATCTTCCTACTCCTTTCTGTCCTTTTCTATCCCTCATCCTCTCCTTTTCCTTCCATCCACAACTTCCTATCTCTTCTGCCTCTTTTCCTTCCAATCCTAAATCTCTTCATCTCCCCTCTTCTTCCCCCTTCCTTCATCCAAAGCTTCCTCCATCCTCCCACTCACGTCCCTCTCTCTCTCTCTCTCTCTCTCTCTCTCTCTCTCTCTCTCTCTCTCTCTCTCTCTCTCTCTCTTCTCCTTATCCCCTTTCTCCTTACTCTCTTCTCCTCCTTGCACATGAATCGGCCCCGAGACACCAAGCTCCCTTCCTCCCTCACACCTCTTCCTCTTCCTCTCCTCACATGTCACCTCTCACTTTTACCCTCCTTTCCACACATCTCAGTTCTTGTTCTTACCGTGATTTTCTAACCACCTTCTTCCTGCTCTTGTCTGTATTTTTTTGTTCTTTTATTGTACAAATTTTCTCTCTATTTTCTTGATCTTGTTATTCTTCTTCTCAGTCTACCTTTTTACTGATCATTCTCTTCTTCTTCCTCCTCTTCCTGTTCTTCGTCTTTGTCTTCGTCTTTCTTCTTTCGTTTTCTTCAAAGAATTGAACAATTAATCTTTAGTCTTTCACTTCTGTGCCAATTAACTTGAAACTAGATGCGAGGAAATGTACCTTGATACATAACAGCAAGTCCGGAGTCTTTCTTTTTTGTGTTGTATTTTTTCATGATTTATGACTTTAAAGGTCGAACAACTCCAGCACGTTTATTATGAGAGAGGCTGCTGTGTTTAGGGAGAGATTATTATTATTATTATTGTTGTTATTATTGTTATCATTATTATTGGTGCTGTTATTATTGTTATCATCATTATTGTTGTTGTTATTATTGTTTTCATTATTATTATTATTATTATTATTATTATTACTATTATTATTACAGAGTGTAATACGAGATCACCATCGGGGGAATATTGTAGTTTTTGAATGCTCCGGAACTTGAACCTAAACCTTGAATATTCTTGACTCTAACTGGTTCATATAAGTAAATAAACAAAGTCTAAAGATCCATATGACTTCATTATTACACAGAGACTCTACCCTCACCTAATGCGTCCTGTTATTGCCAGGTTGGTATATGTTAGAAAAATATTGACCCAGGTGTGTTTATGTTATACGCTGCACCCTGTTTTGATGGTGTAAGAGAGTAATATACCACACACATTATTATTATTATTACGTGGTTACCAAAGAGCGAGGTGACGCATAGTAGGAGGAAGATGTAGGGGTTGGGTGGGAGAGTCGTCACTGGTAACAAGCCTGCCTCTCTCTCTCTCTCTCTCTCTAGTCAATAAAGTCAAGTATTTTCTAAATAGAGTCACACACACACACACACACACATACATATATATATATATATATATATATATATAATATATATATATATATATATATATATATATATATATATATATATATATATATATATATATATATATATAAGCGTGTTGTAAAGTACAGAATCAGTAGCTTAAGTGTGAATAAAGATGAGAAGAATTACATGATGGTTCAGGAACGATGATGGAGGTGGTGGAGTGGGGAGAGTGGTGTGATGGAGGTGGTGGAGTGGGGAGAGTGGTGTGATGGAGGTGGTGGAGTGTGGAGAGTGGTGTGATGGAGGTGGTGGAGTGTGGAGAGTGGTGTGATGGAGGTGGTGGAGTGGGGAGAGTGGTGTGATGGAGGTGGTGGAGTGTGGAGAGTGGTGTGATGGAGGTGGTGGAGTGGGGAGAGTGGTGTGATGGAGGTGGTGGAGTGGGGATAGTGGTGTGATGGAGGTGGTGGAGTGGGGAGAGTGGCGTGATGGAGGTGGTGGAGTGGGGAGAGTGGTGTGATGGAGGTGGTGGAGTGGGGAGAGTGGTGTGATGGAGGTGGTGGAGTGGGGAGAGTGGCGTGATGGAGGTGGTGGAGTGTGGAGAGTGGTGTGATGGAGGTGGTGGAGTGGGGATAGTGGTGTGATGGAGGTGGTGGAGTGGGGAGAGTGGTGTGATGGAGGTGGTGGAGTGGGGAGAGTGGTGTGATGGAGGCGGTGGAGTGGGGGAAGTGGTGTAATGGAGTGGGGATACTGGAGGTGGTGAATTGGTGAGAGTGTTATGATGAAGGTGGTGGAGTGGGGAGAATGGTGTGATGGAGGTGGTGGAGTGGGGAGAGTAGTGTGATAGAGATGGTAGAGTGGGGAAAGTGGTGTGATAGTTGGAGTGGAGTGGAGAGAGTGGTGTGGTGCAGTGGGGATAGCGGAGGTGGTGGAGTGGGGAGAGTGGTGTGATGGAGGTGGTGGAAAAAAGAGAGAGAGAGAGAGAGAGAGAGAGAGAGAGAGAGAGAGAGAGAGAGCCACTACCATCATTTTCAAGTTTGAACTGACAGTCACAACAACAAAGGAATAACAGGTACACACACACACATATACATCTGCTCTTACTGGCCATCACCTCGACGTCATCTGCAAATTTAGTGAGAAGCTTCTGCATCATCCTCGACACCGGCTCCTACTACCACCCGAGATCCCTCGGCCGAGAATTGCTGTTCGACAGCACAACCGCATCCAGCCCATACGAGCACTATAAGAACAGCCCAGTCCCAACCATTGTAAAAATTATCAATAACTTGTAATCGACAAGTGTATTCACTCCCAGTCAATCTTACTTTTTACACTGTCACTATGTTGAAATGCCCTGTAGTTTGGGCTTCTCCCCACCTAGTTATTATATATCATATTTGTATCGCTTATGTTACTTGTATATTATTTGCAAATCAAGAGACCCATTCCCCAATTATGTAACTATATTTTCAGCCTTCCGGCTGCCATGCTCTTTCAATAAACCGTTAATTATTATTATTATTATTATTATATTATTATTATTATTATTATTATTACTATTATTATTATTATTATTACATACACTACTTTGCTGTTACTCAGAATCAAGTATAGCGATCATCCAGCTATGATAAAATGATATGAGTTATTAAGGAGATCACCTGCGTTGGTGAACTCTGAGGTGACTGGAGAGGTCAATACGGGACCGGCACAGATTTTGCACGTGTGGAGGATAATCTAGTGCGTCTTTCCGTTGCTGGCGCTCGTCTCCCTCGGTATGCAGTACGGGCTAACTCGAAAGTATTGATACCTTCTTGTGTGGTGCTCCTCTACGCGTTATGGTGTGGAGTGATCGTCTCCCAGGTGAGCGGGTTGTTTTGGTACTTTTTCAGGTTTGTCTTAAGACTATCCCAATAGCTTTTCCGTTGCCCGCCAGCTTTACGTTTACCATTCATTAGGTGACTGTGAAATAGTTTCTTTGGCAGTCTGCTGTCGTCCATGCGGGTAACATGGCTTGTCCAACAGTTGGTGTCAGCGAGAATACTGCCATTTGTTCTCTTGTCTTCCCAGCGAACTCTGAGGATGGAACGTAGACTACGTTGCTGAAAGTTTTCAAGTGATCCATGTCTCTGCCATATAGCAGGGTGGGATGGACCGCTGCTCGATATACGTACAACTTTGTAGATAATTTCAGCTCCCTATGGCTAAAGACACGGGAACGTGGTCTGCCAAAGGCTTGAGATGCACATCTGATCAGATGTTGAACCTCTTTATCGACGGTGGACAGGTGGGAGTCGAAATACTGAAAGTGGGTAACATTACAGAGGGTAGTACCGTCGAGCTGGGTGGATGGTAGAGGTGTGGCTGAACCAGGGGCAGGTTGAAAGATAATCCGAGTCTTACTTACAATCACCTCAAGGCCGAAATGTGCATACGCTTCTGCATAGGTGTGAAGGATCCCTCGTAGGTTATGTTCAGTGTCAGCGTCGTCTACATACTGAAGTTCAGTGATGGAAGCGGCCGACTCCTTTGTTCCTCCCTGGAATCATCTTAAGTTGAAAAGTCCCTTCATTCGGTACTGGATGTCCGCCTTACCGCCAAAATTGGTTCTGACACTCGTAAAGAATGCAGCCAACGAAAGGGAAAAGAGAGTTGGTGCCAGTACACATCCTTGTTTTACCCCTGTTTTGATGGGGAATGTAGGTTATGTATCTATGCTACTGTGCCGAGTAGCAACCTTGTAAATAAGCTACTGTGCCGAGTAGCATTTATATATGTAATTATGTGGCAACATTGCACGTGTTATGTGGCAACATTGCCCCGAGGCTGCCATATGGCAAGGCAGTCTCAGTCTGACTCTGTGGGCCGTGCATGGCACACGCAAGTCACCACTTGTATTTCTCCTATCCGTTAATAAATGGACAGAGCGCACCCAACCTTCATAGCGAGCGGACGTGCTACGCGTCACTCCCTGCTCAGTTCAAATCGCTGACCGTTACGACTGTCTGCCTTGTTTTTCGCGTTGGGTCCGTTCTGACTGCTTTATCATGTAGTTGTAAATGGATATCATTATTCTTGTACAGTACACTGCGCTTCTTCCCTATCCTATCCTTTCGCCTAGAGTCCCTGCTGTTTGGTAACGACGTGAACCCTGCGGGCAGAGCCTCAAGGGGGGCCCTCAGAGGGCTGCTGAGTCGAGACAGTAAGGGTGGCAACATTCTCTGTTAGGGATTCGACAGTGCTTCATAACCTGTCACTGCTAGGTGTTAGGGCTTGGCTAGGCCCCCATCAGGGGATTGTCTGTTCACCCTACCCCCAGACCCGTCTTTACTCGCCCAGCAAGCGGACAGAAGGAGCGGCATCCATGGGGTTTAGCTGAGGTGGACAGATTAGGCAGAATTTTCATTCATTCATTCATGTATGTTACTGACCATGGCCAAAGTGAGAGTGAAGATCTCCGGAACCCCGACCCAGGGGTCTCGGATAGGGCTAAAAAGGCTATTGAGCGACCTAAGGGTGAGAATAAATAGACTTGTGGATCTGAGAGATGGCTACATCATCCTCACAGAAACAGATGAAGATGCTGATAAACTACTTAAGTCTAGTGCCATGGACAAAATGAAAACCAACGGTTACGAGGTCATTGTCCCATGGGAATACGGCGCCAAGCTCACCCTTGTATGTAAGAAGTTAGACAAAGATGTAGTGGAAAATAACGCAGAAGAAATAAGAGATGAAATACAAAAGCAAAACAATGTCAAAGTTGTGGAGGTGTATCCTATGTATGCCCATAATATAGTCAAGGTTCGCTTTGCGGACACAACGGATGCAAAAAGAATGAAGGAGAAGGGGCTCTATGCATATGGCACTTCCATCTCATCCCACCAAATAGAATATGAAAAGTATACTCCCATCCAACAATGTATGAAGTGCTATAAATACAATGACCACATGACCAAGAATTGCCCCATGCAAGGGGTCATATGCTCTGAGTGTTCTTCTGATCAGCACTTCTACAAAGACTGCCGTAGCACCATAAAAAAGTGTGTCGTCTGCGAGGGTGACCACAGGACCTTCTCTGCCACCTGCCTGGTCAGGAAACAGGTACTTCAAGAAACAGAGAAGAAACTGACCGAAATTACCAAACAAAAAGAAACCAGGGAAATTTCTAACACCATAGAAAGGACCACTCAGTCGACGATCATGGCTTACAGCCAAACCCTAAAAGACGCTCTAAAAGAAACTCAAGCAGACTCCCAAAAGCTCTACAATGTCAGCGAGACCATGGAAGTCCTGCAATCAGAGATAAGAACCATCAAGGACTCAATAAAACAGGCAGTTACTGAGTCACTGGGCGCCATGAGGGACGCAGTGGCCGAGAGCATTAGGAGCGTCTCCTCTCCACAGCTGGACGAGTCCAAAGCCACCACTATATACTTGTCTTACCTGCATGCCCATCACATGAACATGGTTCATCCAGGTTCATTCTCGAAACACCTCAACGAGACACTAACCAGGAACAACATTGCACCTGTTGAAATAAGCGACAAAGTCCCTTCAAAAGAAATCTTTAAGGCAGTAACCCACTCAACGACTTATCGACGACCTCAACCCACGCCAGAAATTGACCATGACCTCCTTGACTTAGGCAAAAGTCAGTATAACCACAATCCCGACGTGGCCAGTCAGTCCCCCTGGGATCACAGCTCCAACGACACCGTAAATGCCCGCGATCCCGTTACATACACTCCCAGCGACGACAGTGACCATCGGACTGCAACCACAGTCAATGGTTGCGACCAGATGATGACGACTCATTCCACAGAGGAACAAGACCCTCGAGCTGCAGCGTCAGTTGATTACCACGACACGCAGGCCCAGGACCTGAACACCTTCCTGTACACGGGTGACGAGAAGTTCGAGGGCCCGCCATTGACTGACAAGCAGATGTCCGAAGGTTCTGCTAAGAAGTTCCGTCCCCCTAGAAATGGCAGAAGCCGAGCAAACACTCCAAACGACGCCCCAAGCTACAGTCTCCGAAATGGCAGTCGTTAGCAGGATGAAAATTGTCCAACATAATGTCCTTCACTGGTCCCTTAATAGACGTAACGAACTGTCTAACTTATACTATCAATTAAACCCAGACATCATTCTGTTAAACAGTACTGGCATAAAGGACGAAACTAAGCTGAATATTTTTGTCTACACTGTATACCAGAGGGACATGACGGGTGAGCTGAACGATGGTGTCGCTGTGGCCATCAGGTCACGGCTGAGTCACAGAGTGTTGCCAGACTTCGAGGATTCAGTTGTGGGAGTGCAGGTGGAAACAACTAGGGGACCTGTTGTCATATGCACAATGTACCTACCTCCCAGACGTCCTTACTTACCCGAACAAGACCTAAACCAGTTGCTACGCCACAGAAAACCAACATACATGATAGGGGACTTTAATGCGCGCCACGCCATACTAGGACACGGTAATGGGATCAACGTCGGTGTGGCGCTGTATGACAACATCAGAAGGAGAAAACTGCAACACCTCGGGCCAGATTTCCCGACATTGATCAGACGTGCCAGTGCCACAACACCCGACATAATACTCTCTAACAACGAGGCCGTCCTGAAGAGGCACGTTACCGCCGGACCCATCAGTACCAGCGATCACCTGCCAGTCGTCTTGACGCTCTCATCCAATCCCATTATGATTCCCGCCAACATCAGGTCAAACCTCAAACGGGCAGACTGGGACTCCTTCAAGGAGTCTCTCAGTCTCAAGCAGGGGAGAAACCTGGAAGAAGCCAGCCCCAATGACATCGACGACACGGTCGAACAATGGTATAAGGATGTGAAGACGGAGATGGACAGCAACATCCCGACCACCAGTTACAGGACCATTCCCCATCCTCACACTAGTCACCAGCTGAGGCAGCTCAGTGTCCAGTACGCTCACGTGAGACAGCTAGCCAGTATCCGCGGGTGGACGCAGGAGCTGAGAGACCGGTACCGAGAGCTACAGACGGACATCCAGCACGAGAGCAAACGTTTACATGAACAAAAGTGGGCCGCCTTGGTGTGGGAGGCAGCCAACAATTACCGCGATTCTGCTGCCTTCTGGAAAGGGATCAAGCGACTGATGGGTTCCACCTCTAGCACGGTCCCTTACCTGCTCGACCAAAACAACGTAAAAATATTCGAGGAAGAAAACCAAGAACAACTACATCGGCGATATTTACGAAAGATCTTTACCATTAGTGAACAGGAGGACGAGGGCTTCGACAGGGAGTTTGAGGAGGACATTTTAGGTCAGTTGCAGGACCATCAGCACCTGCTCCAGCCGCTCCCACGGACTGACTTCACTAGACTGGTGGACGGAAACTATCTGACGGAGCCCATAGTTCCTTTCGATGTGTCAGCCGTCATAAAAGGGTTTAAAAACAAATCACCTGGTCAAAGTCACATTAACAAGAAGATCCTGGCTCAACTCCCCGACAACATGATAGAGAGGCTTGCTCATATATGCAACGCCTGCCTCGCCTCTGGATACTTCCCTAAGATGTTCAAAATCGCCGTTATTCGCCTTATACCAAAAGCAGGGAAGCCTCCAAACAAAGTCGAAAACTTTCGACCAATATCGCTGCTAGAGGTACCTGCCAAAATCTTCGAAAAAATAGTCAACAAGAGATTGCGGATGTATCTGGAGGACGAAGACGTGCATGATCCCCGCCAGTTCGGCTTCCGCCAGTACCGAGGCACATCCACCGCCATAGCTCAGGCCTACGAGCAGATCGCCAATGCCATGACTGGCCGCCTGCAGTGCAATATAGTACTGAGGGATGTCAGCAAGGCGTTTGACAAAGTTTGGCACGCAGGGCTGCAGTATAAGATCATACAACTGGGGCTACCCGAAAATCTGACGCGCCTGATGTGCAACTTCATTGTGGACCGCAGAGCCAAAATCAAGATGCAAGAACATTTTGGAGAAGAATTCTCACTATCGAGCGGCGTGCCTCAGGGCTCTTGTCTCTCACCAACCCTTTACACACTCTACACGGCTGACCTTCCACACCCAATCGTCGGCAGCGAGTACGTCATGTATGCCGACGATGTAACACAGATCGCCACCTGCCCAGGAAGGTCCACAGCAAGGATGGCGCGACTCACTGCTCGGGCAATAGAGGAGATCTCGGAGTATGAAAATAAATGGAAAATAAAAACAAACAAAACGAAATTTGAGGTCATACCCATAGCCAAATTCAAGCCGGCCCCATTGATGATCGACGACGAAGAGATTGAGTACTCTAAACAAGGCAGGTTGCTCGGCCTCATCATTTCTCGGACGGGCATCATTCCCCACGTGAAGGACAGACTAAAGAAAGCCAAAGTCGCCGCAGCCAAATTAAAACGTTTTAAATTGATGCCTGAGAAGATACAAGTTCACCTGTACAAGGCGCTGGTGAGGCCTGTTTGTTGGAGTACCCATCTATACCACTCATCACACTCGGGAAGACCAGACTACAACAACTACAGAGCTTCCAAAACAAGTGTTTGAGGTCAGCCAGTGGCCAAGCGCCACCCTACGAGGAGACAGTGGAAATCATCCACCTAAGAAATAAAACAGAAGCCCTCAACTTCAGGTTCCATCGCCTAGGGAAGAAGGTTTGGCACAAGCTCCTGGACGACCCTCACAGCCCAGACCACCTACGCGGGGAAGACATCAACAGAGGGAGACCCCACGCTTGGTGGCCCCAGAGTCTGCCCGCACTACAACAACCCAACCCGCGATCCATCTATGTCCGCCGCAGTGATCCACCTTAGATTAAAACTTAGATGATATATATTCACATTTAACAAGTCACAATCAAGTGAGTCCATAACGTAATGCAGTATAAGATGCTAATAAACTTGTAATTGTAAAATCAATCTAGTCATTGTCTACTAAAATAACCATTGTGCAACCTCATTCTAAATCCTAGGTTAGCTTAGTTAGCCAACAAACTCTGTAATATGTAAAACAAGGGGTGTCGTCCCTCTCTATTTAACTCATTAAACTTCTTTTCCAACCTTTCCCCCCACGACTATGTGTTGTGACGTCTCCATCCCTCATGTCTGGCTGTGCCTTGAGCCCCAGCATGCCTTCCATCCTTTCCCCACCTCAACCTAAAAAAAAAAAAAAAAAAAAAAAAAAAAAAAAAAAAAAAAAAAATATAAATAAATAAATAAATAAATAAATGGACTTCACTGTTACCCGGTGTTTCCCTACCCATTACTGCCTTCTTCAGGGAACACTTGGAACCTTCATGGCGCTGTGAGTAGGATCTGTAGACTTACAAGTGTGTGAACAATGGACAGTTAGCCAGCGATGTGCGACTGCCGGCGATGTGCGCGTTGTGTTGCGTTGTATTTCGCCGCGACGTGCAGTGTTACACCGTCACAGTGCGTTTTAGTGACGGTGGTAGTGTTAGTGTTAGTGTATTAGTGTGTCTAGAGCTGAGAGTTGAGCATTGGCCTCTTTTTTGTGGTACCCATGGAGCACGCAGGCGTACACCCTTCTCGTGTGACATCCGGGGAGACACTGACGTTCTCGCCTCCCAGCGGCTCCAGCCACCAAGGCCACCACGATCTGGTCTCTCAAACACACACTCACTCACGCACGCACTCACGGACAGAACAGTGGACTCTATGCGTTATTTCTGCGCTGTTTATGTCATATATATGTGGTTCGAGCTGATGAGGCGCCACTTTATATACTTAACATCGCAGTTCAAGCATACTAAGATGGGCTGTAAGAAAGGACAACATCAAGATGGGAGACACGACTCCCCACCACCATCCCCTCCGCCGGGCGCAGACTCTCATCCTTCACCTCCAGCGACGGACATTGCCACAATTCTGAGGTGGATGGATGACAGGGACGAGAGACGCAGAGAGATGGAACTTCAGAGGGAGGAGACACGAAGAGAGGAGGAAAAGTCGCGTTTTGAGACACTATTGGCGACCCTGGCGCTAATACCCTCCCTCCCCCACCACACCAGCGTCCTCCAGGCACTCTTGCTACTCCAACAGCTCCCAAGGCTTCTGTTCAACCCCCACCCGCCCTCTCACCAGACGTCACGTTTCAGCTTTCGTGAGTGGAGGAGGCGGTGGACAGATTACTCCACGATGGTGGACCTTGACAGCATGCCTCCAAACAAACAGCTCATCCAACTGAGGATGTGTTTGTCGCTGGAGACCCAGAGAGTTTTGGAGCACATGTTGCAAGTGCCTCCCGATTCTACATCTTCAGTGACGGATGTGCTCGACCTTTTGCAGGAGCACGTTAAGGGTCGGAATAACGAGGCTTTGCGTCGCCGCGCCTTCACCAGCTGCAAGCAGGCGGAGAATGAATCCTTTGACGACTTTTTTGTACGTTTGAAGAGTTTGTCGGAGGAGATCGACGTCTGGAAGGCGCACAGCTGGGAATGTGAGGAAGCCTGGATCAAGCACGGGATCTTGACAGGTGTCAGGCAAGAAGAGTTGGTGCAGCGACTCATCCCCCTGGACGCTTCCTCCACACTCCAGGTGGTAGTGACTGAATGTCGGTCATACGAGGCCACCAAGTCCGCCACCTCTGCCTTACGGGCCCCACCTGCTGTGAGAGCTATCTCACAATACAAGAAGGGTAAGAAGGCGGCCAACAACGTGAAGGCTGTCGCACGTTCTTCCACGCCCCTGCCTAGTGCTTCCTGTGGCAGCTGTGGAAAGCAGCATGGCCCCAAGACATGCCCGGCCGCCGACGCACTGTGTCGTGGATGTGACCGTAAGGGCCACTGGTCTAACACAGACAGGTGCCCTGCTCGAGGCCACAAGTGTCAGGCCTGCGGTCGTTATGGACACTACGACAAGTGCTGTAGCCAACCCAAGCCCAAAAGCCCGAGACGAGGAGGAAAGCAGCGCACTTCCCTCGGGGTGGTTCACACGCAGCCCCCTTCAGACGGCCCACACAGCCCCAAGCAGCAGTGGAGTCACATCAGGAGGGTGGAATCGACCACACGCCCCAGGGCTACCCCTTCCCCTACCATCCGCGTCGCCGTTACACACGGTGATGTGTCGGGTCACATCGAGGTGATACCGGACACCGGCGCTGATACTACGGTGATAGGCCTGAAGCACCTCCAGAAACTGGGCCTCACCAAACGCGGCCTGGGGCCACCGCCGCAGCTGCAGTACTACACTGCTGACGGTTCCCAGATGCCGGACGCTGTGGGCTTCTTTCCAGGGGAGATCACTTACTGCGACAGGTCGTGACACGGATGGATCGACGTGCAGCCTACTCTTGCTACACCCTTGTTGTCGTGGGAGCACTGCAAGGAGTTTAGGCGTGGTGCCCAGAGACTTTCCTGAGCAGATTCCCAGCTGCCGCACAGAGTTGCCCAGAACCCGCGTCCACTCCCACCCACACAGGGCGCTCCCCTGCCCAGATCCTGTATGGTCACCCTCTCCACTCTTGCGTTCTTGCACACGCCAAGGCCTTTGCGAAGGAGTGGCAGACCAGAGCCGAGAGCTGCTACCGCCGCGTCGCTTCACGTGCCCAGGACGCCAAGGCTCGGTATGACGACCGTGCCCGCCCTCTTCAGCCACTGGAGATTGGTGCCCTTGTCCGAGTCCAGTACCCGACGACGACACGTTGGGCAAAGTGGGCATAGTGATGGGCGTCGGCTGGTCGCGGGACTACAAGGTCAGGGTGCCGAGCGGCTGTGTTTGGTGGAGGAACCGCCGCTTCCTCCGGCCAGTCCCACCCCCTGCTGCTGGCCCCCTGACCGAAGACGAGTCCCCTACACCTCACGAGGATCCGCCCCACAGTACACCTCGACGCTCTTAGCGACTTAGGATTAAGTAGTCCGCTCAAGACAAAGACTATGAGCGTGAGGGGGGGAGGGAGATGTAGGTTATGTATCTATGCTACTGTGCCGAGTAGCAATCTTGTAAATAAGCTACTGTGCCGAGTAGCATTTATATATGTAATTACGTGGCAACACTGCACGTGTTATGTGGCAACATTGCCCCGAGGCTGCCATATGGCAAGGCAGTCTCAGTCTGACTCTGTGGGCCGTGCATGGCACACGCAAGTCACCACTTGTATTTCTCCTATCCGTTAATAAATGGACTTCAGTGTTACCCAGTGTTTCCCTACCCATCACTGCCTTCTACAGGGAACACTTGGAACCTTCAGGGAAGAACTCAGATTGGGTGCCTTTGTTGCAGGACACTGTCCGTTCATGCCATCGTGGGGTTGTTTCACAATGGTAATGAATTTTGGTGGGCAATCAGAGCGACTGAGGGTTCACCAGAGGGTTTCTCGGTTGACCAAGTCGAAGGCCTTGGTAAAGTCGATGAAGGCCATGTATCACAACGCTGTTCTCTGTACATTTTATGTATCTGGTGGGAAGCAAAGATCTTGTCAGTGGTGCCACGTGATGGTCTAAGGCACATTGAGATTCTGGGAGTAAGTTTTCCGCCTTACGAAGAAGTCTGCTTACGACAGCAGCGGGATCCCGCAGTTGTTGCCACAGTCTGACTGGTCTCCCTTGGTCTTATAAATTTCTTGGAGGTTTTCCTCCTTCTCCCATATATTTTTCAGGAGAGAGTGGAGACGGTTGGTAAGCAGAGGTCCTCCAGCTTTATACACCTCGGGCGGGATTCCACCAGGCCCTGTAGCTTTATTATTTTTCATCTGCTTGATGGCAGTAACTACCTCATCAAGGGATGGAGGATACAGTAAGTGTGGTGGTGTCTTTTTCATCTTTAATTAGGGAATTACCGACGTATGAGTGGAAGGGGGCTACGCCATGAGCAGTTGGGCCATAATTTTTTTTAAAGGAATTGAAAAATTCACACATCTTATGTTGATTTTCCAATTTTTGTGTTTCATCCGCTTTATTTTTCCATTATTCGTTCATTAGTTTGCGAAGATTGCGCTATATTCTCGTGGAAGATATCAATTTTGGTCCGAGACTTAGGGTTTTTCTGCCAGACAGTGAGAGCAGCACGTTTACTATTGACGAGAACTTCGATTTCCGAGTCGTTTTCATCAAACCAAACTTGGTCTTTTCTTTTGATCTGGCCGATGGTCTCGTTGCAGAGTTTTGTGATGACAGTTTTGAGGGGACCCCATTCGGCACTGCGATTTAGGTTATTTGTTGTTGGGTTGCTTATAAGCCCTTCGTTAAGCTGCTTTCTGAAAGAATGTGCTACCACTGGATCCTCCCATCGCTTGGTGTTAAAATTTCTTTACCTCTTTTTGGAAGTTGTTACCGTGGCTTTTTGGGGGCAATGTGGAGGAAAAGTTAGGCTCTGATGAGCCGATGATCTGCATCACAATGGTCTGAGCCACGCATGGCTCAGGTGATGAAGACATCTTGGTGATATCTTTCTCTGACAATGATTTAGTCAATGAGATGCCAAAATTTGGACCGTGAGTGTTGCCAAGAACCCATGAGCTTCTCGGCCTGCCTAAATATGGTGTTGGTGATTGTGAGGTTTCCTCAGCACACTTGTTGAGGAGGAGTAGACTTTTGGGATTACACTTGACTAACCTGTTTCTCCCTATGGTTCCCTGCCATACATCAACATCTATGCCAACTCCGGCATTGAAGCCACTTAGGAGTACAACCTTACTGTATGCACTGATGAAAGGCATGACGTGAGTGACTCAATGGAACTCGGAGCGTCATGAGGTGCTCGTTCATCCCAACAGGCATTTTAGTTAGCCTATGTAGAATGGTTTGGCAAATGGCGAAGCCAACTCTGTAAATGCAGTTTCTCTCTGCAACAGGGTTACCCGTCCAGAAGAAAGAATACCCAGACCCCATTGTTTGAGTTGACTCTCGTCTGGGAGCCAGGAATCACAAATGGCTGCTTTGTCAATGTTATACCTAGACAGCTCTTTCGCCACAGAAGAGTCCCGACATTCCACGCAGTGACCATGATTAGTTTTTTTTGTTTTTATCTGTTATTGTGAGTATATTTTCGACCGCATAAGAATGTCCTTACTGGGCGCGGTTGCCCAGTCAGGTTTTTTTTTTTTTTAGGCAGACGATGTTTAGGGCACCTTTTCCAGCCCATTTCCATGTGCGGTGAGCAGAGTGGCTCCAGGTAAGGGCTGCTTAGGTCGCACAGACAGGACAGGATTGCACTGTTGCCTAGAAAACAGTGCATAAACGACCTTCTTATCTATGTCGCCCATGTGCAGAGTTGTCACTAGAGATTCCCGGCAGTCATCTCTGCCTGTCCCCGTCGCCACTCGTCTGTCGTCGTAGAAATTTTGGAGGTATAGGGGTTTTGGTGATGATGAGAAGTATGATGAGCTGGATGATAGCTGTCCATGAGTTGATTTATGTGGTGAGGTAGGAGCACAGGCTGCAACCACATATCTTGGCTCTCCCTTTTCCTGATTCAGTGGTGCAGGTAGTTGCAATGACTGGGGAGAGGGAGAGTTGCAATGGACTGCCGATAGCCCAGTTTGTTGGGTTTTGCCTTTGTAGTGTGTCCATCATGCATTGCTTTCATCCGCCAGTGTAATCTTTGGTTACCATACTGGTCACCTCTTCCATCTATTCGGCCTTTGGGGTCTTACTGGAGCTCTGTAAGCATGTCTGCCTGGTGCGGTGCTTCACTGCTGATTTTTCGTTCATGGTTTACCCCCGTAGCCTTATACCTACCAAGGTTAATCTGTAAGGCAGCAGGGTAGTGGTTGGTATGTGGCCGGGCGTGTCCACATGTCAATGGACCTATTGGCCGTTCTTCTGGGGCCCACTGCTGCTCCGAGATCCCCTGCTTGTCTAGCCTGGGGCCTCGAGGCACCCAGTTACCGTGTTTTGCCCGAGGAGGCACATCTGGACTCTTCATAGTGAAGAGGCTGTGTACTGGCAGGGGCAGACTTACGCAAGGTTGCTTCCTTGTTCACCACGAGGGCTAGCCAGTGGCGGCAACTGAAAGCGAAAGGAAGCAAGCAGTGTCTGTACCTTAACACTAACATAATACACTACTCCACCCTGTGTGCTCACACACACACACACGTTCATAATATCATCACACTTCCTCCTCCTCCCCCGAGAGAAAACCAACATGTATATCTCTTTACCTCAACAAACAGACTTATACATTTCTGCGCCTGAGTATCCCATTACAACTGGAACAAGAACGGGTAGGTGTGTATATACAGAGTCATCGAAAGAGAATACCTAGATTTTACTATAAAACAATAATATTTGGGGATTCTTTATCGGGTAACTTGTTTAAATCCATGTATATAACTATTTTCTCCTATGGGCCTCTATAGAGAATATATTAATTGGTGTTCCAGTATAATGATGAACACCTCCATCATACCTTCCTGTAATTATGTTAAAGTGGAATATCATTAAGCTCATTATTCTGCTTTCAACATTTTCTCTCAATAACGAGTAGAAAGGAAAAGTCGGGTAGAGAGTCGGTCTTCCATCAGCAGTATGAGGAAATATCTTCAAAGCGTTGCCAGAAATCGGAATTTTGTAACTTTATCGCACTTGTTGGTTCTCAGTTCTTACACGTGGGTTTCATTTTCACGTAACCAATCTTCCTTTGAAGGATTTAACTTTCCATCCATTGCAGTTTACTCCTTCTCTTTCAAGGTCCTTTATCACCAGTACATGGCCCTATTTCACCAGTACACACTTCTATTTCGCTAATACACTGTGTGTGGTAAAATACTCAAAAGAACAGCAAACAAACCTTTGAAAACTTTACCTAACCTTTCCTAACTTGTAAAAAAGGTTCAAAATCACTTTCCAGTTTACGTATCCCTCCTTATCTGAGCACCAAAAACAACACCAACACATACTAAAAAAAGAAAATAACACCGTCGCATAATAAAAGTTTGTTATTTTTTTTTAGTATTTTACCCCACATTTTCCCTCTACATCAAAACCCTGCCCACTTTGAACAAGTAATATTGCCGGTAACTTTATGGGTTAAAATACTCGAAAAATATAAATTTCAGACGGAAACGCTAATGAATACATTATTGTTTTTTTTTTCTGTTCCCTATATAAGACTCAATATATAAGTAGGTGTTGGCAACTTTTAAATATTTACCCATGACCTTATTTCACCAGTACACTCTTCTATTTCACTAGTATACGGTTCTGTATCACCAGTACATGGCCTCATTTCACCAGTACACGGACCTATTTCACCAGTACACGGACCTATGTTACCAATACACGCTTCTATTTCCCTAGTATACGGTTCTGTATCTCCAGTAAACAATAAACAGCCCCTGACGCACCCGCAACGACCACTACACGTCGCAGCCACAGATTTTAACCATTGACGCCTCAGACTGTCCTGTTGTGTGAGGTCCTGTCCAAGGGGTTGTCGTCTGCGTCTGTCTTTCTCTCTCTCTTTTTTTCTCCCTGTCTTCCTTTTCTTTCTCCTTTTCTTCTGATATATGTTCTAATCTCTTTTAACCAACAAGGCTAAACATGGGAACACTGAAAGCTTATCTTGTTGCATACTGTGAAGGATGCTCAGTGGGTATAATAAAGGTTACTGTGGTGTGTTCAACATCTGCAAGAAGGTCGGATTTATAATTAGCAGCTCTTAGTACAGTTGCGGAAATGTGTTTCTACACCTCCTGTGGTAACCCGTGTCTCCAAATGGCAACGTCGTAGTAGTAGTATCATTATTTATGAATGAATGGGTATTGGTCGTGCAACGACGGAAGTGATTGGTGGATAGGTATCCAATAGGTCATATAGGTAGGCCGTTTGGTGACATTGGTTACAACAGGGGGTGGTAGGAACACATTTCTGCAATTGTACTTGGGGGCCGCACGACAATAATAATGATTTTAGGTGAGGTACAACGTGAATGAAAACGCTGGAATTTGTGGAAAATCAGCAAAGTTGTAACGCCACCGGTATTCCCTATACAGGCAACTCACGCCCTGTTACACTGTTTCATTCAATGTTATTTAATCCTAGTTGATCTTAACAATTTTCCACATTGGTCTTAACACCAATAAGGGAATGTTGAATCTTTACATATTACTGATTAAAATTTTGTTTAACGGCGTCTGAAAAAACAGAAACTAATAAATAAAATTTTCACTTAATTTATGGAAAGGGCGGGGCGCTGGTTTGGTTTGCCTGGTCTAGAGAATCAAATAGGTAAGTGAAAAAGCAATGGGAGGAAGAAATAGCTCCAAAAATATAGGAAGAAAAAAAGGAAATGTTAAGTAAATATACAAATGAAGTTGAAAAAAGAGAGAAAAGGAGAGATTGGGATAAATAAACACCAGGAACACGAAAGACCTATAATGAAAATGGATCTGTATGGGTTAGGGGTAACTCGCTTCAAGATGTTAAACTTTATGGTAATATTGTAGTGACATCCCCCTCGACGGGTCGGCTGCAGTGGGGATTGATGAGGTAGCAGTGCTAGTAGGGAGGGGGAGGGGGGGCGGTTTGGGTGGTGGTTGAGGGGACAGGAGAGCCAGCCAGGGGAGCAGAGGAAGAGCGTTTGTCATGGGGAGAGGGAGGGCTAGGACGGGAGGGAGGAGTAAGCTCACCGTCGGGAGCTGAGAGGGGCGGGTGGGAGAGAGTCACGGTCCCGGAGGATCTGGCCAGTTGCTGGAGTTAATTCCACCGTCTCAAATTTTTCTATCAATCAAAACCTGATTTTTGAAGAAAGTCACTTTACAGTATGTACAGTATACATACAGAAAATATAATACTCTACTGTGTCGACATCGCGGCGTTGTCAGGTCACACATTCTTTTCAGCCGCGCAGCAGCATATGACACATCTCGTTATTCAAGACCTGGCATAGTGGCCGCGCCAACCTTGATCACTTGCCCATAAATATGACTCTGCGGACAGCCTAGGCAATGCCTGCTGAGTGATAACGTACTACCACACACAGGTCGCTAACCAGCTTGTTCAGGTCTTACACGGACACAGTAATTTTGCACACCAACCTCCAGAGCCAGTTCTACTTGGCGGCGAGGTCCAAGAAATAAAACTACTGTTGATCATCGATTCTAGATTCAGATTATGACAATTTATTTGAAAATGTGAATATATGTATAAGTGCAGTATTCCTTATGTCCCACACAGCCACATTCAATCACGCCCACCACACTTAACCACACCCACCACACTTAACCACACCCACCACACTTAACCACGCCCACCACACTTAGCCACGCCCTACACACTAAGATACAAATACTCGGCCACTCCCACCACACTTAACTTCGCTCTACACACCAAGCAATCATATTCGACGACGACCACCACACTTAACCACCCCCCTACACAACCAACTACCATTCTCGACCACCACACCTAACCACGCCCTACACAGCCAAACTACCACACTCGACCACGCCCACCAAACTTAACCAGGCCCCCCACAGTCAATTACCACATTTGAACACACCCACCACACTCTACCACGCCCACCACACTTACCCACGCCCCACACAGCCAACTACCACACGTGACTACGTCCACTACACTTAACTACGCCCTACACACCAAACACACCACACTCAACCACGCCCACCACACTTACCCACACCCACCACACTTACCCACGCCCACCACACTTACCCACACCCACCACACTTACCCACGCCACACACAGCCAACTACCACACTTGAACACACCCACCACACTCAACCAACTGCCACGCTCAACAGGACTCACACTATTTATCAGCGTGTGTTCGTGGCTCTTCTATTCAGAATTTACAAGACACGAGTTATTAGCCCAAGGAAGCTTAGAATTGTTCAACGTGAGATTAATTACAGCAAAAGTCACGTTTTATGGTGCTAAACAAGAAGATCTGACTTACTGTATTTCTCGGGAATTCTAAGAGGGTGGGATTGGAAAGGGGGAGGAAGAACAGAGGGAAGGAAGAGGAATAGGAAGGAAGATGGAGATGATAGGTGGAGAGAAGGAATGGGAATGGGGAGGAAAGGGAATGGGGAAAAATAGGATAGGAGAGGAAGGGTGGAAGGAGAAGGGAAAGAGAGGGAAAATGGGGGAGGGATAGAGGGATAAGAAGGGATGAAGAAGTGAGAAGGAGACGAACGATGGAAGAGGAAAGGAAGGGGAGGGAGGGAGGAACGGACGGAAGGAAGGGGGTGAGGAGGAGGGAGGGTGGGTGGGAGGAAGGTAGGAAGATATAGAGGGAAGGGAGGGAGCGAGGAAAGGAAGGTAGGACGGAAGGAAGGACGGAAGGAAAGGACAGATGGAAGGAGGAGGTAAGGAGGAGGGGGTAAATTATTGCGCCACTGTGAACTTTTTAATAAGTTAAGGACCAGACATCAAGATAAATCATTCATATATGCAAGAATATTATCTTGAGTGACCTGTTGGATATTACTGAGAGAGAGAGAGAGAGAGAGAGAGAGAGAGAGAGAGAGAGAATAACATCCAGGTATAAGAATGCATAATAGATAAATAAACTAAAGCTGTCGTCATCACAACCAGATACGATAAACAGTAATCATCACCTCCACTAGACAAACTTGGGATAACTTCGATTCATTTGTTCGCCTACGAAAACTTTAGACTTCGTTTTCTGTATTTTTTGAAGTTTTGTTTTGTAAATTTACGATGTTCATAACCATCATAAATGTCTTACCAATATTTCCAGTTAGAAATTAGAGACAGGTTAAGTTAGGCTACGTAAGTTAATTCAGTGCCAATTCTAGCCTGGCTAATTTACTACACGTTAGATTTGGGGCTAGACTAAGGCAGGTTGGGCTGATGGATGTTAGAATAGGCTAGAATAGGATAATTTTAGATTAAATAAGGTTAGGGTAGATTACTATGTGATTATTTCCGCGTACTCGTATTTCATTTGCTACAGATAAAGAAATTTGGCCTTACACCATATCGCAAACCTTGCATGTTGGTTGAGTTTTTATTTCTTATAACTTATTTCTTAGAGGATCTGGAATTTTGTCACCCTCCATCCACGACCTCCATGGCTATCACCTCTCATGTTAGAATGTGCTAAGATCTACCAACTCTCGTGCGTTGAAATATAGCAACTCCCTGGCGTCGAAAATTCTAAATATAGAAATTCCCTGGCAATAAAATATAGCAAATCCCTGGCGATGAAATATAGCAACTCATTGGCGTTGAAATATAGCAACTCCCTGGCGTCAAAATATTGCAACTTCACGGCATTAAAATATAGCAACTCTCTGGCGTTGAAATAAAGCACCTTCCTAGCGTTAAGATATAGGAGCACCATGGTATGCGGGTGTGTTGGTATACACAGACTGAGTCACCTTTTTTTCCAAATTGCAGGAGTCTTGAAGGTCTTAAGTGACAGTGAAGAAAACGAATCGACTCCTCGTGCTGGGCGCCGCAAGAGTTTGGACTCCTCGTGACCATTCATCCTCTTCCTTTACATAAAGAGAGAACTTCTTGGCAGCGGCAACAGCAGGGCGGGGAGAAGAAATGAGAACAGTTGGAGAACAAGTGGTAGGAAAAGGAAAAGAATGGAAAACAGTAGAAAAAACAAGGGGCGGGAGAAGAAGAAATCAGAAGAGTAGACGGACAGACAGGGGGGAGGAGGAGGAGGGGGGAGTAGTTGGGCGAGTAACAGCAGCAACGTGAGCGGGAGCAGGATCTGGAAACGAGGAAGCAGGTGCCAGGTCCTCGGAGGTCAAGGAAGCATGAGTCACGTTCCCCACATTGATATTAAGACGCCCAAAAAGTTAATTATAGACAGTTCAATGTAAATCGCTGGGGTGGTCCAGGTAGGAGGAACACAGAAGGGCTGGGAGGTCACAAGGGTGTAACGTGGGAACCCAAACGAGCGAAAAAAATATTTTTGTGCTTACAGGGAGATATTCAGTATACAAACTAGACTTGCCTGAATATCATGAATTTGGGAGATTACCAAAACAGCAAACATCAGGCGTCGTAGGTATCCAAGATTCACCGTGTGTGGTGGGTCAATCTGTATTCAGTTACACGTACAGCAGCTCTGAAAACCACAATGAAGTCATGAAATCTTGATGCCGAAAAAGCCAGTCCTGTTATGGTAGACACGATGGTGAAACCTGCTGCAGCTCAACGCCGACCCATCCAAGGTAAAATGAAAACAGAGATGTTCCTCCATCACAGTAGAGGAAGAGGTTCACTGAACCAACAGAAAATAGATCCAATCTTGTGGATACCTGTTCCATCAGCTGATTGGCAAAGGTTATACTGATAGATGAACAACATATTGCCGCGACAGTGTCTACCGGAGGCTTGTCTTTGTTGTGTTTCCATTTGGCAAGAGACTGAACGAAGACAGTGATCCAGGTTTATTTGTAAGTATGTAATGTACTCGGGGAAAAAGTTTTATGCTAATGTGAATAGTTTGCGAATGTTGTTAGTAGAAGTGAAGTTGAAATTCCAGGTAGAATGAGAGTAAAATTCCTCATACCGTCCCAGTCAGTCCTCTCATAGTGCCAGTTGGTGAATGTCTGTCTGAGAAGGGGAGGAGAGAGTTTAAATGAAAATAAATAAATAGAAATAAAACAGTGATCAGAATAATCTAATGGGTGGCCTTTATAATATTGTGAGAATTATGATGATTTATGAAGAAGAAAACTAGAGTGTTTGTTTTATCACTAGGATGGTCAGGGACAGGTGTTGGGGCGTATGACTACCTGGGCGAGAGTCATTAAAAATGGAAAAGGTGTCTACTCCAATTTCATCTGTATTTATCAGAGAAATGGATGGGGCCAAGTATATGGTGGATATTGGTAGAGACGGGAGCGGGAGGGAGGGAGGGAGGGAATTAAAGAAAGGGGGAAGAGTGAGGGAAAGAGCAAGAGAAAGAAGGAAGGCGCAAGGGTGAGAGGGAAGGAAAGATGGAGGGAAAGAGGAAGATAAGGAGGGAGAAAGGGAGGGAAGGAGGGAGGGATAGGGGAAGGGAAAAGGGGATGGAAAGAGAGAGGAAGAATCCTTAAGTGGAAAGTCATACAGTAAGTCTAAAAAGAGAAAGACGAAGACATCATAAAGAGCCTAATTCTCCAGTCTGGCCAAAACTTCACAGATGGGACAAAGAGCCTTAAGAGTTTTTTAAATCAGATTAAAAGTTTAAACTCGAATAGATTAAATGATTAGAGACATTCCTCTCCAAATGAAGAAAGCTTTTTAATTCTTCTTCCTTTATTTATTTAGTTTTCATTTTATTTAGTTGTTGTGATTCACCCATCTAAAGCCATTTGATTCTTACCGGAGTCTCCCATGGAACGAATATTGCTCGATTTAGTATGTATGTATGTATGTATGTATGTATGTATGTATGTATGTATGTATGTATCTATGTATGTATGTATGTATGTATGTATATATGTAATAATAATAATAATAATAAACGGTTTATTGAAAAAGTTTGCAGCCCGAAGGCTGAAAATATACATTGGACATAAATGACTTATTACATACAGTGGTGGTTTAACAAAAGCCTTCATTAGAGAAAGGTGAACGAACAAATAGTGAACATAGAGATTAATGTTTACACACGTAGATCATGTGAGCTGAGGTGTTGAACAGCAGACACGTAGTGTAGTAACTCCCTCACAGATGGCGTTATGAGAGGCATCACGTGGAGTACTAGTTCCCTCACAGGTGGTGTTATGAGGGGCTTGACGTGGAGTACTAGTTCCCTCACAGGTGGTGTTATGAGGGGCCTGATGTGGTGTAGTATGTATGTATGTATGTATGGATGTATGTATGTATGCATGTATGTATGTATGTATGTATGTACTTCTAAGTACACAGGGTCATAATAGGTGTGATGTCAGTTATGACAGTAATTTTTCCATCTTTCTAATTTCTTCAGTTCTGTGTTACGATTTGTTGTCACCTTTGAAAACGTCTTGATTTTGTTCAGCCATTGCATTTTTAGGGGGATATTACTTACAGCTTAAGCTAGTCCTAGATGTGAAGTAGTTAACACCGCTCAGGATCCACAGTTTCAAAGATTCTTGTGAACAAGAGAGAACTCATCTACCCGACGCACTTAAGCTGAGACAAAACCTTGACGGTTAAAATGGGGAACAAGATCCCTCAGTTGCAGTGATATGGATTTAATGTATAAATATTTGAGATGCATGAGTTTGGTATTACTACAGTCCAAGAAAAAGGCTTTATCAATCAAAATACTTCTGAGTTACAGGTGATATATATAATAAATAATGGTTGCCCCTTGTGCCTATCGAGGATGGCAGGCCCAAATGCCACCTAGGCATGAATTTGTTTAAGGTGTAGAAGCTGCCACCAACACAACAACCACACCCTAAGTTAACGAGTTGCATGACCCAGTGTCAAAGAATAGTCCAAGAAGACCGGACACTGGCTAACCTTTACCCCAGAATACGATCCGCAAATCGATCAACATCTAGGTCCCCAATTACTGCTGGGTAGACAGAGGCAAATGGCGTAAATAAACTTGCCCATAGTTTTACCCTGTCCTGGGATCGAACCCTGGTCCGTTCACTTACGAGGCGAATATGCTGACCATTACACCACAGGTGATCACAAGGTCTTCAAGGTCCAATTTATATAATAGTAGAGATCTTCGTCAGTCCTAACCAAGCGAGCGCTTTTCTGCCCTCACTTGTTGACGATATATAATGCAAACAACTATACCGACTCTCTGGACACGCTATTTGCCGCTTTTCATGTGAACGAAACATTATATATTTCACAGATATAGTCGTACAGGTTACTGGACAATGGTTTGGATTTCCAAATGGAACTTGCTCGTTGTTTTGTTGTTAATAACCTTCATAATAAAAAAACACTTTCCCTGATTGAACATCACCACTCGACTCCATTAAATACATTTGGAAACTTATGCTTAAACTAGACCTCTTAACCTGAGTTTGCTCATGTAGGTTTTATTTAGCATCATAATTTTTTTAGACTTAGAGTTTCTGACTCGATGGCAGGCAGACGTTTTAACGTTATACTCATATTCCTAAGTTCACAATTCGCTTTAGTTTGTTCCTCCTTCCAGGTTTACATACAATTTCATACTTAGCATTAAAATAAGCATCTCTCTCTCTCTCTCTCTCTCTCTCTCTCTCTCTCTCCTTTCTTCTCCCTGGCTCTCTCTTTTTCGTCCTGAAAATATCCAAATCTCTCGAATCACACCACTTTGTCTCGACTCAGGTTAAACCAGAATGTAACACCTTCCATGTAACTCCTCAATGAGCTCATCATGCCCAAGTGACTCGTTCAGTAAATTGTCACGCGTGTTCTCTCTTAGTCACCGCCTTAAGTTTTTTTTTTTTTTTTTTACTGCGTCATATTGGAAGCTGTTGGGAATCATTTTAAAAGAGGTTTAGAGGAGAGGTTTATTCGTTTTCTCCCGTAACTGCTGGTGGTCCATCAGCAATTTGCCTAAGTGATCTTATGAAGAAAGTTTAAGGAAAGTTCTGCATCAATTCTGTGAACTCTCGGCTAGTTGTTGGGACAAGTAAATGGAGACTTCACTTGTCTTTGTTATGCCTCTCCTTCTGTCTGTCTGTGCGGTTGTGTCTGTCTACCTCTCTGTCTGTCAATCAGAGGGACCTCGTGTGGTCCTCACTCGGGGTTCTGTGTGGTCCTCACTAAGGGGTCCTGTGGGAGTGTCACCGTTCCTGCGTCTCGCCACCATACCATCAAGCGGATATAAACAACTGCAGAAAACGATAAGCTTGTGTTGTTGTTTTTGTTATTATTGTTATTTTTTATGCCTTTTACACACAAAGTTATGAAGCGCGCTCCCTAAATTAAGAAAGGAATTTTTACTGTGTAAGTTAATAATGGTGTGTAATTCATAACAAACGTAAAATGATTACGAGGAAAGAGAAGTGAATTAGGGTAGAAGTATTGGGAAGACAATAGTAGAATTTTGAGGGTAAAGCTATGAAGTAAGAGAAAAATAGTGAATATAGAGGAGGGAAGTTATGGAAAAAGGATAAAAGGATAAGAAAAGAAGAGAAGGAAATACTAACAAAAACGTGTTAGTGAGATAAATAATAAGAAAAAAGAAATCGTGAACTGCAACAGAAAATAAAGAAAACACAGTGTACTGTATGTGTCCACCTGATGTTAAACATGCAATATAGTTTCGAACGTTTACACTACACTAGATAGCTACTGTGTTACTCAAGCAAATGTCGACAATTTTAATCGGATTATGCCTATTAATTAGTTCCTACTGTCCCTTGGGAAAAGCATTCTTAGTGTCAATTTACAAGAAAAACTATAAACCCCTTTAGTTTATTTATCACCCCTTCATAAACGCCCTCACCAAACACTAATCTTCCTTTTTACTCACTCAATACTAACTCCCTTCCCTCTCACTTAACATCCCTCTCTTCTCCCTCTCACTCGATACCCTCTCCCTTCCCTCTCACTTAACACCCCTTTTTACTCCCTAGCATACCTTTTCTCTCCCTCTCACTTAACAGCCCTCCCCACTCCTCACTAGACACCCCTCTCCCCTCGGCCAGCCTCACCTTTGCTCTCCTTGGAGAAACCGATATCCTCGTCCCTCTTGGCCACCGCCTCTAAACCTTCTAATTAGAAAACCGAGACGTTAGTCGTTAGAAAACGAATCCTGGTGCCTTAATGAACCACTGTTCCTGCTCCTCCCTTCCACCACACTAATTCCTCTCTGCTAGAGTATATATATATATATATATATATATATATATATATATATATATATATATATATATATATAATATATATATATATATGCAAGTAAATCACTGTAGGTGCGCGTGATCTAGGTATATGCTGATAACCACCAGGAAAGAAGAAAACACGAAGTTCCCAAGCGCTTTCGTGTGAATTACACGAAAGCGCTTGGGAACTTCGTGTTTTCTTCTTTCCTGGTGGTTATCAGCATATATATCTATATATATATATATGTATATATATATAGATATATATATATATATATATATATATATATATATATATATATATATATACTGAAATACTTTTTTCACAAGATTTAGTCGTTTGATATTACATACAGTTTTATATTACCTGCACCAGCCTGTGATCACTTACTCACTGCTGAACAATGTGAAAGATGCAATATAAACGACGTTTTTTAATGTTATTTAATGAGGTTCATATAACGTCACTGAAGTTAAGTAAATTTTAAAATAATATGCTAAGGAAAACTGTAGGCCGGAATCACTCAATAACTCGTCTCCAAAATTTACCGACGAAGAGAAATGATATGTGAAAAAAAATCAAATGTATTGAACTTTGTAAAACATCACAAAAGCATCTCATGGGAGACATACAACCATTTAGTTATGGTTTAGTAGAGTGGTTCTCAACCTTGTTTGTCCCATGCACCCCTTTCACCATATGTCAGAATGTCATTCTCCCCTCCTTTCCAAGATTGTCTGCCTTAAAAAGTGCATTCCAAATAATATGCATATAATACTGAAAATCCTTTATTTTTTCCATATTAGTACATATACATTCCCCCCCCCCCCGAAAACCGGAATTCCCCCCCTGGGGGGAATTCCCCCCCTGGTTGAGAACCCCTGGGTAAGACAAATAGTGGCAAACAATCATGATTGGGAGCAGAACACGCCATTGTTATCAGACAAAAAAAATGAAATTATACGAATCAAAGATTCTATTGCCAGAGGAGCAGAAAAATACTTTAACTAACAGGACAGGTAAGGATAATATCAAGTTTGTAGATAGAAAGAGCGAGGAATTGACACTGGTGGACGGGTTCATATACCTGATCTGTGTTGAAGGTGGAGAGAGGCTAGGTAAGGTGAGCGTGATATGGGCAAAATACAAGGAGAGGTTGCAGGAACTATATCTCACGGGAGGGGAGGGATGGGGCGGGGTAGAAAAGAGGGAGGAGGAGAGAGGAATGGAGCGGGAAGGGGGATGCGTGCTGGTATGGGACATTCACACCCACATATGTCTTGGATTTGTTTCTCGGTAATCCCTCGGGCATCACGACACTGTCTGGGTGATGGTGCAGGAAATGTTGATGTGGCAGTGTGGTGATAGCGTGGTGGTGGTGTGGTAGCGTGGTGGTGGTGGTGTAGTAGTGTAGCGGTGTGGTGGTGTTGTGTCAGTGTGGTGATGTTGTGTCAGTGTGGTGGTGTTGTGATAGTGGTAGTGAGGTGTGGTGGTGTGGTAATGAGCTAGTGTGGTGGTGGTCTGATAGTGTGGTGATGTGATATTGGTGGCGTGGTGGTGTGATAGAGTGGTGGTGTGATAATGGTAGTATGGTGGTGGTGTGGTGGTGGTGTGGTTGCGGTGTGGTAGTGTAGTGGTGGTGTGATAGTGTGGTGGTGTGATAGTGGTAGTGTGGTGGTGGTGTGGTTGTGGTGTGGTAGTATGGTGGTGGTGTGATAGTGTGGTAGTGGTAGTGTGGCGGTGGTGTGGTAGTGTGGTGGTGTGGTAGTGTGGTGGAGGTGTGGTAATGTGGTGGTGTGATAGTGGTAGTGTGGTGGTGTGGTAGTGTGGTGATGTGGTGGTGTGGTAGTGGTGGTGGTGAGGTAGTGTGATGGTGGTGTGATACAAGTAGTGTGGTGGTTGTATGGTGGTGTGGTAGTGATGTGGTAGTGTAGTGGTGGTGTGATACTGGAAGTGTGGTGGTTGTATGGTGGTGTGGTAGTGGTGTGATAGAGTGGTGGTGGTGGTGTGGTGGTGTGGTACTGTGGTGGTGCGGTAGTGTGGTGGTGGTGTGGTTGTACAGCACAATTTGTATAATATAAATATATACCCAAATGTATAATACCCATATATTCACCAAGTCATTCATCCATGAGTATGAATCAATTGGTGAGTTGACATTTCCTCTGGGGAGCAGGCGAGGTCAAGCTGGTCAGCACATTTCAACAACAACAATCTGACACGTATCCTTTAAGGCCCGCCTGACAACTCCCTCTCCCTGGTGAGGGAGAGACTATCATATCACCTGTTACCCAGTGAACATCTCACTTAAGTGCTCTTCCATACAAGTGCACTAAGACCTTTCCCTGAACAGAGAAGGTACAATATACTCTCAACTGAACTAAGTACCTGTGAAACTATATTTTTCTACAATAAAGCAAAACCAACAAAGTGTTTACTTCAGTCCTGTCACTTATCAAATCAAGAACTAATATATATATATATATATAAATATATATATATATATATATATATATATATATATATATATATAAATATATATATATATATATATATATATATATATATATATATATATAATATATATATGTATATATATATATATTGTTACGAACCATGCCACCAATTGTCATGATCTACCTACCCAGCACTACGAACCACGCCATCTATTGTCCTGATCTACCTACCCAGCACCACGAGCAACGCCGTCTAGGGACGAAACCCGAGTATGACTACTCTTAGTTACCACTCCGGGGTTTCCCTTCTCCATATCCTGGTTGTTGCGTCACCTCGTCGAAGTCTTCTTCATCAGCTCCAGTTCGATGAGAGTGCAGTTCACTCTGGGAAGTGACCACAGGATCACCTATCCTGGAAACCTACGGCACAGTGACTACCTACCGTCTTCTACAATACTCAGCCTTACTCGTCAGCCATCTCAGCTCCGCACTTAAGTATTTATAATCTTGTATTGCCTCTCCCACGTCCACCTTGCTTCAAATTATTGTATGTTGTATAAATATGTATATACTGTTAATGTTTAGGTTAAGTATGGTTAAGGGTAAATTATAGAAAGCTGAATATTTTGTTAAGGAATTTATGGTACTTTATTATACACAACAAAAACTCGCATCCTTTGTCTACCCTTTTATAGTCCGATTGTCTTTGTTTTTTTTTTGTTGTTGCCTGTTGGGATCTGGGTAGACTTTTAACTATATTCTAAAATCCCAACTCGTAACAATATATATATATATATATATATATATATATATATATATATATATATATATATATATATATAAATATATATATATATATATATATATATATATATATATATATATATATATATATATATATATATAGTGTGACCAACACACTGGTGGCAAGCCGTGAGACGGATTAGAAGAAGAATCATCAGCAAACGAGCAATTACAAGAAAATTAAGTGGACAGTGGCTATAAACACTTGCAAAACGTATACATAGAGACACAGTGGTAACAAAATCATTATAAAAGATTGCAAACTTAGCAGTCAAACCCTAAGTGACACATACTACTGAAGGTTACTCAGACCGGAGCCGAGAGCAGCCGAGCCTACCCGAGAGTGGGCTGAGATTACGACCAGCTAACACTACATCACCAGAGTTTAGCAAGGTTGTCAAAGTGGTTCCAGACAATCAAACAAGCTCTTGCTTAAACAATCAAGACTCGTCGGTGTGCAACAGAGGACAGCCCCAGGTCAGCCCCCAGGCTGATCGCACCAACGCACAGGACAGCCCAAGGTCAGGCCCCAGGCTGATCGCACCAACCCAGAGGTCAGCCCCAGATCAGCCCCGAGCTGGCCGCCGCAAGATCCAGATCAGCCCCGAGCTGGCCGCCGCAAGACCCAGGTGGATTGCAGTAAGATGTGACGTCATCCCTCCCTGAGAAGGACATCATTGACTCCTGACGTCATTGCCAGCGCGAGGTTCTACGGCACGCACTCTCCACTCAGGTAGATCGCAAACAATCATCATTTTATAAACTACACAAACACAAGTGAACTTCAAGAAGTCTTCACAGGTAGTCAATATAAGGATGTATAGATAAACACATTTAAGCAGTACGTCCTCTACTTACAAAAAGTATATATATATATATATATATATATATATATATATATATATATATATATATATATATATATATATATATATACAGTATATATATATATATATATATATATATATATATATATATATATATATATATATATATATATATATATATATATATCTTGATAAAATCACACGGGAAAATGGAAACAACGGAGTACCTTAGCTTTCGTCTTTATTCAAGACATCTTCAGAGGCAACTGGATTATATGGACAGAGAGAGGCTTAAATATACAGGGTGACCTAAAAACATGAGGTCAGGTCAAAATGATGACATCCACTAATCCCCACACCAACACACACGTAGAGGAGCTTAAGAGAAGGGTGGTGACGTGACTAGTCAAGTCAGGAATAGCCCAAGTTTGAATGTAAATGGTAGTGTTTATTGTATTCCATGTAGCAAATGTAATTGTAATTATGTAGGTCAGACAGGAAAAACACTGCAGCTTAGAATCAAACAACATAAGTATAATATTAGAACTGCATCTGAAAGCAGTGCCTTGTTCGTTCATGTTAGGAATAATAATCACCCCATTGCTTGGGAAAAAAGCTTAGAAGTTTTCAAATCATCTTGTGTCACAGAAAGACTTCTTGTTGAAGCTAGTTTGATTAAGGAATTAAAATCAATAAACCTTAGTGATGGTCAGTTCAAAACTGATAATATGTTACATAAATTTATTTGTCAGTGGCCCAAGGTTAAAAATGCTTTAAAAACCTTTGATCTAGATGTATGATAGTTATTTTGTGGGTCCCCTTTTTTCTGACCTGACTTGACTAGTCACGTCACCACCCTTCTCTTAAGCTCCTCTACGTGTGTGTTGGTGTGGGGATCAGTGGATGTCATCATTTTGACCTGACCTCATGTTTTTAGGTCACCCTGTATATTTAAGCCTCTCTCTGTCCATATAATCCAGTTGCCTCTGAAGATGTCTTGAATAAAGACGAAAGCAAAGGTACTCCGTTGTTTCCATTTTCCCGTGTGATTTTATCAAGATTTATCTTATCCACGTTTTCATTGTGGATTTTCATAAAATATATATATATATATATATATATATATATATATATATATATATATATATATATATATATATATATATATATATATATATATATATATATATATATACTTTTACATACTTTTAGTACTTTTTAATACTTTTAATAACTAATATATATTTTCCCTTCATTTCCATAACTCATTTTAAATATTTTTTGCATTACTCTATGAGTGGGCAACGTAGTGAGTCTTTATACAGGGAGTGAAGTGATAAATCGTCCTATACATAAACCCTCTTCCAAAATTTTTGGGTATCAAACAGGAAATTAGTGACTCAGACTCTGATAGCTAGTCATCTAATAATTCACAGGACCTAGTGGCAACTGACAGTGAGGAAGAATTACCACAAATTAGGCAAATAGAGTTAACACCTACCAACTCTTTAGCTAGCTGTGAAAATTTCATTGATTCTCAGTTTGAGGATTTACACAGTAGACAACTAAGGTCAGGTGACATTTACCCATTGCCTTCACCTGTTACTAACGCTAGTGCTTTAACTAACACAACAAAAATGTCAACAGGTGGTTCTACTAACCCAATGCCTACAACGGCCGGTCAAACGGGAAAGCTACTTCTAAATAATATTAAGGTCCAAGAGTTGACTGGTGAAGATCCTCATTATACTAGTTTAGCATTTTTGCGTAAATCCAAAGATTTACTGAGAAATAACGATGTCACTAATGACGTAGATAAAATTTCATACATCCGAAGCCTTACCAAAACCGGTAGTCGGGCAGCTAGAGGTATCCATGCTTCAGCCATTGACGAAGAAACGGATGATTATCCATCATTTAGGAAGCAATTCATTTCCTTTTTTGGATCGGGCTAAAAAGGAGGTCCACTTACTTGGATTTTTAAGATGGCAGAGAGGACATGTAACACTGCTTGCACATGAAGCACAAGAAGGCTAAATTTGTGCGGGTCTCACTTAGATAGATGTCAGATCTTATATGGATTCCTCAGATTGGTTCGATAAAAATGACAACATGTCTAAAGTAAATTTCTACAGATTTATTGAATTTCAACAGTTTATCTTGTCATCAAATGAATCCTTACATAAGAAAGCCCAAAAGAAAGTATTTAAAAAAGGGACGAAGCTTATACATTATGTAGAAGAAATTGAGGAACCCAAGGAAAATGTTCCTCGGGCGTTGTCACTGGCACCAGTCACCAGCTTTAAGGAACAACCACAGGCTGTCACGGGAACCAAACACAAAAAAATACCTTTTTGCAAAGTCTGCAAACGTAAGGGACACACCACAGATAAATGCTGGTTTGCAGGACAAGCAGATAAGTCCCTAGCCAGCCAGAGGCAGGATCGAAGGAAAGAATCCTCGCAGGACCCAAGGATTTCAGATAGCCCTGCTTAACCAAAAACTACAAAGGGACATTACACAGGAAGTAAAATGTCTCCAAACTCTAAAGGCACTCCGAATAAATGGTGTATCGTACACCAGTCTCCATACTACAACACAGAAGATTGCAGAAGTGGAAAGTCGACGGGAGACAACTATACAGCCTTCGGGGGTAGAGAAGGGCGTCCAGCAACACGATCTAGGATAGCGTCAACGGTTCAATAAAACAACGCTACCATCACCGGCTCATTAATCGCCTCGTTAAACAAAGTGGAGGTGTTGACCGTACCAGCGAGAATAGGTAACAATGAGTTATCCCTAGCTATAGATACGGGGGCCTGTGCCAATGTTATCTCATTAAAGTATTTCAATGAACTCCAGCGTCGATATCCTCCAAATAAGTGGCCAATAAGACCTACAGACATTCCTCTGTCCGGTGTGTCGGGAATCCAATTAGACATAGCGTTTTTGGCGGGTTTCTACATAGTTAAGGCATTTTCTTTGCCAGCGGACGGGTTACTTGGTCTGACCACTCGAAGGCAGAACAACATTAACTTTCAGCCACGAGATCAAACAATCACGCATAATTGTAAAACATATCTCGCAATGCAAACTTCACATCCATTGCTTACTTTGGGTGTTCGTGTAATAACTGCCTCGACAGGCGCGGGGGAGTGTTTGGCACAACAGCAATTAATTATGGAGTCACTCTCTGAAACTCCACCTAGTGGCTCAAAGGACATTTCGGATGAAAGCGACCAGAACTGGACTCTAACGCCTGCTGTGTTAACTAGTGTACAACGGTTACATAGCCAGGAACTAACTAGAGTCACAGTACGTTTGCTAAATGTGAGTGAAGGAACAGATGTTGTGTGTCTGAGTGAAAGCTCACGAGTGAAAGGTTTGTCACTTGAGTCTACCTTAAGCACTGTTAGAATAGGTAGTCTGACAGATGTCCTCGTTCTCAATAGAACTGGGGGACCATAACCTTAAGGAAGGGTTGTTTAGGTAATTTCCTTGTTTATGACAAAGCAGTTGTCGAAGAGCCATTAGAATTACCAATAGGTAGTGTAACACAGGGTAAATCGGACGAACAATCACATATTGTAAATAATGTAGCGTTGATAACGCCACACATGAAAGTAATCGATCATCCACGAGGCAAAAGTGATCTTTTAGAATTATTCGCCGAATTCAAGGAAATTCACAGCATTACCTGGAGAACCCCTAGGTAAAACAACGTTGACAAATCATAATATTCCACTCAAACCGGAAGCTAACCCAATCTACAACCCAGCATATAGGCTACCCCACAGCAGAAGAGTGGTAGTCCAGCAAATAGTACAAGACATGGTGGACGAAAAGGTGATCCAACCTTCCTCATCACCATGGAACTCACCTTTATTTTTAGTTCCCAAGAAAGATGGAGGATGGAGACCAGTCATAGATTTTCGACGAGTCAACGTAACTGTACCATACAGGTTCCCAATGCCTGTCCTAACTGACTTACTACAGTCACTAGGAAAAGACAACGCAGTCTTCAGCAGCTTAGATTACTTAGCGGGTACTGGCAAATTCCCTTACATGTGGATTCACGCGAAATAACTGCATTCAGTACACCAATGGGACATTTCGAATTCTTAAGAATGCTATTTGGTCTAAGAAATGCGCCGCTAACATTCCAAAGAATGATAAATACCTTGTTTGCTGGAATGATCGGTAACACAGTCTATGCCTATCTAGATGATCTTATCATAGTAAGCAAAGATTTACAAAGTCATCTAAAGAAGCTACGAGAAGTTTTCACAAAGCTACATCTAGCTGGATTGAAAGCGAAACTTTCCAAATGTGAATTTCTCAAATGCAGAATCCAATTTCTTGGTCACATAGTGGATGGCAATGGTATACACACAATAGATTGCAAGGTAAAGGCGGTGAAACAATTCCCTTGTCCCAAGAACGTAGATTAACTTCGTAGTTTCCTAGGATTATCAGGATACTACCGTTCTTTCATTGAAGGTTATGCCAGGTTAGCATCACCACTCACCAAATTCCTCAAAAAGGATGTGGAGTTTACATGGAATAAGGAACAAGAGGACAGTTTTAATGCCCTCAAGAGCGCCTTAACGAAAGCTCCAGTGTTAGCCTTTCAAGGCTACACAAAACCATTTACCATGTGTACTGATGCCTCGGGCCTAGGTTTAGGGGCGGTGCTCAGGCAAACTGATCATCGAGGAAAATGGCGGGTAGTAGCATACGCCAGTCGCACCCTCAACGATACAGAAACACGTTATTCAGCTACTCATTTAGAAGCACTAGCTGTAGTGTGGGCTCTCAAGCATTTTCGGGATCTCATTTTGGGATATCCGATCACAGTCCACACAGATCATGTAGCCGTGACAGAACTATTTATGGGAAGAATTTATCAGGGCGTTTAGCGCCCTGGTGTCTGATCATACAGGAGTTCACACCCGACTTCAAGTATTTGCCGGGCCTTGCGAACGTGGTAGCTGATTCGCTATCTAGACACGTAGCTCCTGTCACGCCACTACCTACGTTCACCCTGTCACAATTAAGGGCGAAACAGCTACCGGATCCATTATGGTCCAAGGTTATATATGCCTTAGACTCGGGAGATGAGGTAAATTTGCCCAAATTACCTCTACCGCTCACACAGTTTGAGCTGCGGCATGACATATTATATCGCTCAGTGAAAAAACAAAACAAGAGTCAATTTCTCAAATTGTTATTCCTACATCATTAAAGGAAAACATTCTCACCCTGTTCCATGATGCACCCCAAGCTGGGCATCCAGGGCGAGATAGATGTCTAACAAAAATTAGACAAAAATATTATTGGAAATCTATGAAGATCGACATCGAGCATCACATTGCTAAATGTTTATCTTGTGCAAAACACAAGGGAACAGCGATGGATCCCGCTCCAATCTTAAAATACCCGACGCCAGAATGTCCATGGGATACAGTTCGATCGATTTATTGCAACTACCAAAAAGCCATCAAGGCTCTAGTTACGTACTTGTCTGCGTTGACCATTTTTTACAGATTTGTGGTACTCGCATCATTGCCGAATAAGTCCGCCGAATCAGTGGCTCATGCACTAGTCACTCATCTAATCTGTCCTTTCTCTACAACTAGGGTGATACTCTCGGATAACGGGGCAGAATTTAAGAATCAACTCTTAGCTGCTATATGTCAACAATATGACATTACACAAACCTTCACAACCGCCTACCATCCATCTTCAAATGGGTTGGTCGAGCGTGCAAATAAAAAAATTCTTGAGATTCGCTGACATGTGGTGAATCCAATGCATAGTTCGTGGGAGGACTGGCTTCCACAGGTTGCAACATCCATCAATGGATCTATAAATAGCTTTACAGGCAAATCGCCATACTACATAATTTACGGTACCGATAAATGCTTGCCAGATGATTTACTAACAGGAATTTCAAATCCTGTGTACAACATGGATGACTATGCCAAGAAACAAATCAATGTTTTCACGAGCATCCATGGAAAAGTTCGAAAACACTTAGCAGCCTCACGTGCTGAAATGATCTGCAAGCAACATAAAAAAGCTAGGCCTATAAAATGAGAAATGGGAGACAAAGTAATGATAAAAGCGCCGGAACTCAAATCAAAACTCTCGCCTAAATTCACAGGTCCGTACGTGATTAGAGCGAAAGAACATGGAAACAAATTCCAAGTTGTTGAGCCAACATCAAATGTTACAGATATAGTACTTGTAGATAGGATGAAAAAAGTCAGCAGTGACTTAGTAGGGACTCCTAATGTCAGTCAAGTACATCCTACTTTAACTGCAACAGTTGCTCAACAAAATATAACGATAGACAATACATATCGTCAAAAACTACGATCAGCAACCACTAATCGTTAATTATCCTCGCCTATTTCAGACATGGCTTGGATATCACTACTACTGTTGGTCTGGAGTGTGGTGACAGCAGCCGCCTCCCCAGCAGACGTCGTCAAACCCGGAGCCTTAGTTGCCTTACTCGGCAAAGTACTGGTAGTACAAGACGTTGTAGCTATCAAATCCGAGCTCCATGACTTAATGCGCATGCCAGTGCATCTGAGGTCGGTAGCTGTCCACATTGAAAAAGCCATGCAAACTTTGCAAGATCTTGAACAACGATCTACATTCTCTACAACAATCCGTTAGACCATCTCTCTTCAACACGACCGTATGAACAGTTTACTCAAACGAGTAAGGCATTTCGAGGGAAAGCTCCCTGTATCTCCTGAAGACATAGGGAAAAATGTATGCAGCTGAGGCCTCTGTACAATATTTCATAGAAACCAGTAATAGGCTCATTGCTGATCTTGTAAATGCAGGGTTAGGACGTGTTGACGCACAGTTGTTGCCGGTCCATCAACTAATTGCCGCATTGCATATATCTGAAACTAATTATCATCTAACTCCTATCTTTCAGGAGCATGAAGTGGAATATTATTATCCCTTATTAGAAGCAACATTAACACACAGGGAAATACTAGTACACATTCCACTAAAATCATAATTTTTTGTTAATGCATGGCATTTGGAACCATTTCCACTAAAAGCGAATGAGGGAATATTAATTCTGAACAAACAAACTGAACTAATGGTAGTATCAGAGGATTTTTCATTAAGTTGCTGTGGCTAAGCATGAAGTCCTAAATCATTGTAAATCAACATATTTGCATCTGCATGTTTGTCCGGCGCATGCTTTGGCATTCACTCAGGCCGCGGACGCTGCATGTGAATTAGCTCTGTTACAAACTAATGCCTCTACAGCTCTACAACAATGTGTATGCACTCCAATACCACACAGGTTAGTGTTTCTCGCACATGTCAATAATGTGCAATATTTCTTTTTCCCGAATCAAACAAGTGTGATACTTATATGTCAAGATGTAGGCAAACATTTAATGGTAGAAGGTTATCATATAGCACCAACTATTGTGAATTTAGCAGTAATGCAATCACAACCTTGCCTACTCGCCATCATCTTGCATTTGTCACAAATATTACTTCTGAGTTGATTTCCATACCATTTCCCTTAAATATTAGTTTCAGCAATCTCCATATTGTTTCTGATAAGCTTAACCTCCTATCTTATATTAATGAGACACGGTTTCCTGACTTACAGGATTCTCTTCCTGTGTTCGTATCTTCTGGTATAATCCTACCTGGTTTTATTATACCTACCATCATATTTATCAGTTCCTTGATTGCTATGATAATTTATTACAGGAAGATTTCTTCTAGGTACACAATAGTTTCTAAGAAAACTTTTCGGAAGGAATTGCAAAAACATATAAACGACGAAAAAGTTTAGCTAAGCACACCTTTCTGTAACAAGGTTAGGTACACCTAGGTTTTAATCCGAAAGGACATCGGTTATAGGTGACCGAGCGGTGTAACAGCACCATTTGTATTATATAAATATTTACCCAAATGTACTATCGTGCACAAAAGTCGTGTCCACTACCCATCCACAGGGAGGATTCGAATAGCCTTGAGTCTGAAGTTTCGAAACAGCTGGGGGAAATGCTATGGTCGGCCAACAAATGTCGCCCACTGTAGTGTGTGTGTGTGTGTGTGGGGGGGGGGGGGGGGATAGAGGATGTTGGAGCTGGATGAGAGGCAGGTTTATTTATTATTTATACTACCATAATTTCAAGCTGCCTTTTTAACTACGTTTTGTGTTCCAGCTGTTTCTTTATGGTTACGGATTCATGGAACAGGTGCAGTGCCCTAGGTGCTTATTGCCGCTCAGGTCACAATGATACCTTAAAGAATGGAATATATTAAGGATAAAAGTGAAATATGCAAGGATCAGAGTAAAGAGCCTTGGTCAGCTAGTTTTACTCAGCGACCACTTCACAATTTTGTTGTTATTCCGACAAAGAGATTATGGTAATATTTATTTATATTCCACCCATCCTTTGCTTAATAAATATTTGTGATAATATGCAATATTATATAATTATATACTTATGTTAAAAAGAGTGGAGTGAAAAAGTTATCAGTATTGTAAAATAGTATTCAGACTTAATCTAGGTGACTGTACCAATTCTTCCAAGTTCCAACCACTGCTCCTCATGACCTTGAAAGCCGGTTTGTGTGTGTGTGTGTGGGGGGGGGGGGGGGTGCTGGGACTGGCCGCCCGTCACAACACACACACAATTATACCACCACCACTACAGCAACGCTCAGTGACCCACATCGAATCCGTGTGAACTTTGTATCGGGTTACCGTCACCTCGACGTATTCTATACATCCCATTCTCAGCTCCTGCTGATAGAGAAGAATAAGGCTTTGGCCAACCTCTCCTCTCGTAAGGGAACGTGAGGTGGCCGTGGTAGCATTATTCATGGTTTTGCATGGGTTCTCCTCAACCCATAACTGGAACACCCAGAGTGAAGACCCAGGAGTTAGACAACTCGTCATTAGGTCTCAAGTGTTTAAACACCCCACCACAATATGCAAGCTTCATATATTTTGGAGTGTGCTCAGTTACCGTTAATATTGTGTGCTGAACATCATGAGCATTTCAATGATGGTAGCAATTGTAACTATATAATTATATTGTGTTATAAGACAACACATTCCACGACGTGTCATACAGATCATTGTGTACCACACAATACATAATTTGTGGCTGTTGAGTTACTTTGATATGAATTTTCATGCGGTATAGTTTAAGACATCATTAAGGACATGGATTTAAGATAACACTGTAGGTGAGTTAATATATATTAATTGTATTTACAAACAATACTAAAATCCAAACAATACACCAATACACACATCTTAGTGTTTGGTCCAGCCACCCATTGCATTCAGAACTTCATCAAGGCGATTAGGGATGGAGTCGACCAGCTTCAGGCACACCCCTGGTCATCGACGTATACTCTCCCACACGTCGTAAGCTTTGGCCTCTTTTTGCTGCACATGTTCGCTGCTCCCCAATATCCCAATCACGTTTCATCATGGCCCAAATATGTTCAATCGGATTAATATCACATCCTAGTGTTGGCCAGTCGATGACCTCAATTTCAGGGTGATCCTGGAGGTAGTCCTTCACTATGTTGCTGGTATGAATGGGACTGTTGTCATGAACCAGCCTGATAGTGTGGGGGGCTGAAACTGCCATAGCCTGGACTGTAGGAATTAGCACTTGCTCCAGGATGTCTACATACTGCTCACCAGTGAAACGGCCATTCATCTTGACCAGCTCACCTAGCCCATGTGCCCACATCCACCCTCAGAATGACACTGACACCCTACCACACACTGCGCGATGTCGAATGTGTTTCTCAAGGTAGCGTGTGTTGGGGGGCCGCCAGCACTGCCTTGCTTCGGCTCCCACTGACCTGAACACCGTTTCATCAGTAAATATAATGGTTCTCCAGTATTCTTCTCTATGTGGAAGGTGTTCCAATGCAAAGCCGAATCGACACTCCTTGTGAGTAGGTGTTAGCCACCCTTTGTGAACTGGAATATGGCAGTCGATCCCGGCTTCATGAAGTCGGCGTCTCGTCATCATGTGATGGCAGTTGAGGTCCAGCTTTCTTGTATGTTCCACTGATGTTCGCATTGGATATGCCGTTGCAGCTGCCACGATCATAGCGTCCATCCTTGCCGACGATACTCATGGCTTCCCGCTTCGAGGTTTCGTCTCCACTGAGCCCTCTTCCTCCCACTGGCGGAACCACCTCCTAATCGTCTTGGTGCTCCTCCCCACTTCGAGAGCAATGTTCGGCACAGTTGCCCTGCTCTCCACATCCCAATGATTTGGCCTCGCTCAGCAATTACTGCCGACGAATTTGTTCGTCCCGCAGGCATATCTGAAATGGCAGAGTAATATTATGTTGTGGCAACTGATGCAGGCTTTTATATACTAGAGTAAATTAATGGGATTAGTAACACCTAGGTTAAGTATTATTACTCTGACATAACGTTTTAGTAAATCTTTTTGGATCAACTGCCCAGTAACCCCTTCCTATTTCATGTATTCATAGTGAACTGTAAGTGGATCCCCCCCCCCCCCCCCCTAAACCTCCACCACCACCCCTGCGACTGTAGAGTGAACATTCGCAGATAATCATCATCATCATCAAGATTTAGTTTAACCAGACCACTGACACCCATTTGAGTCTCTCCTAGGGCTGGCCAGAGGGATTAGTTAACACATATTTGTGTTTCTATAATTTAGTGTTATATTGTGTGGAGGAGATTACAGTATTTCAAAAAGGTCAAAACTGAACTTAGGGAAAATTTTAGGGTATCTGCTAAAATATCTTACATTGTAGGGTTAGTGAAGCACATTGATAGATACCGATTATAAATAGGGCATTCAATGAGAATATGTTGGACTGTTATTTGTGTTCGGCAGTTGGAGCATATAGGTGGGGCTCCATTAGGTGAAGACATGAGTTGGCCATGCGTCAATCGCGTATGCCCAATTCTTATACGATTCAGAATAGTTTCGTGATGTCGAGAGGATTGTTTTGATGGTGACCAAGGATAAACTGATGATTTGATCATTTTTAGTTTATGACTTGTTGGTTCATTTTCCCAGGACTTTTGCCAACCGAAAAATGCTTATGTGTATAGAAGATTTTCAATTCATTATCACATATTCTTTCATCTCTACAAATATCTGTTGTCACTCATGGGACACCCTGCAATAGAAAAAGGACGACATGGGCTATGCTGACAAATTAATGTGACTTACCTGTTGGTGACGACGATGGTAGGAATGAGACCTCGGCATGTTTCAGTGTTTGATATCACCTCCTTCCCCTGGTGTGGGTGGCGCCAACCTTGGTAACAACTTGTGTATTCTCCGTGACTACCAGTAATGGTAGTCACGGAGAATTAATTACTGGTGTGCCATTCATTCTCACCGTCGTAGCCATGAACAGCAGAGGTATGGTCGTTTTAGTACTTTTATTTACCCATTACACATCTCTCACCATGCTTAATAATATTAACTATCTTCATGACATTCATATTGTTATCAGTGATTGCGGGAATTCACGATGTTTTGCTCCACCTACACACAGGCTGTTACTAAACTAACCCCAATCTCCTCTAATTCCCCCCCCCCCCCCCCACACACTACAGTGGGTGACATCAGTTGGTCGATCACAGCATTTCTCCCAGCTGGTTCAAAACTTCAGACTCAAGGCTATTCGAATCCTCACTGTGGATGGGTAGTGGACACCACTTTGGTGCAGGATAGTATATTACCCATATATTCACCAAGTCATTCATCCATGAGTATGGATCAATTGGTGAGTTGACATTTCCTCTGGAGAGCAGGCCAGGTCAAGCTTGGTCAACACAGTTCAACAACACCAACCTGACACGTATCCTTCAAGGCCGGCCTGACAGCTCCCTCTCCTTGGTGAGGGAGAGACTATCATATCAACTGTTACCCAGTGAACATCTCACTTAAGTGCTCTCCCATACAAGTGCACTAAGACCTTTCCCTGAACAGAGAAGGTACAATATACTCTCAACTGAACTAAGTACCTGTGAAACTATATTTTTCGACAATAAAGCAAAACCAACAAAGTGTTTACTTCAGTCCTGCCACTTATCAAATCAGGAACTAATTTATAAATATATATATATATATATATATATTCAACGACCTCACCAGCAAGGAATCGAACCCTCGACATACTGGGTGGGACTAGGGAATGCTTACCGGCTAGGCCACAAGGACACTAAAAGCAGTTCTAGACTCTGTTATATTTCACACAAAGCCTGTTCATCGAGCTGATGGCGCCGTGAACCTCATTGGGAAACTGCCCGTGCCTCGTATGTGGTGTCAGTAGCATTTTACCGAATCCAGCTGGTATGAAACGCTTTTAGTGTCCTTGTGGCCTAGCTGGTAAGCATTCCCTAGTCCCACCCAGTAGGTCGAGGGTTCGATTCCTTGCTGGTGAGGTCGTTGATTATATGTTCAAAGTCCGCGTGTTAATTGGACTAAAAATGAAGTATATATATGTACCTCGCCTACTTTTTTTATAATGTTGTTTGGATTAGTAAAGGAAGGAAGATGAGTAAATAGAAGAATAAAGAAGGGGAAACAGAAAATAGTTAGAGATAACAGATGGGGGGGAGCTGAGTTTCATCATGCGTCTGGTTGCGCAGTTTCAACGTTACCAAACGACCTTACAGCTGCAGTGTATACTTATTCCTGTGGGTGACTGTACATGGAAAAAGAGAAGAGATAAAAAGATAATAACAGGAATGCATGGAGATGACTACAATAGACACAGGGTGAATATAGACAGTGAAACAGACAGGACAAATAGACAATATGGCAACTAACATGACACACAGACAGCTGACTGACTGGTTCACATTAGACAAACAGGCAGACACACGCCAACAACGGATAAGACAGACAGATTTGAAGACACAAAAAGTACAGACTGGCTTACATTCAAACACCACACAGATGAACAGACAGTTGGGATGGCAATAGACAGGACGGATAAAGGTGACACAGATTAGAAGGCATTTATAAATAAGAATAACACAAAATTGACCATGGCTGCGTCAGTAAGGGTAGGAGGTCTTACATCCACCAGCGTAAATAATAAGACCACTTGAAAACTCACACCCTAGCTCGGAAAGAACATCGATGGTCGGTCAGTCATGTGAGATGGGCCTAAAACTGATTAACGTAGATGATGCCTATGATGACTTAACACAGGTGATGACTTAAGCAGATGGTGACTAATCTAACCAGAATCAAGGTCACTTCTCTTCATAATATAATATATCTAAGAATGATCATCGGTGATTCATAATAATTCTTTTTCATAATTTTAATCTCTCCTTATGGCGAATATTTCTTTAACTAATTAATCAAAAATTTATTCTATTCCTTCTTATAGTATACTAGATACTTTAAGGATCACGACCACGACCAAGATTATAACAACCACGACCATTATTATAACAACCAGGACCATGACTATAACAACCACGACCATGAATATAACAACAATCACCATGATTATAACAACCACGACCATGATTATAACAACCACGACCATGACTACAACAAACACGACTATGATTATAACAACCAAGACTATGATTATAACAACCACGACTATGATCATAACCACGACCATGATTATAGAAACCACGACCATGATTATAACAACGACGACTATAATTATAACAACCACGACGAGGATTATGGCAACCGCGACAATGAATATAACAACCACGACAATGATTATAACAACCACGACCATGATTATAACAACCACGACCATGATTATAACAACCACCACCATGATTATAACAACCTCAACTATGATTATAACAACCACGACCATGATTATAACAACCATGACCATGATTATAACAACCACGACCATGATTATAACAACCACGACCATGATTAAAACAACCACGAATATAATTATAACAACCACGACCATGAATATAACAACCACGACTATGATTATAACAACCACGACTATGATTATAACAACCACGATCTTGATTATAACAACCACGACTATGATTATAACAACCACGACCATGAATATGACATGCACGACCATGATTATAGCAACAACGACCATGATTATAACAACCACGACTATGATTATAACAACCACGAACATGATCACAACGACCACGACCATGATTATAACAACCACGAATATAATTATATCAATTTCGACCATGATTATAACACTCACGACCATGATTATAACAACCACGACTATGATTATAACAACCGCGACCATGATCATAACCACGACTATGATTATAACAACCACGACTATGATTATAACAACCACGACCTTGATTATAACAACCACGACTATGATTATAACAACCACGACCATGAATATGACATCCACGACCATGATTATAGCAACCACGACCATGATTATAACAACCACAACTATGATTAAAACATCCACGAGCATGATTATAGCAACCACGAATATGATTATAACAACCACGACCATGATCATAACAACCACGACCATGATTATAACAGCCACGACTATGATCATAACCACGACTATGATTATAACGACCTCAACACTGATTATAGCAACCACGATCATGATTATAACAACCACGATTATGGTTTATAACAAGCGAGACTATGATTATAACAACCACGACCATGATTATAACAACCACGACCATGATTATAACAACCACGATCATGATTATAACAACCACGACCATGAATATAACAACCACGACTATGATTATAACAACCACGAACATGATCATAACGACCACGACCATGATTTTAACAACCACGAATATAATTATATCAATTACGACCATGATTATAACACTCACGACCATGATTATAACAACTACGACTATGATTATAACAACCGCGACAATAATCATAACCACGACTATGATTATAACAAACACGACCATGATAATAACAACCACGACCATGATTATAACAACCACGAACATGATTTTAACAACCTCAACTGTGATTATAACAACCACGACCATGGTTATAACAACCACAACTATGACTATAACTACCACGACCATGAATATAACAACCACAACCAAGATTATAACAACCACGACCATGATTACAACAACCACGACTATGATTATAACAACCACGAGCATGATTATAACAACCACGAATATGATTATAACAACCACGACCATGGTTATAACAACCATGACCATGATTATAACAACCACGACCATGATTATAACAACCACGACCGTGATTATAAAAACCACGAATATAAATATAACAACCACGACCATGAATATAACAACCACGACTATGATTATAACAACCACGACCATGATTATAACAACCACGACTATGATTATAACAACCACGACATGAATATGACATCCACGATCATGATTATAACAACCACGATCATGATTATAACAACCACGACCATGATTATAAAAACCACGACCATGATTATAACCACCACGATCATGATTATAGCAACCACGATCATGATTATAACAACCTCGACTATGATTATAACAACCACGACCATGATTAAAACATCCACGACCATGATTATAACAACCACGACCATGAATATGACAACCACGACCATGATTATAACAACCACGACCATGATTATAGCAACCACGACTATGATTAAAACAACCACGAACATGATTATAACAACCACGACCATGATTATAACAAGCACGCCCATGATTATAACAACCACGACCATGATTATAACAACCACGGCCATGATTATGACAACCACGACCACGATTATAACACCCACGACAATGATTATTACAGCCACGACCATGAATATAACAAGCACGACCATGAATATAACGACCACGAATATGATTATAACAATCACGACTATGATTATAACAACGACTACCATGATTATAATAACCACGACTATGATTATATCAACCACGATTATAATAACCTCGACAATGATTATAACAACCACGAACATGATTATAACAACAACGACCATGATTATAACAAGAACGATCATGATTATAACAACCTCGAATATGATTATAACAACCACGACCATGATTATAAGAATCACGACCATGATTATAAAAACCACGACTATGATTATAACAACCACGACTATGATCATAACCACGACTATGATTATAACAACCACGGCCATGATTATAACAACCACGACCACGATTATACCAACCACGACTATGATTATAACAAGCATGACCTCGAATATAACAATCACGACCATGAATATAACGACCACGACTATGATTATAGCAACCACAACCATGATCATAAAAACGACTATGATTATAGCAAACACGACCATGATTATAACAACCACGACCATGATTATAACAACCATAACCATGATTTTAACAACCACGACTATGATTATAGCAACCAGGACCATGATTGTAACACCCAGGACCATGATTGTAACACCCAGGACCATGGTAATAACAACCACGACCATGATTATAACAACCACGACCATGATTATAACAACCACGATCATGATTATAACAATCACGACCATGATTATAACAACCACGACCATGATTATAACAGCCACGACTATGATCATAACCACGACTATGATTATAACGACGTCAACCATGACTTTAGCAACCACGACCATGATAATAACAACCACGACTATGGTTTATAACATGCCAGTCTATGATTATAAGAACCACGGCCATGATTATAACAACCACCACTATGATTATAACAACCACGACCATGATTATAACAACCACGACCATGATTATAACAACCACGATCATGATTATAACAATCACGACCATGATTATAACAACCACGACCATGATTATAACAACCACGATCATGATTATAACAACCACGACCATTATTATAACAACCACGACTATGATATATAACAAGCGAGTCTATGATTATAAAAACCACGACCATGATTATAACAACCACGACTATGATTATAACAATCACGACCATGATTATAACAACCACGATCATGATTATAGCGACCACGACCATGATTATAACAACCACGAACATGATTTTAACAACCACGAATATAATTATATCAATTACGACCATGATTATAACAACCACGACTATGATTATAACAACCACGACTCTGATTATAACAACCACAACTATGACTATAACAACCACGACAATGAATATAACAACCACGACCATGATTATAACAACCACGACCATGATTATAACAACCACGACCATGATTATAACAACCACAACTATGACTATAACAACCACAATAATGAATATAACAACCACGACCATGATTATAACAACCACGACCATGATTATAACAGCCACGAATATGATCATAACCACGACTATGATTATAACGACCTCAACCATGATTATAGCAACCACGACCATGATTATAACAACCACGACTATGGTTTATAACAAGCGAGTCTATGATTATAACAACCACGACCATGATTATAACAACCACGACTATGATTATAACAACCACGACCAAGATTATAACAACCACGACCATGATTATAACAACCACGATCATGATTATAACAACCACGACCATGATTATAACACCCTCGACCATGATTATGATAAACACGATCATGATTAGAGCAACCACGACCATGATTATAACAACCACGACTATGGTTTATAACAAGCGAGTCTATGATTATAACAATCACGACCATGATTATAAAAACCACGACCATGATTATAACAACCGCGATCATGATTGTAACGACCACGACCATGATTATAACAACCACGAACATGATTTTAACAACCACGAGTATAATTACATCAATTACGACCATGATTATAACACTCACGACCATGATTATAACAACCACGACTATGATTATAACAACCACGACCATGATCATAACCACGACTATGATTATAACAAACACGACCATGATTATAACAACCACGACCATGATTATAACAACCATGACCATGATTTTAACAACCACGACTATGAGTATAGCAACCACGACTACGATAATAAAAAGCACGACCATGAATATAACAACCACGACCATGATTATAACAACCAGGACCATAATTGTTACACCCAGGACCATGATAATAACAACTACGACCATGGTAATAACAACCACGACCATGATTATAACAACGACGACCATGATAATAACAACCATGACTATGATTATAACAAGCACGACCATGCATATAACAACCACGACCATGATTATAACAACCACAATCATGATTATAAAAACCACGAACATGATTATAACAACCTCAACTATGATTTTAACAACCACGACCATGATTATAACAACCACGACCATGATTACAACAACCACAACTATGATTATATGAACCACGACCATGAATATAACAACCACGACCATGATTATAACAACCACGACCATGATTATAACAACCATGACCATGATTATAACAACCACGACCATGATTATAACAACCACGACCATGATTATAACAACCACAAATATAATTATAACAATCACGACCATGAATATAACAACCACGACTATGATTATAAGAACCACGACTATGATTTTAACAACCACGAATATGATTATAAAAACCACGACTATGATTATAACAACCACGACATGAATATGACATCCACGATCATGATTATAACAACCACGATCATGATTATAACAACCACGACCATGATTATAAAAACCACGACGATGATTATAACAACCACGATCATGATTATATCAACCTCGACTATGATTATAACAACCACGACTATGATTATAACAACCACGAACATGATTATAACAACCACGACCATGATTATAGCCACCACGACTATGATTATAACAACCACGAACATGATTATAACAACCACGACCATGATTATAACAAGCACGACCATGATTATAACAACCACGAATATGATTATAACAACCATGGACATGATTATAACAACCACGACCACGATTATAACAACCACGACAATGATTATAACAACCACGACCATGAATATAACAAGCACGACCATGAATATAACGACCTCGACTATGATTATAACAACCACGACTATGATTATAACAACGACGACCATGATTATAACAACCACGACTATGATTATAACAACCACGACCATGATTATAACAACAACAACCATGAGTATAATAACCTCGACTATGATTATAACAACCACGAACATGATTATAACAACCACGACCACGATTATAACAACCACGACTATGATTATAACAAGCACGACCTCGAATATAACAAGCACGACCATGAACATAACGACCACGACTATGAGTATAACAACCACGACTATGATTATAACAACCACGACCACAATTTTAACAACCACGACGATGATTATAAAAACCACGACCATGATTATAAACACCACGACTATGATTATAACAACCACGACTATGATTATAAAAACCACAACCATGATTATGACAACCACAACCATGATTATAACAACAACGACCATGATTATAACAACCTCGGTAAACTGTACCACCGGACTCGCCACCTTGCACGAAGGGCAGCTACCAAACAGGGAGGTACTACCGCCTGGGAATATATTGGAAGCATAATGTGTTGTCTATGGTAGATCTTGCTGCCACGTGGCATCACGAAACTTGTGTCCAAGTCCCAGGTTGCTGATATGACTTTCTGCCCCATTTACACACAATTGCAGGGTCTCAATTGTTTCTCTTACTATTGACAACACAACATACATATATTGTTCCTCACTTTTTATTTTTTTTATTTTGTATTTCTTTGTGGTTCTTTATTATTGTTGTTGTTGTTGTTGTTGTTATTATTATTACATTTTCGCCCCCCAGGCCCTGATGTGGGTCAATGACTCGTGCCTGGGTGGATTCATTCCCGTAAAAAAAAAAAAGGAAAAAAAAATATATATATATATATATCTATATCTATATATATATATATATATATATATATATTTATATATATATATATATATATATATATATATATATATATTGTGTGACCAACTCATGGTAGCGTGGTGGTGGTGGTGTAGTAATGTGGTGATAGTGTGGTAGTGTGGTGGTAGTGTGGTAGTGTGGTGGAGTGGCAATGTAGTGTTGGTGTGGTAATGTGGTGGTGGTGTGGTAGTGTGGTGGTGATCTGGTAGTGTCGTGATGTGATAGTGGTAGCATGTTGGTGGCGTGGTAGTGTGATAGTGTGGTGGTGTGATAGTCGTAGTGTCGTTGTGGTGTAGTGGTGTGGTAGTGGTGGTGGTGCAGTAGTGTGGTGGTGGTGTGATAGTGGTAGTGTGGTGGTGGTGGTGTGGAAGTGTTGCGGTGGTGTGGTGGTGGTGTGGTAGTGTGGCGGTGGTGTGGTGGTGCTGTGCTAGTATGGTGGTGTGGTAGTGGTGGTGGTGTGGTAGTGTATTGGTGGTGTGATACTAGTAGTGTGGTGGTTGTATGGTGGTGTGGTAGTGTGGTAGTGGTGTGGTGGTGGTGTGGTAGTCTGGTGGTGGTGTTTTAGTGTGGTGGTGGTGGTTTGATAGTATGGAAGTGTGGTGGTGTGGTAGTGTGGTGGTGGTGTTATAGCTTGGTGGTGGTGTGGTAGTTTGGTGGTGAGGTACTGTGGTGGTGGTGTGGTAGTGTGGTGGACTGGTTGGTGGTGTGATAGTGTGGTGGTATGATAGTTGTAGTGTGGGTGGTGGTGATGTGGTAGTGTGGTGGTGTGGTAGTGTGGTGGTGAGGTAGTGTGGGGGTGTGGTAGTGTTGTAGTGTGGTGGTATGGTAGCGTGGTGGTGGTGTGGTAGTGTGGTGATGTGGTAGTGTGGTGGTGATGTGGTAGTGTGGTGGTGGTGTGGTAGTGTGGTGGCCTGGTGGTGGTGTGATAGTGTGGTGGTATGATAGTTGTAGTGTGGGTGGTGGTGATGTGGTAGTGTGGTGGTGATGTGATAGTGTGATAGCTGTTTTTATATCACACACAATTGTTTTAAATTAGTTCTGGAACTCTTAAGTAGGTGGACTGTAGTAAACACTTCTTCATCTAGACTTACTTTAATGTTGAAGAGTTTATATACACAGTATTTATTTTGGGAGAGAATGTATGGTGAATTCTCTACCAGGGAAAGTGTCTTGAGTGCACTTATATATGAGAACACTTCGGTGAGGTGTTCACTGGGTAACAAGTGATAAGAGTCAGCCTGCTCCCTCCTCTGAGCGTGAGAGAGGAGAAGGCGTCAAGCGAGTGTTATGATTAGTCAGGTGACCTCGCTCGTCTTCTAAGAGAGTTGCAAGATCAGTGAGTATAACATTGAACAACTACTGAGTCATTGTTGAATAACTTTGTGAATAAGTTGGGATTATACATTTAGGTATTATACATTTGGGTGAATTTTTATACAATATAAAGGTGATGTTACAATAGTGTGGTGGTGTGATTGTGGTAGTGTAGTGGTGGTATATTGTGGTGATGGTGTGGTTTGTTGTAGTGGTGTGGTGGTGGTTTAGTAGTATGGTGGTGTGATAGTGGTAGTGTAGTGGTGGTGTAGTGTGGTGGTGGTGTGGTTTGTTGTAGTGGTGTGGTGGTGTGATAGTAGTAGTGTGGTGGTGTGGTAGTGTGGTGGTGTATTAGTGTTAGTGTGGTAGTGTGGTGGTATTGTGGTGGTGGTGTGGTGGTGTATTAGTGTTAGTGTGGTAGTGTGGTGGTGTATTAGTGTTAGTGTGGTAGTGTGGTGGTAGTGTGGTGGTGGTGTGGTGGTAGTGTGGTAGCTGTGTTGTAGTGTGGTGGTGTATTGGTGTTAGTGTGGTAGTGTGGTGGGAGTGTGGTGGTGGTGTGGTGGTAGTGTGGTAGCTGTGTTGTAGTGTGGTGGTGTATTAGTGTTAGTGTGGTAGTGTGGTGGTAGTGTGGTGGTGGTGTGGTAGTGGTGTGGCAGTGTGGTGGTGCTGTGGTACTGTGGTAGTGTGGTGGTGGTGTGGTAGTGTAGTGGTGGTGGTGTGGTAATGTAGTGCACAAAAAAATGTCGTGACCGTCACCCAGCAACAAGTGTCATGCACTATTATTGTCAAATTGCAATAAACCTCAGCATAATTTCTACTCCATCGATGTTATAATGCAGTTATTCCATATTGACGAAAGAAACTTATATCACAGAATCAATTTTTATGATAATCCAATTTTCATTTATAACGGGAAGCGTCTGTTGCGGGTCATAATTCTATAACAAAGGAAAATGAGTTTATGTAAATATTACACTGGTCAACAAAGTTTTTGTTGCATTGCTATAAACACTTGATTCTACCTAATTTGGGTGTGCTGATCTCATATCTGAAGTTAGTTTCTTTCTGTAAGCTCTAGTTTTTTTGCAATCAAGGTATTTTTAAATTTCAAAATTTCGTCTTCGTCTTATTGACCTCGTCGTCTATCTTGAAAAATATGTCATTAAACTGTCATTAAATTAGCTGGGTAATAAACAATAAAATATTACATATTCTAAATTTATTCAACAACACAATTTGAAACATGTTCCATCTAAAACAAAGGTTGAAATTTGTATAAAACTCATTGTTAGGTAAGAAATTTGTTACTATGAGGAGACAAAGCCCAATCACATTTTAGCCAGGTAGGAATTTGCGCTTGAAGCTCTAGCGTTTGTGAAATGTCTCAGGGTACTCTCGTTTAATGCTCCAGCAGTAGTCTGCCATCATATGTTTGTCCCACCTCCCTTGGTAGCGGTCTTCCATGGTCTTGAGATCCTGATGAAACCGCTCGCCTTGCTCGTCACTTACTGCCCCTAGGTTCTCAGGGAATCTATCAAGATGACTATATAGGAAATGGAGTTTGACACTCATATTGCATCCAAGGTCATGAAAGGCTGACAACATGGTTGCTACAAGGGTTTCATAGTTGTCAGCCTTTTTATTACCAAGAAAGTTTTCCATTACCGCCACAAATGAAAGCCATGCACCCCTTTCCTTGTCGTCCATCTTTCTGACAAAGTCTTGATCACGTACAAGTGCACGAATTTGTGGTCCATCAAACACACCTGCCTTTATCTTCTCAAATGACAAAGCAGGGTGAGCAGAGACTATGTGTTGGAAGCATTCACCATCAGTATTTAATGCTCTGACAAACTGTTTCATCAGGCCCAGCTTGATATGGAGAGGAGGAAATATGATCTTTTCTCGACTGACGATTGGATCATTGACAATGTTTGGCATACCAGCTTCCAGAGTCTCACGTAAGGGCCACTCCTTCAGGTTCCAATGCCTGTCTCTAGCTCGGCTGTCCCACATGCAAAGAAAGCAGGGATACTTTGTAAATCCTCTTTGTTGGCCAAGAAGGAAGTTCACCATTTTGAGGTCAACACAAATTGTCCAGTTGTGCTCATGGTATTTTAGCAGGTGAATCACAGTTTTAATGTCATTATACTCCTCTCGTAAGCACACAGAATGACCCACTGGAACAGCTGCATAGACATTACCATTATGTAGTAGCACACACTTCAGGCTATGCTTACAACTATCTAGAAATAATCGCTAGTCATTTGGACTATACAATGGAATCCCTAATTCCTGGAGAAGACCCGGGATATTATGACAGTAAACAAACTTATTCTCCTCTGTAAAGAATGGCACAAAATCCTGTTCCCGCTTTCTGAAGTCTGAAACTTTTGTGGTCTGGTTCAGTAGAGCCTTTTCTTGCAACCTAGAAGCTAGAACTTCTGCTGCATTTTTGGAGAGACCCAAATCACGCACAAGGTCATTCAGCTCTGGCTGACTAAACTTCTGAGGGGTTGATGACTCTGGTGTACCATCAGAAGAATCGTCGGAATCTGCAAGTATTTCTTGAGTTTCATGTTCACTCTCTTGGTCTTTGTCGCTTCCCTCCTCTTCAGCTGGAGACAACCCATTAAAAACTGGAACTGGTAGCTCATCAGAGTGCAAAGTAGGTCGAATTGCTGAAGGGATACTAGGATACGATATTTTATGTCTGTTTTTCTTGCCAACACCCTTCGTATTGATCAGACAAAACTAGCAGTCAGTTGTGTGGTCCTTCGGTTCTCGCCAGGTCATGGGAATTCCGAACGGTAAGCCCTTACGTTTTCCTTTTGTCCAGTCACGCAGCATTTCTTCGCAGTTATGACACACAGCATGTGGAGCCCATTTTTTGTCTTGGTCGCCAAGAGTAAGTCCGAAGTACGCTTTATAGCCGCGCCTCACAAACGATGTTATATTGCGCCTCTGACGAATAAGCGTGAAGTATCCACAAATATAACAGAAGGCATCAGGTTTGTTCACACATTGATTTCTCTTTGTAGCCATGACCAAATCTGAAAGAAAAAACAGACAAAATTATATCTCCCTATTGATACCATAATCGTGTAATTAATTAATTTGACCGCAAACGGCTAGAATGTAAAACCTCAAAATGCATGAAAACTGGAGCATGCAGAACAAAACTGGTTTCAAATATGAAATCAGCAGATCAAAAATGGTAAGAAACAGTAAAGAAATCTCATGCAACTGGGAAGTATAAAAAATTTGTTGTCCTGTGTTATCAGAGTTACGGCCAGTTGCTGTGTCTGTGACCACAGCGAGGCTTTTAATGTGGGCCTCACCACAGATAAAGTCATCTACTTTAGTGATACAGTCATTACTTTAGTGATGTAGTTATCTACTTTAGTGATACAGTCATCTACTTTAGTGATACAGTCATCTACTTTAGTGATCCAGTCATATGCTTTAGTAATACAACCATCTACTTTAGTGGTACAGTCATCTACTTTAGTGGTACAGTCATCTACTTTAGTGATGCAGTTATTACTTTAGTGGTACAGTCATCTACTTTAGTGATGTAGTTATCTACTTTAGTGGTACAGTCATCTACTTTAGTGATGCAGTTATTACTTTAGTGATGTAGTCATCTACTTTAGTGATACAGTCATTACTTTAGTGATGCAGTTATCTACTTTAGTGATACAGTCATCTACTTTAGTTATACTGTCATCTACTTTAGTGGTACAGTCATCTACTTTAGTGATACAGTCATTACTTTAGTGATGCAGTTATCTACTTGAGTGATACAGTCATCTACTTTAGTAATACAGTCATCTACTTTAATGGTACAGTCATCTACTTTAGTTATACTGTCATCTACTTTAATGGTACAGTCATCTACTTTAGTGGTACAGTCATCTACTTTAGTTATACTGTCATCTACTTTAGTGGTACAGTCATCTACTTTAGTGATACAGTCATCTACTTTAGTGGTACAGTCATCTACTTTAGTGATACAGTCATTACTTTAGTGATGCAGTTATCTACTTTAGTGATACAGTCATTACTTTAGTGATGCAGTTATCTACTTTAGTGATACAGTCATCTACTTCAGTGATACAGTCATCTACTTTAGTGATACAGTCATCTACTTTAGTGATACAGTCTGTTAGGTTCTGAATAATAAGTTCTATATACAGGAGAGAACACAAACACCTGTATAGTTTTGTAGGTTCGGTTTACTGGATAAGAGTATGTACACAAAGGAGAGCAGCCCTCTCTCTTGACTAGGCTCCCGGTCAACTGCTATAGGCGACGTATGGCAAGTGATACATTAGCAGCTTCCATACGTCGCCAGGCACATTAATTAAGCGTGTGGGATATGGTAATAACATTGCCACACGCTGCTAGCTAGGCTGAATAAATAATACATAAATGGAGCACATACATAATATACATACATGATATATAATCCAGCATACATAATATACATACACCTCCCTCCCCCCTATACGCTCATAGCAAAGTCTTGAGCGGACCTTTTCTTTTGGATCCGTTCTGAGCGTCGAGGGACTTCATCACTGGGAAGGGTATGGGACTCAACACTGGTGGCGGGGCCAGCAGAAGGCATTGTTACGGGTCGGAGAAAACGGCGGTTCCTCCACCACACACGACCACTGGGTAACCGCACCTGGTAGTCCCGTGACCTGCCGAGACCCATGACTACGCCTACTTTGTCCCAACGTAGGGAGGTCGGGTCCTGAACACGGACTTGGGTGCCGACACTCAACCTGGGGAGAGAACGGGCGTGGTCATTGTAGCGGGCGACTTCCTGAACACGTTCGGCGGCTCGGCGATCACAATCCTCTGTCTTGGCCTGCCACTCCTTGGAGAAGGATTGAGGGTGAGCAGGGACACAAGAACGAAGGGGGCGTCCATACAAAACCTGGGCAGGGGAGCGTCCGGTGTAGTTAGGTGTGTTGCGGAGTTCAAGAAGACCCCTGTCGAAGGCCTCGCAGTCAATGTTCCCAGAAGGGGCCACCTTAAGGATGAGGTGCTTCAGGGATTTGACAGCAGCCTCAGCGTGGCCGTTGGACTGCGGGTAATGGGGCGATGACAACACATGCCGGACTCCCCATCGGTCGAGGAACACAGCAAAGTCCCGGCTTGTGAACTGAGGCCCTCCGTCGGTTCGCAGGCGTACAGGAACGCCCACGTCACGGAAGTAGTGGCGGAACTTGCTGATGGTGGCGGCAGACGTCGTGTCATTACCGCACTTGATGACAACCGGCCAACCAGAGAGACGGTCGACGATAACGAGGAAGGACTTTCCTGACACACAGAAAAAGTCGGCCGACACAGACTCAAAGGGGCGGGTGGGGTTGTCGTCACTCATAAAGGATTCCTGCTGCTGGCTGGGTTGTAATACGCGGCGGGGCTTACACACCTGGACAGCATTGGAGATGTCGGGGTCGATGCCAGGCCGGAACACAGTCTGTCTTGCACGCCGTTTGGTGGCCTCGGCTCCACAGTGACTGTCGTGGAGGCGAGCCAAGGCGTGGAGACTTGAAGCAGCAGGGACAACTACCGAAGGAGAGGTGTCACTGGCCAGAGGTAGGGGCAGGGCGGCAGCAGGGTAGTTGCTGCTCCCTTCGTGCACCCTGTTGGCGTGTTTTACCTCGAGAATCGGTGTTGGGAAGTCCTGGGGGATGATGGCCAACTCTTGGCAATGTCTGTAGGACAGCAAAGGAGTCGGGACGCCATTATGCACATCAATCCAGGCTTGACACGACCTGTTGCCAAAGGTGACGTGTGCATAGAGTGAACCTAGGGCCGGGGTCATCTGTGAACCATCTGCCATAAAGCGGAGATCCTTGGGGGGCGGTCCTAGATCACTTGGAGAGAGCCCCAAGCATTGCAAATGCTGGGGACCGATGACTGTAGCATCAGCGCCGGTGTCGGGCAACATCTGAAGACGGGATGACACACCGCCGTAGGTCACGATGACGCTGATGTACTGGGGGACTTTGGTCCTGGGACGCGGGGGGGAGCACACATTCCTAATGTGGCTCGAGCGTTGTCAGGAGTCGTCGTACCTCTGATTGGAAGACTGTGGGCGGCCCTCTCTGGTGGAGGGGGGCTGAAGCTTCCGCCGACGCGGTCCCTTGGGTATGTTGGAAGGGCAACACTTGTCATAGTGGCCCAGACGACCACACACATTGCACTGGACGCGTTTGGCTGGGCACCGTACTGTGAGTGACCAGTGGCCCTTACGGTCACAACTGTTGCAGGTAGACTGAGCAGCTGGACACACCTGTGTTCCGTGCTGCTTACCACAGTTGTTGCAAAATAAACCAGGCGTGGACGTGGTGGGCGAAGGCGTAGGAACGGACTTCTTGTCCTTCTTGTACCGGGACACAGCGCGTACAGCTGTGGGGGGAGCACGGATGGCAGAGGTGGCACACCTGGCAGCCTCATAGGAGCGACATATCGTCAACACATCCTTAAGAGAAGAGGAAGAGTCGAGGGAGGTGAGGCGTTGGACAAGTTCCTCGTCCTTAACACCCATCAGGATCACCTGCCTCAACTGGGTCTCCTCGCACTGCTGGTGGTGGCCTGGACATATATCTACCTCTTCCGAGGCTCTCTTAAGACGCACGTAAAAGGCATCAAAAGACTCACCCTCCATCTGTCTGCAGCTAAACAATTCCCTCCTGCGCAGAGCTTCATTCTGCTGTCCTTTGATGTGCCGTTGTAGAACGTCCAGTACCTCCTCTACAGACAGCAAAGAGGTTGGGGGTACCTGCAACGTATGTTCCAAGACACGCTGAATTTCCAAGGACAGGCACATGCGCAGCTGGATGAGTTGTTTAGGCTGTGACACACTCTGGAGATCCACCATTGTAGAGTAATCAGTCCACCGTCGCCGCCATTCACGAAAAGTCTGGAAAGTCTCATCAGGCTTCAAGATGGGCGGCGTTTGAGCTGCTGCTTTAGGTGGGGCTGGGGGGTGTGAAGGAAGCATGGATGAGGTATCTGAACCAGTCAGTACCGAGGCAGTGTTAGAGCCAGGGGCTTGGTTAACAGTGAGGCGAGATATCAAGGCTTCAAACCGTTCACTGTCTTCCAATCTCCGTTGGTTGTCTCGTTCTGCCTCTGCTTGCCTTCTGTGCTCATCCGCCAAACGTCTGTGGGCTTCATCCTCGCGTTTCTCATCTCTCATAAACTTCAGTAAAGCAATTATCTCTGGAGACAACGCTGAATATTGAGGTGAGGGACTGCGCGATGTGGGGGCTGAAGCGTCGTGGCCGGTCTGGTCATCCATCTCTGCGGGGCTATCACCCGCCTGAGTCATCCAGACGCTGGGTCTACGGCTACGTAAGGCGTGAGACATAACTACTTCCTCTGTGTACTATGTCTTAAATCAGTGTTGACCGGTCAGCCCGTCGTATCAACAAGATTTCAGACAAAAATTAATTAAATACACAGATAAGTAGGTTATATATATAAAATATATATAAGGAAGCCGCGCGGTCAGCGAGTGTCGTGTGCGAGTGAGTGTGTGTCCTGGGCCGGCAAAGCGTCTCGCCCCAGCTGTGAGGGGGGGTGGAGGCGGCGCTGTGAGGGGGGGTGGAGGGAGAGGCGCGGCGACTCCCAGTCAGTCTAGTTACCCTCAGGACGCGGTCAGAGACGGGTGCACTGAACTTTACTCCTTACAAATGCCCAGAACGTGCCGTATACCTTGGGAATCCTTTAGAACAAGGTCACACATGAATGGCACGAACACACAATGCACTAAACACTTCACAGAAAATCACTGTCACTGCTCAAAGTTGCTGAAATTCTTCGAGGCGAGGTGACGCGCGCGGGAGTTGACCCAAGGCTTGACCCAAGACGGGAGGGAACCCTAGCCGGCTTTCTACAAACTTTGCACTATCACTCGTAATTATCCAGTAAGACTACGCACTGCGCCATGTTAGGTTCTGAATAATAAGTTCTATATACAGGAGAGAACACAAACACCTGTATAGTTTTGTAGGTTCGGTTTACTGGATAAGAGTATGTACACAAAGGAGAGCAGCCCTCTCTCTTGACTAGGCTCCCGGTCAACTGCTATAGGCGACGTATGGCAAGTGATACATTAGCAGCTTCCATACGTCGCCAGGCACATTAATTAAGCGTGTGGGATATGGTAATAACATTGCCACACGCTGCTAGCTAGGCTGAATAAATAATACATAAATGGAGCACATACATAATATACATACATGATATATAATCCAGCATACATAATATACATACACAGTCATTACTTTAATGATACAGTTATCTAATTTAGTGATACAGTCATCTACTTTAGTGATACAGTCATCTACTTTAGTGGTACAGTCATCTACTTTAGTAATACAGTCATCTACTTTAGTGATACAGTCATCTACTTTAGTAATACAGTCATCTACTTTAGTGATACAGTCATTACTTTAATGATACAGTTATCTACTTTATCTACTTTAGTGATACAGTTATCTACTTTAGTGATACAGTCATATGCTTTAGTAATACAGCCATCTACTTTAGTGATGCAGTCATCTACTTTAATAATACAGTCATCTACTTTAGTGATACAGTCATCTACTTTAGTAATACAGTCATCTACTTTAGTGGTACAGTCATCTACTTTTATGATACAGTCATATACTTTAGTAATAATAGTGTACTTCAGTGATATAGATACCCTTTAATGATAGTTTTTCTTACAATTGTAGGACATGTGTGGGAAGGCAGGCGCTACATTTGCAAGTCTACAACCGAGTCTACAAAGGCATCTGTAGGAGCGAATGTCGCCGCCTGAGGTGGAGGACAGCGAGTTGTGGGTCACATTACATTGCACCTCGCCCGTCAGCCATGTCGGCCATCATGGAATTTCAAATGTCAGCCAATACAGTTCCAGCTGACTTCCACGCCAATATACTCGTTAGGAGGAGGTAGGGTAGGCGAATCGCTTAGTTACGGGCTCTGTCATGAAATGAAATTTCAGGATCAATCCTTCATTTATGGCTTAGCGCCCCCCTCCCCTCCCCTATGAGACTCGTATACGTGCAGCCAACCGAAAGATGGGGGGAACTGATGTACACACACTGCAGTATGGTGCGCCCTACTGGGGGAGTGAACCCTACTAAATACATGGGAGGGCACAAGTGACCTTACCAACTTCCCCATCCCTCTATTTCTTTATCTCTCTCCATCTCCCTCAACTCCTCACTACACTGTATCAGTTCTCCTCCTCATTCTCATATGTTAACTCTGTGGTTTCCTCAAAGTATTGATTTTCAACTGTTTTGTAATTTATGTTTATCAATTGCTTAATAACGTCTTATTGTGTACTTATCTATTGCTCTAACTCTAAGTCATCAATCCTTCTGTCGTTATAATATATTTATAATTCCTTTTTTTGCGCTTCTAATTTAATGTTTCCTATTTTCACCTCGTGAATATTCAGTAAGGCGGCACAGACAGATCAGGTTTTCCCTATACAGTATACACAAACCAGGTGTGACCTTTAAGAAATAACAAATTCTGTATGTTCTACCCACAGAAATACAAATCTTGGTTATATGTAAACAAAAAAGCACACACACACACACACACACACACATACACACACACACACACACACACACATACACACACACACACACACACACACATTACTACTACTTTACTGTCACTCGGAATCGAGTATGACAATCATCCAGTTATGATACAATGATATGAGTTATTAAGGATGTCACCTAGGTTGGTGAGTTCTGGGGTGACTAAAGAGGCCGATACGGGTCCGGCAGGGTCGATCACAGGTGCTGCACATGTGGGGAGCTACATCTTGTACTGGAGGGGTGGCCGCAGCGTTTATCCGGCTTTGGCGCTTGTCTGCCTCGTTAAGCAGTCGAGCTAACTCTAATGTATTGATAACTTCTTGTGTGGTGATCCTCCAAGCGTTACGGTGTGGAGTAATCGTCTCCCAGGTGAGGGGGGTCGATTTGGCACTTTTTCAGTTTTGTCTTAAGACTATCCTTATACCTTTTCAGTTACCTGCCAGCGTTACGTTTACCATTCGTTAGGTGACTGTAAAATAGCTGCTTTGGCAGTCTACTGCCGTCCATGCGGGTAACATGGCCAATCCAGCATTGTTGTTCATGGATAATGGTAGCCTCGATGCTTCTACAGTTGGTGTCAGGAAGAACACTGGCATTTGTTATCTTGTCTTCCCAGCGAACTCGGAGGATGGAATGTTGACTACGTTGGTTAGGTTTTCAAGTGCCTTGAGGTGCCTCCTGTATGTGACCCCTGTCTCACTGCCATATAGCAGGGTGGAGGACCACTGCTCGATATACGTGTAACTTTGTAGGTAATTTCAGCTCCCTACAGCTGAAGACACGGTTTCGGAGTCTGCCAAAGACTGAGATGCACATCTGATCCGACGCTTAGTCTCTTCATCGATGTCCGCGATGGTGGACAGGTGGGAGCCGAGTTACTGAAAGGGTAACATTAGAGAGGGTAGTACCGTTAAACTGGTTGGATGGTAGAGGTGTGACTGAACCAGGGGCAGGCTGAAAGAGAATCTGAGTCTTGAGTACATTCGCCTCAAGGCCGAAGTATGCATACGCATCTGCGTAGGTGTTCAGGATCACCTGTAGGTTGTATTCAGTGTGAGCGACAAGGGTGAGGTCGTCTGCATACTGAACTTCAGTAATCTAAGCTGCCAACACCTTTGTTCCTGCCTGGAGTCGTCTTATGTTGAAAAGATCCTTCATCCGTTACTTGATGTCCAGTCAGCTAGATAGATTGGCACTGGCACGAGTAAGGTAGGCAGCCAATAAAATGGGAAGGAGAGTTGGTGCCATTACACAGCCTTGTTTTACCCCCGTTTGGATGGGGAAGAACTCAGACTGGGTGCCATTGTGCAGGACACTGCCGTTCAAGTCATCGTGGAGTTGCCTCACAATGGCGATGAATTTTGGAGGGCAGCCAAAACGGCTGAGGGTCCGCCTGAGGGTTTCCCTGTTGACCGAGTCGAAGGCCTTGATTAGGTCGATGAAGGCCATGTTCATGTCATGACGCTGTTCTCTGCACTTTTCCTGTATCTGGCGGGCTGCAAAGATCATGGCAGTGGCGCCATGCAACGGTTTAAAGCCACATTGATATTCTGATACACACACACACACACACACACACACACACACACACACATGTGTATGGAAGGAATTTCACTGATATGAAATGGGTGGCATGTAAGAAACCCCCAGAGAATGATAATAGGAACAGAACTGTAGAAACGATAATAATAATAATAATTATAAATAATAATAATAATAATAATAATAATAATAATAATAATAATACAACCACTAATAGCAATAAGTTCATAACAATTACATTCACTATATTGATTAAAAAAATCTGAGGTACAGTCACCTGCATTTCTACCTGCAACACTGGACTGGTACAGTGGCTGGTGGGTTTTGTAAGATGTGGCAACTCCGTGCTTTTTCACATCCCATTAAAACTCCCGGAATGGTCCTCATGAACTCTCGCAATAGTAGCCAGACTAAGAATGGTAGATAAGCATACCACAGAGTTGCCACATCTCACCCAATGCGCCAGCCAATGTACCAGGTATAGTGCAGGCGAATGTACAGTTGGGGTTAAGAATGTACAGCTGGGGTCAAAAGTCTTGAGCACTTGACAGTATTTGGCATGTAAGTACCCGAAGATCTTAGGTATTAAGGAGTTTTATCCCATTTTGTAGTTCAGGCATAATATGTGATGGCAAGTAGTGTTATTAGTATTACCCAATCATATATATATATATATATATATATATATATATATATATACTTTATTTTTAGTCCATTTAACACGCGGACTTTGAACATATAATCAACGACCTCACCAGCAAGGAATCGAACCCTCGACCTACTGGGTGGCCCTAGGGAGCGCTTACCGGCTAGCCCACAAGGACACTAAAAGCAGTTCTAGACTCTGTTATATTTCACACAAAGCCTGTTCATCGAGCTGATGGCGCCGTGAACCTCATTGGGAAACTGCCCGTGCCTCGTATGTGGTGTCAGTAGCATTTTACCAGATATTGCTCAGTGTTCAAGATTTTTGACCCCGACTGTACATAACAATGGATATAATTATATATAGTATGTTCGTATGCAGGACGTGGCACACAGCTAGTGACAAATGATGTATCTCTGGTTCGAACTCTTGTAGATGATGAGTCTTGAATGTTATGATGGTATTTACTGGAACAGGATCTTATGGTATGCTATAAGGCTGGTTGGGGTAGGCTATATCTCAACACACACAACCGCGGATGTTTTTATGAAGGAAACATGAATACGTGTGGAGAGGAAATATTTATATCCTCTTTTGTTTTACTGGATGGGGGGGGGGGGGGGTGAGGTGAATGTTTTCTGTGACCATCACTACCACCAGCATAACCTCCTTCTCCACCACAATCACCACCAGCATAACCTCCCTCTCCACTACAATCACCACCAGCATAACCTCCTTCTTCACCACAATCACCACCAGCATAACCTCCTTCTCCACCACAATCACCACCAGCATAACCTCCCTCTCCACCACAATCACCACCAGCATAACCTCCTTCTCCACCTCAATCACCACCAGCATAACTTCCCTCTCCACCACAATCACCACCAGCATAACTTCCCTCTCCATCACAATCACCACCAGCATAACCTCCCTCTCCACCACAATCACCACCAGCATAACCTCCCTCTCCACCACAATTGCCACCAGCATAACCTCCCTCTCCACCACAATCACCACCAGCATAACCTCCCTCTCCACCACAATCACCACCAGCATAACCTCCTTCTCCACCACAATCACCACTAGCATAACTTCCCTCTCCACCACAATCACCACCAGCATAACTTCCCTCTCCATCAAAATCACCACCAGCATAACCTCCCTCTCCACCACACTCACCACCAGCATAACCTCCCTCTCCACCACAATCACCACCAGCATAACCTCCCTCTCCACCACAATCACCACCAGCATAACCTTCCTCTCCACCACAATCGCCACCACCACAATCTCCCTCTCCAACCACCATTAACACCACAATCTCCCTCTGAACCACCACCACCACCACCAGCACCACTACTCCCACAATCCCCCTCTTCACCACCATCACCATCACCACCTAGGCGACATCATAGAGATAATTTACAAAGTTCACTTTCGCAATTGGAAGTCCATTGAGAATTTACATGTCAAAGGTACCTGTTGCAATACCAACTACATCCCGGCGATATAACCTGCTTGTCCAGCATACCAAATGTCGCGGTGTTGGTAACTATGATCACTCCTCCCTGACCCTCCGTGTTGGTAACTATGATCACTCCTCCCTGACCCTCCGTGTTGGTAACTATGATCACTCCTCCCTGACCCTCCGTGTTGGTAACTATGATTATTCCTCCCTGACCCTCCGTGTTGGTAACTATGATCACTCCTCCCCTGACCCTCCGTGTTGGTAACTATGATCACCCCTTCCTGATCCTTCGTGTTGGTAACGATGCCTTAAGACCTGAGTCTCTTTTTCTATTTTCCTCCTCCCCCCTTTCTACTTCTCATCACCACCCGACCTTCTCTCTCCTCTCCCCCCTTACAATATATCATTAGAGGAAAACACAGCAATAAAAATCATAACACACACTCTCGCCATCATGATTCATAGGGGGATTGACTGAACAAAAATTATTGAATTATGATTAAATATAAAGAAAAAATTCCTTAATAATCACATTCAAATAGATCTTGTAATAAGTTAAGCCAACGAATAAAGAAGTTAAACAGTAATTTTCAATAGTATGATACAGTATTCGGTGTGTCGTGGTCTCAGTGTTTACCAAAGCTATAAATGTCGACGGTCTGAGTCATTGAGCAGTAGGTGTCGTAAATTCAGGTACACCAGCCAATGTTTCCAGTTGTTGTTTTTTCGTTCACTGTCTATCTTTTCTGTATTTTCTTTGTTTCTTTGTTTTATCTTTTCTCTATCTTTAAGTTTGTCTTTTTTGCTTTATTGAGCTTTACTTCTATTTTTCTTCTTTTTTTCTCTTTATGTCTCCTTCTCTTCCTTATTCTCTCGTTATTTCCCCCTCTCTACGCTTCACTCTCTCTCTCTCTCTCTCTCTCTCTCTCTCTCTGATTCTTTATCTTCTATCTTTTTTTCGACCTGTTTCTTTTTTTATCTCTTTCTTTCCTCCTCTATGTCTAGCGTTTTCTATCCTCTTTCTCTTCGCGTGAGGGGAACAAGTTACCAGCTGTGGTACAGAGGGTCGTATGCGTTCCTCATTGTGACCTGTAACGGAGGCTCAGATGCGTAACTTTTGTATGTGACCAAGGGAGTGTGACCTTTGTACTTGACCAAGGGAGTGTGACCTTTGTACGTGACCTGGGGAGTGTGACTTTGTACGTGGCCTAGGGAGTGTGACATTTGTACGTGGCCAAGGAAGTGTTCTTATTTTGTTAATCTTATTCTCAGTTTGTACTAGATTCATTTAAGAATAACTTGGTACCATAACATTAAGCTCCACAACATAGCTCCCGGTACTATACACTGAGTATAGTTTCACAGCAGTTGCGTTATTCATACTAATTAACTTTTAATTCACTTATATAAATTACCTCATTATACTCCCGGAGATAATTCTCGCAAAAATCCAGCTGACGATGAACTTAGTACAGACCATGAGTTATATACTGTACATCATTATGCTTGTCAATTACCTTTGCAGATTACTTTGTTGTGCAATTAATTTGTACAATCGTGTCTTGTTATTGTTTCAGGTGATGTACTTCGTCTCCCTTCAGTCATTAGGGTACACCTGTTACTAAACGCAGATGTTAGGTGAGTTTAACACTTTTCATTTAAGTGTCGTTAAACAAGAAGTGGATTATATACCTGATGTTCTTGATTTTAGTACTTTGGTCTTAGTCACATTCACTGCTAATTGTCTCCAGGTAGTGCACACACTCTCCCACATTCATATCCTAAAAATTTTAGTTTTTCATCCGAGTCGTCCATCACAGCAGCTTCATCTACAAACAGCAGCAGATTTTTTTCCCCTTAGTAGCCAATATCCTTATTAGCTAACATGTTCCTGTTAGAGGAAGAAGAAAGAAAGAGGTATATTTGTCCTCAGACAGTCGTCACAAATCATACCGTTGAGGTTGAAGGAGTCGGGTCAATGACGGAGCCAGAGTCACTCACTACTCCACTACTCTAGATTTGTGCAGAGAGACTAAGAGAGATGATGGGTCTGTGAATGTGCTGGGGGCTAACAGAAGCCTCAGCCTCAGGTGATATACAGTACATGTGTATGTAATGTTAATAAGAATAATTCATTTGATTGAAAACGACATTTTTTTATGGATTCTGTTTTTTATACATAATTAATGTAATTTTGTCAATATTGTAGTTTTTCACCATGTGGGATACACAAGGTTTTAGGAGACACTATTACTCTGTTACACTCTCACTGATACTCAGCTATTATTGATACTAGAGTATCAGTCACACTTTAAATAAATTGATCATGTTTACATATATTTTAGAAGAGCAAGAAAATTAATGTTTCTTTTGTCATTGGCGCAGTAAAAATAACCTGGTTTAATGTTCAGTAGTATAGTACATCATAACGAAGAGCCTTACTAAGGTCTCTACGAACATCTGTTTACATACATTTATCAGTAAGCTGAGACTCTTACGTTGAAATTTTTATGTGGTACCCAACATGGATTTATCATCTCATGTATTTTCAATTTCTTGGAGTGTCAAGTTGCCTTAAAGGACTCACAAATTCCACGTCGTCTGGAGCAGCTGTGAAAAATCGTCAGCTCTGAGATTATGTGGCAGCTCGTCGACACTCGGACAAAATTTCATACAAATATTACACGGGAAAAAAAACACTGAGTGAGAAAAATATCATGTTTTGAATAAAGTAAGGGTGCACCTGATTATTAGGCATCCTGGCTTATTTCACCTAATGATAAAACTAACCTAACCTAACCTAACCTCCCCAGGCAACGTTAGGGTGTTTCATCATCAGGTTAAATAAGCTAAGGTGTTTAATTTTCAGGTGATATAATAGAACTTACAGGATTGCTCAGTGCACAGAACTACTCTAACACAGAAAAGAAACGTCTGAATAGAACAAAGATAACGTCATCAAATAAAAGAGAGAGATAGACACACATACAATAGATGAAAAGTCACACAGAATGAGGGCAGTGCGTATCATTAAAATTCGTCACCACTAAATTGTCTTCTATTATTCCTCAAGTGTGCGCAAAACCCCTGATAAAGCCTCAGTAATACTCGCCTGAGTTAAGCCTCCATGTTCGTTATTTATTGCCGAGAGAGAGAGAGAGAGAGAGAGAGAGAGAGAGAGAGAGAGAGAGAGAGAGAGAGAGAGAGAGAGAGAGTACGCCACCTCTCCCATGTTGCATTCACCACTGACAGTACACTCCAGTGGTTCCCAAACACGGGGTCGCACAGAGGTCATGGGGTCGATGGGTCCCACAGAGCTCATAGTCCAGGTGTCAAGGACTGAAGAACGTGGCCCAGGTGTTGTCTCGTTAAGTCGGGACAATAAATTATGGTCAAGGGAATAATGCAGTACTCAGGTCAGGTCAGTCCAGGGAAGGCGAACGCTGATGACACATTAGGCAACAAATAATGGCAGCAAATTTCAATGATAGATTCCCTGAGTTGCTCACTGAGTCTTTGGATTTTGTTCAGTTTCTGCTCAAGACAGATGTAAAACAGTGTGGCTCTTTTGTCCAGTTAACAGATTTTTGTTTAAATGATAATTATTAACATACGTTACATATGAATTATGACAGATGTAACTTGTATTGAAAATCAATTATATGATGATGCACACAAGTCACTTACGAAATACGTACTATATGACATAGTTGTAACTAAGAAAATTGTATGTTAGGTTGCTTAACCATGTAATTATATCCCCAGGTATAGAACATTAAATTAAATTTCTATCAGTGTTCACTTTTAGACTTCTCATTATGGAATACATTTTCCTTACTTTTTTTTACCGTTAAATACGTATATCAGTATGTCTGCATTTACTTTAAGGATCCTCATTTACACAGCATACTGTATATAATAACTTGGGGTCGCATTGGATAGGTGACAGTACTAGACGGGGTCGCACTGGACAATGCTTGGGAACCCCTTACTCTTGGTATCGTCACAGTAAACCTCGCGAGAACTAAGTCTCCGGGCCAGAGACACTGTACATTACCTTGGTCGGTCTCTCATTCATCATGCTTACGTGAGAAAACTAAACAATTTTCTCTCACTTTTTTCACCCTGGGCATTACGTCATGATTTCCTGGGTCAGAATTGCTCTTTTTCATCATCTTCACTTTTGTCGTTTCTCAAATTTTTACTTACTAGTTCATATAAGAATAGAGGAAACTGCAGCTGGCCTATTGGCCCATACTGGGCAGTCCCATTTACACCCAACCCCTATTGCTCATATAAGCATCCAACCTATGTTTGAAGCAATACAGCGTTTTCGAGTTTATGATGATATTTGGTAACTTGTTCCATTCATCCACTACTCTGTTTCCAAACCAATGTTTACCTATTTCGCACCTAAATCTAAATTTGTCTAATTTAAAACCATTGTTACGAGTTCGCTCCTGGTTGGATAGTTTGAGTACCTTTGTAATGTCCCCTTTGCTTAGCCCTGACTTCCATTTATACAACTCTATCAGGTCGCCCCTCCCTCTACGTCTCTCGAGGGAGTGCAAATTAAGATGCTTTAACCTGTCTCTATACTCAAGGTTCCTAATGCCCGGGATTAGTCTTGTCATTCTCCTCTGAATTCTTTCCAAGGATTCTATATCCATTCTGTAATACGGTGACCAGAATTGAACTGCGTAATCCAGGTGAGGTTGCACAAGCGCAAGATATAGTCTTAACCTCACCTCACCTCACCTCACCCCACCCCACCTCACCTCACCTCACCCCACCCCACCTCACCTCACCTTCTATTACCTACGCATCATATTGTTTTGCTTTTCCATTATGAAGTTTTCACTTTCCTCGTCTCAAATTCTATCGCCTAATTATACCTTTCCAACCATCACTTTCCCCATGTAACTTCTAACCTTGCTGACATCATTTTCCCTTGTAACTTTCTACCTTGATGACATCACTTTCCCCTTGTCACTTTCCTACTTACTGACATCACTTTCTCCATGTAACTTTCCACCTTACTGACATCACTTTACCCATGTAACTTTCTACCTTGCTTAAATCACTTTCTCCTTGTAACTTTCATTATTGCCACCTGATCTAGCTTGGAGAAGGACGTGCCCCTAAGTGCTCGCGTTAGTGACCAGAGAAAATGGCCGCCTTGGATCGTTGTGTTTTGGGGGAAGAGGAGCGGAGTGTGAGGAAGGACGACCTCCTGGCCACTCTGTTAAGTCAGCTGGAGCAGTTGAGGAGTGAGATGGACGCTCTAAAGGGGGAGAACGAAGCTCTAAGGTCTGAACTCCTTCAAGTAGGTGTCCCTGCGAAGGAGGAGCAGGCGTGGAGAGTGGTTGTCTCCAAGGGGACTATCAGGAAAGCTGACCAGGGTGTGGAGTGCAGTAACCCCTACCATGTGTTGGAGGAAGTTGGCGGGGAAGAGAAGAGGCAGGACAGTGTGGTGCAAGGAGAGGAAAGGGCAGTTGTACAAACCCTGCCCAGAGGTAAGGTCGTGGTAGTTGGAGACAGCCAGGTGAGGTGTTTAGATAAGACTGTTTGTGCAAGAGATAGGAAACGTAGGACTAGGGTGTGTTTTCCTGGGGCTGGGATAGTAGGGTGTGTCATACGGAGGCGAAACTTTTGTTTTTGAGTTTGAAAGACCGGCCCATGGTATTAATGATAAAGTTCTATGTGCAGAATCATGTGATATCTTCAGATTTGAAAAGTTTTTATTTTTTGCTAGGTAAATTTTAACTTGAAATCTTATGAAAATTCAGTATTCCCACCCTTTTACCAACACCACTAAATAGCTTATTTAAAGTAAAGTAAATGTATCAGGTTAATTTATTAGGATGAAAATGATTCAGAATAGTGAAACGAATGATCTTGACACATTTATTAAATTTAATATTCCTTTAGAAAACAAAATCATCAAATACAAAAACCGGTTTTACTACTACGACCCGGTGTTGCTGCACACCATAGAGAACATGTCTTTCTTGCTTCTGTTTCTACTCATCACCTCCCTGCTGACCACCTGAGCTCGGATGTAGCCTTCCCTCCTCTCCTGGCTGTACACGTGACTGCTGGCCTCGCTCACTTGCTGTACACAACGCTCTATACTCTGGGTGTGCGAGGGCCAGGCAGGGACATGCATGGGGTTGTCCAGGAAAGCTCTGACTTGAACATTGGTGAGGCTGCAGGTAAGAGGGGGCTCACTGCCAGCCTGGATGTTATCCAGATCTATGAGATCAGTGAGGGTCTTGGCACCTAGATTGACTTCAGGAGTCTTCCTGACCCTAAAGGAATTGTCACCAACTGATTCGTCATGCCCAGATCCTCTCATAAGTCTCATATCCAAGATCTTTTTGACTGCCACTCTTCTCTCCTCCTCATCCTTACTGCAGAGCATTGTCTGCAGAACTGCCTCAGGATGAGCATACCAGGAAGATCTCCTCACAGTCTGCTCCACAATCTGAAGAACCTTCCTTGGCTGACTCCTCAGGAGCTCAAGCTGGAAGAGAACATGCCTCGGACCTTCGGAGAACGATGACTTGACCTTGGTGTTGAACCAATTTGGCAAGTAGACACTCACGATGAATTGGACAATAAGTCTCAGGTTGTGAAGCTGGTTCCATTTCAGTTTATGATGAGCGACCCAAATTCTGCAGAACCTGAGAGCCGTTGTGAGCCACCTAGAATGTGAGACTGGACCTATCTGCAGGTAAGCAAGTCTATCTGGCATGACCCCAGTTTTGATGGCACTGCAAATCATGTAACCATAGTACTGGTCAGAACTCAGGTCGTCAATGACAGTATGTGCAAGCTCAACGAGTGGAGGGCCAACTGTGATTTTTTCAAAGCTCGGATTTATTTCTAACTCAGTGGCAGAGTCCAGCATCTTGCCAAGAGGACCAGACCATCTGTTGTTTGAAAGAGTCTTGCCATCCACCTCCTGGATCAGATGTCTGAGTGGCAACTCGTTGGTGTGGAAGTCACAAACAATCCAGACCAGCTTCCTCCCAATCTTCCGCTCTATCCACTGTATGACCCCCCCTTGCCACCCTGTGTTCGTGTTGGTGCTGTCCCCTCCAATGGCCTGCAGGGTCTGGTCTACGTTCCTCTCTCTGAGCCAGTTCACAATGTTATCTGCCACTATCTCAGCTGGTTTCCTGATGTCATCTTTCTCTGGAGTGAAATGCCACAAATACTTCCCTCCTGGTTCACTGCAGCAGGAGTAGTGTTCCTCCTTCACCATGGCAGGGAACAACTTGTCAGAATCTCCAACTTTCATGAACACTTTAGTGTCATCCCTTCTCCCATCAAAGAACAAACAATTGATTCCATTTTCTCTTATCCCCTTATCAAACTTCTCTTCTAGGTTACTGACAAGTTTCTCCTGAGCTCTCCTTACTTTGTTATGATCTATCACCAGGTGAACATCATCAGGTGTTATCAAACCACCGTCAATCCAGGCAGCTGTTGCTATCTCTGCAGTTTCTCTGAGACCAGTGTGGTGTCGCATGCTGGCCAGAGCTATGCTCGGGATATCTTTCCTATTTCGAATCTTATGCCTGGAAGGTTTGGGATCATTATTTTCTGGGTTAGGGACAAAGTCACCATTCTCCTGGTCAGCACTCGGATCAGCCATGGGGAAGTCATTAAACTCTGAATCAGCTTGACTCCAATCATCGGCCTTTTTTACCTCATCCTGGGCCTTCTCAAGTCTCTTTTCCTCGACAACTCTTCTCCTCTTCTGTCTCTCTGTGGCAGCCTCCTGTCTCTTGGACTCCGGAATATCTTGGCTAGAAATCATGAGAGCCCCTATACTGCCAGTCTTCTCTCTCTGTGCTTTGACAAATGCCAGTTCGATCACAGGAATCTTCAGTTCACGCTTGCAAATACAGGAGATGTGGGCCTCTGATTTACAGTCACGATCGCATCCAAACTCAGGACAGAGAACAATTGGGCACTTGCAAGTAATTATGTCAAATAACTGGTCCAGTTGCTTGGCAAAGCTGTCCTTAACTGCAAGTTTTCCTCTCCCAAGAGAGATATCTCTTGCCTTTTCCCAACTGGCTAGCAGTCTCTCACTAATCTTCTTCTGACTTGTTATGACTGGAGGCTTGAACTGAGCGTTAGCCAGAGTGTACTGTGCCAAGACAGCTTTGGTCATATCACTGGCAATGTCTTTGTTTGTGTAAGTTCTTTGGTTCTTTTCACTGATTTGCCTGATTAGAACACCGTATCTCAAAGCATCTCTCAATGTAGGCAACTCCGACTTCAGGAGCTCTCTCCCAGACCCAAGATAGTGACTGAGATGGCTGGATTTTTGGTTCCTCGTCCTGACACAAGCAGCCATCGCAAATATTATCAACTTATAAATGCATCAGAATCTGAAACAGAAAAAAATATTGTTAGTTGGGTTGTTAAAGAATGAAGTCAGAAAGCAATGTTCACTATTTAATTGTAATGCACTAATGCAGCTGTACGTTAGATTTTCGATAAATTTCACGCTAAAATTTACCTAGCAAAAGGTTGCAAAATATTGAAACTGAAATTATTTTCTGTTTATATACACTAAAATCTACCAAAAAAGTGATGGGCCATTAGTTTTAGCTGATCTTCCCTCCTATGACACACCCTACTGGGATAGGGCATGTAGCTGAGAGGATAGATAGGGTTCTGTCAGGGGAGGGTACCAATCCAGTAAGGTGTTTTAGTGTGGGAGGAAACGACATAGGAAAGGTTAGAAGTGAGGAACTTTTCAAGAGGTATAGGGAGGCGCTGGGGAAGATTAGAGATAGGGGAGGGATCCCAATAGTATGTGGTGTCTTGCCTAGAAGAGGGGTTGGTCGTAAATGGCTGTCCAGGGCAATTGCTATAAATTGCTTACTGGAAAAATATTGTGCAAACAATGGTTGGGCATTCATTGATAACTGGCAACCATTCTATGGCAACGACTACCTGGCAACGACTACCTGTACAGTCGTGACGGAGTACATGTGTCTCATGCGGGGGTAAAGACGTTGTCTGCATCCCTGGAGCGTGAAATTGTCACTCCAAAGGGTGGGTTTCGCCAGTAGAGAGAGGTCGAGGAAAGTGGGAGTCAAAAAACAAGCAGGTCCTGGGAAGTAAAATTGGTTACTCAGGACAAGAGGTAAAACAGGACCAGGGAATGGTAGGTTTAAATGTATACTATACAAACAGTAGGAGCGTTAGAAATAAAATAGACTTGCTGAGAGCGGAAGTATGTACCGAGAATGTAGACGTCATAGCACCCACCGAAACTTGTAGGAATCTGGCGAGCAAAATTTTTTTTATCAGAGTACCACATAGAAGGGTACAACCTTTTTCACAAGGACAGGGAAGGTAGGAAGGGGGAGGGGGTCGCACTCTTCGTCAAGGATACATTAAAATATTGTATTAATAATTCAATAAAGGGTGAAGTAGGAACCGAGTCTGTATGGGTAGAAATCACGGAAGGAAGAGAAAAACTAATTATGGGAATGATTTACAGGCCCCCAAGTCTTGGGAAAGAAGCAGCTCAGCACATATGACAGGAAATGAGTAGGGCAGCAAAATATAACAACCTGTGCATTATGGGGGATTTCAACTTCAGAAATATTGACTGGGACAACATTGTAGGTGACTATTAATCTGAAGACTTCCTAGACACAGTACAGGACAATTTTTTGTAATAACTAACCACAGAACCTACTAGAGGTGACAATATATTAGACCTAGTATTAACAAATAAAGAAAATATTATCAGAGATATCACAGTAGGGGGAGAACTAGGTAACAGTAATCACAGAGAAATCAGGTTCACCCTAAATTGGGAAACGAAAAACAATGATAATATGGTCAGAGTCCCAAGGTTTTGGTTGGCGAATTATCAGGGGTTGAAAAAGTACCTAGGTGAGGTCACCTGGGAACAGTCAGGTCAGTCCCCAGTAGGAGAGGGTGAGGTCACAGATGACACATCAATTGATCATGACTATAATATATTCACTAGTAAACTACATAGAGCACAAGAACAAAATATACCATACAGAAAAATTAGGTCAAATAAGAATGAACCAAGGTGGATGACCGGAAAACTTAAACATGACATAGGAATAGTGTCATGAGTTGCGTTAGGCTTACCCACGCAACCAACTCCAAAGTTTGTTTTACCAGAGATAAGACGCCCGGCGAGGCATAACTGGGACATGTATTTTTCAATTAGTGTATGTCAGCCAGCCTTTAGGGGGGTGGGCAGTGAAACAGTGTTGTACTGTTCATCGCTTCACACCCAAAAACCTCATTTTAAGAGTATCCCCTGAGCCATGGGTTAGTTAAGACGTCGTCTCCATCCTCTCCCTCCTGAAAGGGGGCGGGACACCACACCACACAGAGTCCTCCACCGCCACTCCGTCCTGTGAACCGTCGTCGACACGAGACTAAGCGTGTTAACCTAGGTTGTTATCCCCGTGGAAATATCACTTGTGGATGCCTGGTTGCGACAAGAGCAATCCAGGCTGGCCTATCAAACCTACAGTAAATGGTTAATTAATTCACGCTTACAGAGTCTATTGCACCTAGATGGTTAATTCAAGTCACGCTTACAGAGTTCTCCTGCACGACACCATGTGTGGTAACCCAAGAGTACTTTTTGTTGCTGTGGCCCGTGGAAAGAAGTTCTTGTGCGGAAGCCTGGTTGCAACAAAAGCAATCCAGGCTGGCAGTAAATGTATCACTTGAAGAATTAAGGCTCTGTTAAGTTATACCCATAGTAGAGTAATCACATGTGTCCCCAAGTTAAAATTCTCTTTTAGAAGATTAATTTTATTACAGCGTGAACGTGAGTGAATCATATATCCATGCAAATTGTAAATCATTGTATGGAAGCTTGACAAATAAATGTAAGTGCAATTATCTGCCCGTATCTGTGATCCTATCTTATTATTACTAAAGGTAATGACTGATTGGTTATGACACAGTATAACCAGTAACTTAGATAGATGTTGAAAATTAAATGAATTCATTAAATCATCATTTATCAAGTATAAATCATGGAATGTCGAGTGGTGGAGTGAACTTCTACGTAGATACGCCATAATCTCCTGTAAGTAATCAGTGTGAAGGTATCGGACTCTACGGTAAGAAATAAGAAATACGACATATTATTATCTTTATATAATATGATCCACTCCTACTACCACCGATCCACCCCAAAACCATGACAAATAGAGAAAGGAATTTATAAGAAATTAAAGGGAGGGGAGGAGCAGCTCAGAAATAGGTATAATGAACTATCTAGGAATGTTAAGAAAAATGTAAGGAAAGCAAAGAGAGACTAGGAAATCAGAATAGCAAGGGAATCCAAGGCGAATCCCAAGGGATTTTTCCAGGTATATAGAACAAATGTCAAGGACAAAGTTGGGCCTTTAAAATCAGGGAGGGGAAAAGTGATAAATGGAAGTGAAGAAATAAGCAAAGCATTGAACAGTTAGTTACTTTTTATCAGTTTTCACAGAAGAAATTCGAGAGGAAATTCCAGAGGTGGAACTGATATTTAGGGGAAAGGAAGAAGAAAAATTAAAGAATGCCACTATCAGAAAAGAGGATGTTCTTAAGAGGATAAATAAATTAAAGAAGACAAAATCCCCAGGGCCGGATGAAATTTTCCCTCGAGTCTTGAAAGAGTGTAGGGAACAGATTAGTGGACCCCTCGTAAATTTATTTACAAAATCATTAGACACGGAAGTTGTGCCAGACTTGTGGAAACATGTTCAAAAAGGGAGACAGAGCATCAGCGTCAAATTACCGGCCGATCAGTTTGACGTCAGTAGTGGGGAAATTTCTTGAATCAATTATAGTAAATAGCATCCGATCGCATTTAGAGAAAAGCAAATTAATCTACAACTCTCAACATGGGTTTACAAAGGACAAATCTTGTCTAACAAATCTGCTGACGTTTTTTAGGAAAGTCTTCGAGGTAGTAGATAATGACGAAAATTACAGAGTACTATATCAAAGGCTTCTGAGAAAAGTTAAGGCTCATGGTATCGAGGGGAAAGTTCTAAATTGGATAAAATCATGGCTCACCGATAGAACGCAGAGGGTCAGAGTAGATGGTGTTAAATCTGAGTGGGGGTGTGTAACCAGTGGGGTTCCCCATGGATCAGTACTAGGCCCACTCTTGTTCTTAATCTACATAAACGATCTAGATACTGGGATCAACAGTGACATAAGCAAGTTTGTGATGACACCAAAATAGGGCGGCAGATTAATTCAGGGCAGGATGCAAATGCACTAGAGGAGGATTTAAATAAACTGCAGGGGTGGTCAAAAAATGGCAAATGAAATTCAACACCAGCAAGTGCAGCATACTTAATATTGGAAGAACAAATACTGTCATTGTATACAGCCTTAACAACATCAACCTAGAGAGGTCGACTTGTGAAAGAGGCTTAGGGGTACTTGTAAGCCCGGACCTACGGCCTAGAAAACAGTGCGTTAATGTTCGAAATAAGGCAAACAGAGTATTAGGTTTTATATCTAAAAGTGTAAGCAATAAGAGTGCAGAGGTCTTATTGCAACTACAGTATATCTTGCGCTAGTCAGGCCGCACCTCGATTATGCGGTTCAGTTCTGTTGCCCTTATTATAGAGTGGATATCAATTCACTGAAGACGGTGCAGCGAAGAATGACGAAAATGATTCCGGGACTTAGAAACCTTCCATATCAAAATAGGTTAAAGAGACTAAACTTGCATTCCCTAGAAAGACGAAGAGTGCGAGGAGATATGATAGAAGTATTTAAGTGGGTGAAAGGAATCAATAAAGGGGATATAGATAAAGTTCTTATAATATCCGAGCAGGATAGGACTAGTAGCAACGGATTTAAGTTGGAAAAGTTTAGGTTTAGGAGGGAGATAGGAAGAAACTGGTTCACAAATAGGGTGGTGGACGAGTGGAACAAGCTTAGCAACTTTGTCGTAAGTGCTGGAACGCTCGAAAGTCTTAAAAGGAGGCTAGATAGATTCATGGATGATAGAGAGTGGTTGTGACTCTCGACAGGAGCTGCCATGCACAGGCCAACCGGCCTATTGCAGACTCCTTATTTTCTTATGTTATTATGTTCTTATCATTTTCCCCATGTAACTGTCTACCTTGCTGACATCACTTTCGCCTTGCAACTTTCTCCCTCGCTCTCGTCACTTTCCCATAGTATCTTTCTACTTTGGTGACATTACTTTCCCCTTGTAACTTTCTACCTTGCTGACATTACTTTCCCGTAGTATCTTTCTACTTTGGTGGCATTACTTTCCCCTTGTAACTTTCTACTATGCTGACATCACTTTCCTGACTAAACTTTCTACATTGTTGTCATCACTTTCCTCTTGTAACTTTCCACACCTTGCTGACATGACGTTCTCTTTTTGACTTTCAGGCTTGCTGACATGACTTTCCCCTTGTAACTGTCTACCTTGCTGACGTTATTTTCCCTTGTAACTTTCTACCTTGCTGACATCACTTTCCCTTTGTAACTTTCCACCATTCTGACATCAATCTCTCTTTGTAACTTTCTACCTTGCTGGTATCACTTTCACCTCTTTGATATCCCTTTCCCCATGTAACTTTCCACGTTGCTGACATCACTTTCCCCATGTACCTTTCCACCTTGAGGCATCAGTTTACCCTTGTTACTTTCCGTCATGTTGACATCACTTTCCCTCTGTAGCTTTTTACTTTTCTGGCATCACTTTCCCCATGTTACTTTCAACCCTGCTGACAACATTTTCCCCTTGTAACTTTATACCTTGCAGACATCACTTCCCCTGAGTAATTTTCTACGTTGCTGACGTTACTTTCCCTTGTAACTTTTTATCTTGCTGACATCACTTTCCCTAAGTAACTTTCTACCTTGCTGACATTACTTTCCATTTTGTAACTTTTCACCTTGCTGACATCACTTTTGTAATGTAACTTTCTACATTGCTGTAAGGGCGGAAACGACCTTCCTGCTCGTTACCACTGCTTACTCGCTTGTTTGCTGGTGCGACCAACACTTGGGGGGGGGGGGGGGGGGGGGTTGGACAGAGGTGAGAACGGCAGCGGCTACCTGTGTCACAGGCGGATTCACCCCAGCCGCCATACAGTCACTATCTAGCTACCCCGCTGTTCGTCAAATTCTGGCTGTGATCTCATCATAGGTCCTGGACTCGTGGGCTGTTTTCCCAGACCTTCACCTGTCGACTGTCATTTCTCTGGACATCAACCACTACCGCCGCTCCTCTCCACCGTCGGTGCCCCCGGTGTTTCGTCTGCTGTATCAAGACATTGGCCGCTGTCGCTCGAGTGAGGTTGAACGGACGCTTCCCCCTTAGAGTGCATCACTGTGTTCTGGAACCTTCCCCAGGGCCACTGTTGTAGGAAATATATGTTCATTGTTTGATTCTATTGTTTGATTCCTTTAATCTCTGACTCCCATTAATTGCTTGCTTCCTTTAATGTTTGCTTCCCTTAACTATTTGACTCAATTGACTGTTTACTGCATTAATAGTTTGACTCCCGTAATTGTTACTTGATGTTCGTTGAGTGGTGTCGGAGAGTTGTGTTATATTTTTTATAGTAAAGAGATGTCAATCTCAAACGGTTGTTTGTTATTCCTCGGAAAACCATGGTCCTTGACTTTCCTATATTAAGATCCTGATTAGTTTGGTAAGGGATTTCTATCCCTAAGTCCCAGGCCTTTACAATTGCTGACATCACGTTTCTCGTGTAACTTTCTACCTTGCTGACATTACTTTCCCTTTGTAACTTTTCACATTGCTGACATTAGTTTAATTGGTTAACATTCCCTGGATGACTCATTTAACCTTTATACGTTATAAAGGTGGGTGGACAAAGTGATACTGGGTGGTCAGGGGAGGGTGGTAGTGGGTGGGTGGTCAGGGAAGGGTGGTACTGGGTGGGTGGTCAGGGGAGGGTGGTAGTGGTGGGTGGTCAGGGGAGGGTGGTAGTAGGTGGGTGGTAGTGGTGGGTGGTCAGAGGGTGGTAGTGGTGGGTGATCATAGGTGGGAGGCAGTGGTGGGTGGTCAGGGGGGGTAGTGGTGGGTGATCATAGGTGGGAGGCAGTGGTGGGTGTTCAGGGGAGGTAGTGGTGGGTGATCATAGGTGGAAGGCAGTGGTGGGTGGTCAGGGGGGGTAGTGGTGGGTGGTCAGGGGAGGGTGGTAGTGGGTGGGTGGTCAGGGGAGGGTGGTAGTAGGTGGGTGGTAGTGGTGGGTGATCAGAGGGTGGTAGTGGTGGGTGATCATAGGTGGGAAGCAGTGGTGGGTGGTCAAGGGGGGTAGTGGTGGGTGGTCAGGGAAGGGTGGTAGTGGGTGGGTGGTCAGGGGAGGGTGGTAGTGGGTGGGTGGTCAGGGGAGGGTGGTAGTGGTGGGTAGTCAGGGGAGGGTGGTTGTGGGTGGGTGGTCAGGGGAAGGTGGTAGTGGGTGGGTGGTCAGGGGAGGGTGGTAGTGGGTGGGTGGTCAGGGGAGGGTGGTAGTGGTGGGTGGTCCGGGGAGGATGGTTGTGGGTGGGTGGTCCGGGGAAGGTGGTAGTGGATGGGTGGTCAGGGGAGGGTGTGTAGTGGTGGGTGGTCAGGGGAGGGTGGTTGTGGGTGGGTGGTCAAGGGAGGGTGGTTGTGGGTGGGTGGTCAGGGGAGGGTGGTTGTGGGTGGGTGGTCAGGGGAGGGTGGTAGTGGTGGGTGGTCAGGGGAGGGTGATTGTGGGTGGGTGGTCAGGGGAGGGTGATTGTGGGTGGGTGGTCAAGGGAGGGTGGTTGTGGGTGGGTGGTCAGGGGAGGGTGGTTGTGGGTGGGTGGTCAATGGAGGGTGGTTGTGGGTGGGTGGTCAGGGAAGGGTGGTAGTGGGTGGGTGGTCAGGGGAGGGTGGTAGTGGGTGGGTGGTCAGGGGAGGGTGGTAGTGGTGGGTGGTCAGGGAAGGGTGGTAGTGGGTGGGTGGTCAGGGGAGGGTGGTAGTGGTGGGTGGTCAGGGGAGGGTGGTAGTAGGTGGGTGGTAGTGGTGGGTGATCATAGGTGGGAGGCAGTGGTGGTTGGTCAGGGGGGGTAGTGGTGGGTGGTCAGGGAGGGTGGCAGGAGTGGGTGGCCAGGGGGGTGAGGTGGTTAGAGGAGGGGGGCAGTGGTGGGTGGTCATAGGAGGGAGGCAGTGGTGGGAGGTCAGGGGAGGGTGGTAGTGGTGGCTGGTTAGAAGGTGGTAGTGGTGGCTGGTCAGGGGTAGTGGTGGGTGGCCAGGGGAGGGTGGTAGTGGTGGGTGACCAGAGGAGGGTGGTAGTGGTGTGTGGCCAGGGGAGGGTGGTAGTGGTGGGTGGCCAGGGGAGGGTGGTAGTAGGTTGGAGGCCATTATTTTTTTCTTCTAATTTTGTAATTCACAGCGGCTAGTTTATTGTGCACCTAATACTTGTGAGCGGCAGCGCAAAAGGATTACAGAGTAGAGTTCACAAAGGGTCTGTAAAACTAACCCCCGTGGTCAGGATATTATTGCATTGGATGTTACAGAGTATTTCAAATAAGTTCTTTGTTTAGTTCTGTTCATAAAGGGTAACTTATTCGCAACAGCGTGAGTATAGGAGTGTGAGGCAATATACCTGATCACACACTTTGTTATTCACATTTACGTGAGAGGTATTCAAGCACATTGTGTGTTTGATTCTATACATGGGAACTGATATAGCTACTAAGAGCAAAAAAGTGAATACAATTTTAATATGTCGGCTATCTTACCATTAGAGATAGTGTTGTGCCATTTCACACACAGTGCTTGGACCTGTCCCTAAGAGTTTCTATCTTTACACAGTCGAGGACGTAGTGTTCAAGTGTGTGGCCATATGTCTGGCCACACACTTTACATTTAGTTTTGTTCACATCTGCTTGAGGGATATACTGCCAGAGGTACTTGTACCCTAATTTTAGTCTAGCGGTTACAACATCTTGTAACCTAGTGATCTCGTTACTTGCTCCATATACATGTTTCACTAGATACATTTCACCACGGTAAGAAATGGATTGACTAGTGGCTGTTTGCACTTGTCTGCTTGCATCAAATTCATCATTAAGTTCCTTCCTAACTACAGTTTTAAGGGTTCGGTTTGACAGACCCAAATTGTATTCAACAATATCTTTGTTAGACGCGAGTTTGGCGAAGGCATTAACTCCGTCATGTTCTGTGAGGCCTATGTGAGAGGGGATCCACAACAGTTTGAGCTTGACACCCCTGTCAACAAGGTACGCATATTTGTGTCTAACTTCAAAGACAAGCGCGTGACAATTTAAGTTGAGGGTGTCAAGGGCTAGAGGTAGTGGGTGATAAGGGAAGGGTGGTAGTACAGTAAGTGGGTGGTCAGAGGTGGATGGTAATGGTGTGTGGCCATGGAATGTTGGTAGTGGTGGTAGGTGGCCATGGAATGTCGGTAGTGGTGGTGGGTGGCCATGGAATGTTGGTAGTGGTGGCGGGTGGCCAGTCTTCTGATAATCCAGTAGCAACAATTGACACAAGGGCCACCTCCTTACCGAGTCTCACAGACACAGGCGGATTATTTGCTATGAGGAGGTGAGAGAGAGAGAGAGAGAGAGAGAGAGAGAGAGAGATCCTTCCCTCTCCACATTTCTAGATCTTCCTCCCTTCCTGCCTCTCCTTTCCCTCCATCCACTACCTTCTCACCATAGTTTCTTCTCTTCCTTCCTCTCTCTCCTCCTCCTTCTCCCTGTGTCTTCCCTCTCCTCCCCTCACCTGAATTCTCCTCCCCTTTCTCTTATTAATCAACATTCCTAGTGTCTGTTCTGCCGTTCTTCCTGTTCACTCTTTTTTTGTTAATTTCTGCTGGTTCTTCCATTATTGCAGCACAGTGTATCAAGAGACTTTTATTTATGCGTGTATGAAACTGAACTGACCTCAAGGTATAAATATTTTATTTTACACCAGTAAAAATGTAACTGGTGTGTGTGTGTGTGTGTGTGTGTGTGTGTGTGTGTGTGTGTGTGTGTGTGTGTGTGTGTTTTATGGATATTTTTGGGTATATATGCATGAATGTGTGTAGAAACGTATGTATGTATTTATGTATGTATATATATGTGTGTTGTAATGGTCAGCAGGCTCGCCTCGCAAACGAGTAGCTTTCGATTGCTGGGCAGGGTTAAATTATGGGCAAGTTTCTTTACTCCATTTGCCTCTGTCTACCCAGCAGTAATTGAGAACCTGGATGTTAATCGACTTGTGGATCGTGTTTCAGGGTAATGGTTAGCCAGTGCAGTTGGCGAGTTGTCCTGTCTCCTTGATACTGGATCATGTAACTCGTTAACTTAGGGTGTGGTTTTTGTGTTGGCTACAGCTTCTACACCTTAAACAAATTCACACCCATGTGGTGCTAGGACCGAACTTCCTCGTATGTATGTATGTATGTATGTATGTATGTATGTATGTATGTATGTATGCACGAGCATGTATACATGCGCGTGCACATAATGTGTGTGCACTAGCATACAATATTCCTCGTCCTAATAGACAAAATGGCGTCATACACGAGCATAAATAATTTTTTTTAGTTAGCATGAGACTAATTGGTGTCTTTTTTTTAACTGGGAAAGATCGTTTAGGTAAATAACAGCGATAAAGGTCACATAGCAGTGGGTGGGGCATTTTGAAGCCTCCGACAGCCTGCTAGGTCATCCGAGGTTAAATATAACCATGGGTCGGGTATTACACCAATCCGGCCGACGTGTCAGGTCACGAGAAATGAAAAGTGACAGATGAATTTTGGATTTATGTGAACTAAACATATTATAAAAAACTTAATCAACTCGAAATTCTAGAAAATCAGATTATAATGTTTTCAAACTAATGGAGTACGAGTGACGCTCTCACTTACCCCCCCCCCCCCCCCCATGACGGCGGCAAAAATATCTGTGGACTTGTTGCATTTGTAATTTTTTGTACTTTTTGTAAAAGAGCGAATGAACTGCAGTATGTAGTCATTAACTCTCAACATAAAAAAAAATGAGTGAGCAGAGAAAATTTCGTGAATTTAATTTCCTGTCGAGGGAACTACTGGAGAGACGTGTGAGTCAATACTTTACACCTGTATCACCTCTCAACTTAAAGACTTTGAAATCCTTCTCTTGAGGCTGACAGTTTCCTCACTACCATCACCGGAGAGAAATTTGATAAAACTCATCGCGGATTCATGTTCCAATGACTGAAGGTTTTGTGCCGAGTGATTACTTGTCCACAGCTCGTCGTTATGTTCTCTAATGGGGAGTTAAGGTCAGGTAATATTAAGGCTGTGGCAGGAGTATGACTCGACACTAACAACTCTGCAGGTTCACTGGTTCGATCTCCCAGGGATGGTGTGAGCTGCCTGGTGAGGGTGATATACAAACATAGTAATATATGAATGCACAAGTGTGTATGTTGGTGTGTTTATATGTATGGATGCTTATGTAAGCGCATGTATGTCTGTGTGTTTGTCGATGTGTAAATGTGTGTGTATAATTGTGTGTTCGTGTGTGTATGTATAAGTATGTGTGTGTGTGTGTGTGTATGTGTGTGTGTGTGTGTGTGTGTATGCATGTGTGTATCACTTAACCTACAAGTCCAAGACTGACGAGCCACCCGCCACACTCCCTTATTCCCACTAACCAAACACCTGCGACTAAGAAAGAACACTCACCACCTCTCCCAAGGTCTAGCAGCTCCCTCCCATCCTCTCCCACGCTCGTACTCCTTTGCTCCTTCCCACCCACACTCTTCCTCCATCAACAGGAACCACCCATTAATCCCGCCTATATATCTCCAGATGAACCCTTGACCGGCTATCTGATCCAATTTCTTTGTTTCGTGGACTAATCGACAGGTTAGGGGAGATGCCGTAACCTGGCCACGCTCCGTATTGATTGGCTACTTGGTTAGGCTGATCGTGATCGTTCATTGGCTCTGTTGTGTGTTTACAGGAGGAACCAGGCTGGCATGCTGAGGGTAATTACATCGAGTGACTAACATGAAGGGATACTTTTTGGTGCTATGAAAGTGTTGACTTTATTAAGATTTGTATGTACATTAAGTTTGTGTGTGTGTGTGTGTGTGAGAGAGAGAGAGAGAGAGAGAGAGATCGTTTTTCTCTCTCCTCCTGTAATGACGTGTTCCTGGATATATAAGATTTACTTGGTGTTATCTCCGGCACAGCATCAAAGAGGTCTTCCTCATGGTATTCATAACTCACCTCCCACGGTAAATTTACTCCTCATCAGTGTTTTAAAACTTAACAACTGTCAACATATCAGTAACTCCCATTTTAATCGTCTGAAATGAAAACAAAAAAAAATCTTGCAGTTTTGTTTTGACATTTCTTTTTGTGGACCGAAAAACAAAACAAAGCAAAACAGGAAATGAACGAATAACAAAGGTCATATATAAGTAAACCCAGAGTGTTCTTCCATGTTTTTATTCATTTTTCAATTATTTTTATTTAGGTCGATTGGTGGATAGGGAGGAAAGGGGGGGAGGGGGTGAAACAGTGTAACAGGTACCAGAAACAGTGGGACAGATGCGAGAGACGCTGAGACAGGTGCGGGAGACAGTGAGACAGGTGCTGGAGACAGTGAGACAGGTGCTGGGGACAGTGAGACAGGTGCTGGAGACAGTGAGACAGGTGCTGGGGATAGTGAGACAGGTGCTGGGGATAGTGAGACAGGTGCTGGAGACAGTGAGACAGGTGCTGGAGACAGTGAGACAGGTGCTGGAGACAGTGAGACAGGTGCTGGGGATAGTGAGACAGGTGCTGGGGATAGTGAGACAGGTGCTGGAGACAGTGAGACAGGTGCTGGGGACAGTGAGACAGGTGCTGGAGACAGTGAGACAGGTGCTGGGGATAGTGAGACAGGTGCTGGGGATAGTGAGACAGGTGCTGGAGACAGTGAGACAGGTGCTGGGGACAGTGAAACAGGTGCTGGAGACAGTGAGACAGGTGCTGGAGACAGTGAGACAGGTGCTGGGGATAGTGAGACAGGTGCTGGGGATAGTGAGACAGGTGCTGGAGACAGTGAGACAGGTGCTGGGGACAATGAGACAGGTGCCAGAGATAGTGAGACAGGTGCGGGAGACAGTGAGACAGGTGCTGGAGACAGTGAGACAGGTGCTGGGGATAGTGAGACAGGTGCTGGAGAGAGTGAGACAGGTGCTGGAGACAATGAGACAGTGAGACAGGTGCTAGAGACAGTGAGACAGGTGCTGGAGACAGTGGAACAGGTGCTGTAGACAGTGAGACAGGTGCCAGAGATAGTGAGACAGGTGCTGGGGACAGTGAAACAGGTGCTGGAGACAGTGAGACAGGTGCTGGAGACAGTGAGACAGGTGCTAGAGACAGTGAGACAGGTGCTAGAGACAGTGAGACAGGTGCTGGAGACAGTGAGACAGGTGCTAGAGACAGTGAGACAGGTGCTGGAGACAGTGAGACAGGTGCTGGAGACAGTGAGACAGGTGCTAGAGACAGTGAGACAGGTGCTGGAGACAGTGAGACAGGTGCTGGAGACAGTGAGACAGGTGCTGGAGACAGTGAGACAGGTGCTAGAGACAGTGAGACAGGTGCTGGAGACAGTGAGACAGGTGCTAGAGACAGTGAGACAGGTGCGGGAGACAGTGAGACAGGTGCGGGAGACAGTGAGACAGGTGCTGGAGACAGTGAGACAGGTGCTGGAGACAGTGAGACAGGTGCTGGAGACAGTGAGACAGGTGCTGGAGACAGTGAGACAGGTGCTAGAGACAGTGAGACAGGTGCGGAGACAGTGAGACAGGTGCTGGAGACAGTGAGACAGGTGCTGGAGACAGTGAGACATGTACGAGACGGGAACATGGATGTGATTTTGTATTGGCAGTAAATGAGTAATTAAGAGAGCGAATAATAATGTCTCCCATTGTCTGTCTCTCACTTCTCTCACTGTCTCTCCCACTCCTTATCTCTCTACCTCTTCCCCTCCCCCTACCTTACCCTTCCTCATCCCCTCACTGCCCACCACTCCTCCCCCCTCCCCCCTTCGCCTCACCTCTCCTTCCTTCCCTACTTCTCACCTCTCCTCCTTCTCCCCTCTCTACCTCTCCCCCTCTTTCTTCCCACTCCCCACCTTTACCCCCTTCTCCCTCACTCCACACCTCTCCTTCCCTCCCTTACTTCCCACCTCTCTTTCCCTCCCTTACTTCCCATCTCTTCCCTCCCTCCCTCCCTCCCTCACCATCTCCACCTCTCCCCTCCCCCCCTACTCCCCATTTCTCTCTTCCCTCTCCCACTGACAATCTCTTCCCTCCTTCCTCTCTCCCCCCTCCCTACCTCTCCTCTCCCTCCATTCCATTTCTCCCCTCTCTCCTACTCCCCATCTTTCATCTCCTCTCCTTACTGACTACTCCTTCCCTCCTTCTCCTCCGCCTCTCCACCCCACCTCTCTTCCCCTTCTCTCCACCTCTCCCCTCTCCTCTCCCCTTTCCTCTACCCCCTCCCTATCTCTACCTCTCCCCCACTCTCCCCTCCTCCCCACATCAGACGTAGGTACACACAACATCTGAGGGAATTTAAAGCCTTTGTGTTATCATGAGGAGGTTTTCACCGCCCGGGTCGACACACAGCGGCGGCCACGAATTAAGAACTTAGGCTGTGATTTTAACATGTAACAATTACCTATATAAATGAGCGAGGCTTTGTGTGTGTGTGTGTGACTGACTGTTTAGAAAATGTTTGCCTTTCTATTGATAAGACAGAGAGAGAGAGAGAGAGAGAGAGAGAGCAGCACGGCTAATCAGCCATCACTGCGCACTACCATAAAAATCAAAGCTTATAAAAGATAAAAGGAAGCCATATAATTAGAGCCTCTGCTGCCAATTTTCATTATAAATATGATGTTGCTGCCATAATGAACAGTAATCATGAGGCCTCGTTATTAAAAATACCTCCCCTCTCTCTCTCTCTCTCTCTCATAGTCTGTCTGTCTGTGTCTCTTAGTCTTTCTCTTTATCCCTTTTACTCTATCTATCTCGTATCACACACACACACACACACACACACACACACACACACACACACACACACACACACAAATAACCTGGCTGTCACAATTGGGTCTCTCGCAAAACATGTTGATGACGTGTTTGCATTTCAACATGTGGCTGTTTCCTCTTCGGTTACAGACACTCTTAATAGGCAAACAAGGACGTGGGCGTATGTCTGAGTGTAGGGAAACACAAACGGGAGAGAGAGAGAGAGAGAGAGAGAGAGAGAGAGAGAGAGAGAGAGAGAGAGAGAGAGAGAGAGAGATTATAAAATGACAACACAAATAAAATAAACAGAGTGAATGTAAGAAAGAGAATGTGTTGTAACGCCAAACAGGGATGACTCACATTAACTCGCATAAGGGTAAGACTGGAAGGTAGAATGGTCAAGTCTTAACTGTGGTGCAACGGAGTCCTGTCTTAACTATGGTGCCATGGAGTCCTGTCACAGCCGTGGTGTTATCATAACTATCAATCAACGAAGATCTGTTTTAGCTGTGGTACAATGAAGATCTATTTTAGCTGTGACTCCAATAAGTTCGAAAAATACTTTATGTTGACTAACGCTGCTGGAGGGAAAAGCTTTTATGAAGACAATGAAGCGACTCCTTTGAGTTAACGACGTTTTGTGATGGGAACTTATGGAGTGTGACCGCTGGGCAGGGAAAAAACCCTACGGCTCTCTGACTCTTACCCACACCGCCATACACACTCTTAATGTCTAACCTAACCTAACCTAACCTAACCTAACCCACGACTCCTGCATAGGATAAATATAAAGTCGGACGGGAGGACAGACGGAAGAACAAAGATAACACTATATAACCTTTTCACCTTTATAGGAGGACATAAATTCAACCTTTTCAGATGACACACAAGAGGATTCCTGTTGTTGTTGTTGTTGTTGTTATCTTCCTCTCGTGCGAGTTTTGCTGCTCCTTGACTCAACTCACCTGAAACACACAAGAAAACAACATTAGAATGTTTTTATAACTCATCGTGCAAATGCAGAAGAAGGACCTGCTTTATAAATTATATTACTCAATGAAACATATTACGGTGATAAAATACTGAGAATTTCTAATTATGTTCCGTAATTGTGTTTATGGTCGTTCGTTTAGTGTACTACATACTGGGCAATTCCACTCAGTTATTCAGTTTATTATGGTGTTGAAAAATTCTCTTATACCAATTTATAACTCATCGTTCAAATGCATAGTTTATACTATACAACTTTGATAACTTCGTGAAACAGCTGAAATAGAGGAAAGTAAATGTACAGTAGTGGAGTAATGACCAGTACTGGCGTCGAGTCGTTGTTTACAGTAATTGTGCCTTACCGGGATACTACTCGGCATGATTGTTAAATGAAACTTATGAAACATAATTGACTCAATAGGTGTGCTGAAAAACAAACTCTTATCAACCTCTCATATGATTTTAGGTTCGAACTTTCGTCCATCTGTTGGGGAAATGAAACACCGACTAAACTATTTCGTCCAGAATGTTTTACTGGCTTCACACACACTGACCATATATTATACGATGGAGTGTGTTGCGTTTATATACCTCTAGAGTCTAGATGATATAGTTTTATAAGCCTCAGTCCATTTTGATTCTTTTTAACATAATTATATAAACAAATGGTACATGAGAGAAGAAAGAGCACATCCTTTCAAACAAATTCTTATACATATGTGAAATATATGCTTATGTAATAACCCTTGGAAACTCTATACATTAGCATCACTCTCATGCAGGATACTGTACCTATTGGCCGGTCCTATACATAAACCTTACACAAGTGAGGAGTTTACTCTCTCTCTCTCTATATATATATATATATATATATATATATATATATAATCAACGACCTCACCAACCAGGGCTCGAACCCTCGACCTATTGTGTGTGAACAGGGAACGCTACCACCATGCCACAAGGACATGTGTCTACTCCGTCACCTCCCTCACCTCATCTCCCAGAGCCCCTGTGTAGTGTATCCCCGCCTCTCCCACCTATTACATCAGCCATACACCATACATGGATCTGCCTTTCCACACCACGTTGTTGATTCTCACGTCACAACATTGTCACTAACTCGGATGTAACTCCCGCCTCTCACTCCTCTTCCGTCAAGTTTTATGGTGCAGGAAACTTTAAATTGGACTAGTAGGAGGAGGAGTGTTAAGGAGAGTGAGTTAGACTTCTCTTTCTCCCGCGGTTCTATTATTGTGCCTCGACGACCAGCTGAATGACGTCATGTTACCATATATGGATCAAACGAGAAAAGATTTTATGAGCGGCGCGTGTTCAATTTCTCCTCCCAAAATCTATTTAAAATGAACGAGTAGGAGGATTATTGAGGGAGGATGTGTTCAACTTCCCGGTTCTATGATTGCTATCATTTCGCCATGTCCTGATGAACGAGGACACACCACCAGAACAAACCTGGAAAGTTGTGTTATGTAATTCGAGTTGCCACGTTGCTTCCGTCCCTCTCCCTCTTTATCTATTGAAAATCTTATGAACTTAGTTTTTATGACAAATTTTGTAGGAAGTTTATTTATGTAGTGGAGTGAAGAAGGTATTCTCACTGGGCCTTAAGGAGTCCCTGCCATCACCGTCGCCCCCCCCCCCCCCCTCCATGCTACGACGAATCAGGTCACTTGGGGCACCCATGTCAGAGCTGAGGACTATCTACAACGCATTTATTCTCCCCAAATTAACGTATGCATCACCAGCCTGGTCGTCTTCTCTCAACTCAACCCAACAACGACAGCTAGAGAAGGTACAGAAGAGAGCCTGCAGAATCTTGCTCGGTTCAGACTACTCGGGCTACACCAATGCTCTCTCCACCCTGGAAATGCCATCCCTCAGCGACCTCCACCACCATGCACTAGCATGGTACTATACAGCCCTGTAAATGTATTGAATGTATATCATTATGTCTAAATCACATGTAAGCTTGTATATTTTCAGCAAACGGCTGCAACTCTATTAATAAACCGTTTAATATTATTATTTTTATTATTATTATTATTATTATTATTATTATTATTATTACTATTATTATTATTATTATTAATCCATCGACACCCAAATGTTGATTCCCACTGTCCTGATGGGCGATCTGGGTAATACCTCTCGGCTCCCACTCCTGATACTGACCTGTGGGACGACCTGGGTAATACCTCTCAGCTCCCACTCCTGATACGAACCTGTGGGAAGACCTGAGTAATACCTCCCATCTCCCACCTTTGCTACATCTCTGTAATCCCCCTCTGCTAACATCGTCCTCCCCTCGCCCTCGAGCAAATAATTGAACGAACGATAATATATCCATGTCTTGGCCAGCTGCCATAGTTAAGACATGGAGTTGGCCGTTAATCCTAACTTTCCCTTCAGTACAAGCCATCATCACCCTACCAGAACACAAGAACAACAGGTATGGTCATCTACAGCAGGTCACCAGATTGTGTATATACTCTCTTTCGTACTTTATCTTGCACTAAAGATTACGTTTATGAAGACTGTAGTAAAAACTCAATTAGTGTTTACCTTTATTGTTTATCACCATCACCTTGTATTTGATTGGGATTGGAGGAAGATATATTTAACAACTGTCGTAAACAAAGCCATTTTTTATTGGTGTGTGTGTGTGTGTGTGTGTGTGTGTGTGTGTGTGTGTCAATAATGTAGTATAGATCACTACTTTTGAGATTAAGATCGAGACCTTCCTTCTGAGGCCCTTAGAAGTCGAGATCGAAACCAAAACCAATTACAATTTTATCATACACCTGTTCATACACCTGTGCATATACCGAGCTTTTAAGATAATTATTTAGATAAAAATTTAGGATCTCGGTTCAAAAAAGTATAATGTTTTTGAGGGGAGGTAAACCATGGGTGAGGGGGGATCAGTATTACCTTAATTCATAGAAATATTCACCAACTAGTAAAAACAATAATAATAATAATAATAATTAACGGTTTATTGAAAAATTTCTGCAGCCCGAAGGCTGAAAATATACATTGAACATAAATGACTTACTGAATACATTGGTGGTTTATCAAAAGCCTTCATTAGAGAAAGGTAAAGGAACATACAGTGAACATTAAGATTAATGTAGGTGTTGAACAGCAAACACGTAGTGTAGTAACTCTCTCCCAGATGGTGTTAGGAGGGACCTCATGTGGTGTAGTAGTTCCCTCAGATGGTGTTATGAGGGACCTGGCGTGGTGTAGTAATTCCCTCGCAGATGGTGTTATGAGGGACCTCACGTGGTGTAGTAATTACCTCACAGATGGTGTTATGAGGGACCTCACGTGGTGTAGTAATTCCCTCACAGATGGTGTTATGAGGGACCACGTGGTGTAGTAATTCCCTCACAGATGGTGTTATGAGGGACCACGTGGTGTAGTAATTCCCTCACAGATGGTGGTATGAGGGACCTCACGTGGTGTAGTAATTCCCTCACAGATGGTGTTATGAGGGGCCTCACGTGGTGTAGTAATTCCCTCACTGATGGTGCTATGAAGGGCCTGACGTGGTGTAGTAATTCCCTCACAGATGGTGTTATGAGGGACTTGACGTGGTGAAGTAATTCCCTCACATATGGTGTTATGAGGGACCTGACGTGGTGTAGTAATTCCTTCACAGATGGTGTTATATGAGTGAGGTGTGGTCCCAGGCCTTCCTATCGTAGACGGATTAGCACATCCCTGGTTGTTGTTGGGTCTCACGGGTGTGTGTGTGTGTGTGTGTGTGTGTGTGTGACAACTACCAATTGATTTAGATTTTTCTTAAGTTTCATGATATAAATATGAGTGACTAAATATACATATTTACTTTTTATTTATATATTTGGATTATATCGATTACATCAGGCTCTTTGATCATATACAGGTACAGTACTTTATTTATCTATCTATTTGACACATGAGAAGTGTTCATTGCACTCAAGAAACACCAAAATACTCAGTGTGTGTGTGTGCTTAGTTCAACACTCCCTTTCTCACCCTGAGTTTGTGCTGGAGAGGAGTGTGTCAGTAGAGGCTATGAATACCACCTATTTCTGAGCACCACAATCATTTTGCATAACACAACCACGACGACCACCAAGGCGTGACACACATTTGGTTAAAAACATCCAGAGGACGAGTTGATGTGTGTGTGTGTGTGTGTGTGTGTGTGTGTGTAATAATAAAATAAAAACAATAATTAACGGCTTACTGAAAAAGTCGGCAGCCCGAAGGCTGAAAATATAAATTTGACTGGTCATGGAGACACCAGGTGGTGTGGTGTTCACGTGGTGTAGTAACTCGTCCTCGGGTGTTGATACGAAGGACCTCATGTGGTCATGGGGACACCGGGTGGTGTGGGGTGGTGTTGTGTTATTTTGAGGTCAGGTGTGAAGCCGACGCACTATTGTTCCCAGGGTGGACTGATTAGCACCTCCTTGTCAGACAATAGCGGTCAGTTCCCAGGGGTGCTTATCTCACTGGTCACGGTTCTCACTGGTACTGTCTAGTGCTGAATTCACTGGCTTAAACACTGTTCATCACTGTTCAACACTGGTCCCACTTCTTTCCGAAACGAAATTGTCACTTTTGATTATGTTGATATCCCGGTGGTGAGGATGGGTCGGGGAGAGGGACTTGGGGAATAGGCCAAACATTGGCCAAGGGGGGCAGCTGTTCAGCAGGAGCAGCGCCTGAGTAGGTCTTGACCCTACGGTGGTCAGGGATGTAGTGTGTGACTCTTCAGGCTTCTACTCCCTTGACTCTTCAGGCTTCTACGCCCTTAACTCGTGAGACATAAAGGCAAGCATGAACTTAGCATGCTTCCCTGTTGGGCGCTGTAAACGCTTCTGCGCTTCACCTTACACAAGGATGCAGGGGGGTGCCCCCCCGGCCCCCCCAAAAAAACTGTGTGTGTGTGTGTGTGTGTTTATGTATATATGTGTGTGTACATGTACCTGTGTGTGTGTGTGTGTGTGTTGTGTGTGTGTACACATGTGTATGTGCGTTTGTGTACGTGTGTGTGTACGTGTGTTTATGTGTACCTGTATGTGTGTGTGTGTGTGTGTGACAGCAAAGTAGTAGTAGTAGTGTGCGTGTGTGTAAAGGGAAATTGGAGAGAAAGTTTTGAACAATTGGTGAGTGTATCAGAGGCAGAGTTAACTTGCTTAGTTTCATGGACAAATGAAAGGCGTTGAAGTGGAAGGGAAAAATATCATAAGTCAGCATGCGGTAAAATTGGCTGTATGTAAACTTATAAGTGGTGTCGAGTGGATGGTGTCACCGCGGCGATGTTGAGGTAGAGTTAGATGGGATGACAAGAATTAAATGATTATTCATGACAGAGTGGAGGATAACGGAAGAATATCACAGAACATGTTATAAAAATATGTGTACAATGGTTGCAATAAGTTTTACAATGTACCAGGAAAAATGTATGGTAGAGTTATATGGAGAATATTGTTACACAAACTAAGTGTATGAGCAGCAGTGAAAGTTGAGGAGTATAGGATGTGTGGGTCATGTTGTTGTATCAAGGGATATGAATGAAATTATCTTGGAAGCGGTAAAATAATTTATTACATTCATGGGCCTTGAAAATGCATAAAGTGTAACTTGATAGGAAAGTGATGAGGGAAGTATTGGGAATGTTTAGGATAAATAAAAAATTACTGTATGCCGCCCCAATAAAACTTACACTCGTCGCCCATCAATTGGTTACAGTACATGTGTACAGAAAGGAAGGCACAAGCGAAGTGAAGACCAGATGAACCTCAAATAGAATGAATAGAGACAAACAGATAGGAAAATAATAAAAAGCTTTAAAATTTTAAGGAAAATAAATGGCAAGTCCCAGAGCGCACTAGTAAAAATATATATTGGTAAGTTCAACGTTTTCGCCCATGTTTACAATATCCTGGAGACATATTGAACAGTAGGTAGCAGCAACAGTAACAAAAAACTAAAACTAGTCAGTAATCAAGACTTTTATTGCAATACATTTGAAGAATTGTTATCAGATAGTTTGGCGGACGTCACAGAAAATCCATGTTATCGGTGTGCATATAAGTGTACGATGTATCCGAGGAACGATCCAGGATCCGCTACTAAACGAACGCCGTAACAGCAGAGACTATCAATATTTTCCGAACTTAATGGAGTCTGGGAGGATCCTAAAGGTCAGGGATCCGTATCAAAGTCTGTCATAATAAGATAGATAAGTGCAACAAAGGTTTTACACATTGGGTTTGGTTAGATTAATCTCTCTTTTTTCTTTCTCACTTTTTCTGTCTCTCTCTCTTTCACTCTTATTTCTCCCTGTGTGTGTGTTTGTGTAATAATAATAATAATGATAATATTAATAATTAACGGTTTATTGAAAGAGCCTGGCAGCCGGAAGGCTGAAAATATACAGTTACATAATTGGGGAATGGGTCTCTTGATTGACAAATAATGCACTAGTAACAGAAGTGATACAAATATGATATATATTAACTAGGTGGGGAGAAGGTTATAATTTTTACAATGGTTGGGACCGGGCTGTTCTTATAGCGATCAGTGCGTGCTCGTATGAGCTGGATGCGATTGCGGTGTCGAACAGCAAGTCTCAGAAGAGGGATCTCGGGTGGTAGTAAGACCGGTGTCGAGGATGGTGCAGAAGCTTCTCACTAAATTTGCTGATGTGGTCGTGGTGATGGTCAGAGAGAGCCGAGAGGGTCAGTGTATTGAGCGCTTCTTGATATGTGGAGTAGGAAGGGGAGAGAATAATTTTGCATGCCCTCTTTTGCACTTTTTCTTGGTGTTTCCGTTGTGTGGCATTTAGGGAGGAAGACCGGGCATGGGAGGCATAGGTGTGTGTGTGTGTGTGTGTGTGTGTGTGCGTGTGTGTGTGTGTGTGTGTGTGTCTGTCGCCTTTTTCCTCCCTGATTGTTTCTCTCTTTCTCTCTAGTTCCATATCGCCTTTCTCCATCTTGTATAACACCATTCCCTCCCTCCCTCACCTTCACACTATCCTCCTCATCACCCCCTCTCTCTCCCTTACCATCACTCCCTCCCGTATTCATTATCACTCTTCCATCACTCGACCTTCCTCCAACACCATCTCTCTGCTTCCCACCAACACCATCATTCATTCTCTCAGTCACCATCACCCATTCACCCCCTCACCACCACCCACAACCCATCTCTCTCTCTCTCTCTCTCTCTCTCTCTCTCTCTCTCTCTCTCTCTCTCTCTCTCTCTCTCTCTCTCTCTCTCTCTCTCTCTCTCAGTTTCGTTCTTCTTTTTCACTTCCCTATTTTTTTTCTTTTTCTTTTGCCCGTCTCCTTTTTCACCTCTCTTTTCTTTTTTCACTGATCCGTTTCTCTCTCTCTCTCTCTCTCTCTCTTTCACACACCTTCTCCTACTCTCCCCACGCCCTCTCCAATTCTCACCTATTTCACTTCTCTCTTCTGTCTCTTTTATCCGTTCTTCTCGGTCAATCCTACACCATCCCCCCCTCATATCTCTCTTTCTCTCTCCTCACACCGTCAAACTCCCTCGCCTCATTCTCTTCCCACTCACTCTCTATTATCTCTTTCTCTCTCCCCCATAAGAACATAAGAACATAAGAATGGAGGAAATTGCAGCGGGCCTATTAGCCCATACTGGGCAGTCCCGTTTACACCCAACCCCTATTGCTCATATAAGCATCCAACCTATGTTTGAAGCTATTCAGCGTATTCGAGTGAATGATGATATTTGGTAACTTGTTCCATTCATCCACTACTCTGTTTCCAAACCAGTGTTTACCTATTTCACGCCTAAATCTAAATTTGTCTAATTTAAAACCATTGTTACGAGTTCGCTCCGGGTTGGATAGTTTGAGTACCTTTGTAATGTCCCCTTTGTTTAGCCCTGACTTCCACTTATACACCTCTATCAGGTCGCCCCTCGCTCTACGTCTCTCAAGGGAGTGCAAATTAAGATGCTTAAACCTGTCTCTATACTCAAGGTTCCTGATACCCGGGATTAGTCGTGTCATTCTCCTCTGAATTCTTTCCAAGGATTCTATATCCATTCTGTAATACGGTGACCAGAACTGGACTGCGTAATCCAGGTGTGGTCTCACAAGAGCAAGATACAGTTTTAGGATGACCTCGCTAGTCTTGTAACTAACACTCCTTTGTATGAACCCAAGTACTTTATTAGCCTTGTTACGAGCAAAAACACATTGTTTACTTGGCTTAAGGTTCCTACTTATCATTACTCCTAAATCTCTCTCGCAGTCGGATTTCTCTATGGCATCGTTGTTCATCTGGTATCTGGTTTCCCTGTTTACATCTCCTATACTGAGTACTTTACATTTGTCACATGTTGAATTTCATCTGCCATTTTTCAGACCATTCGAAAAATTTGTTTAGATCCTCCTGTATTTTTGCCGAGTCCTCGTCAGATTTGATAACACGTCCTATTTTAGTATCATCAGCAAATTTACTTATGTTGCTGTCTATGCCGATATCTATGTCGTTTATGTATATAATAAACAATAATGGTCCAAGTACTGAGCCTTGGGGAACTCCACTTGTGACGTTGCTCCAATGGGACTTAGTGCCGTTAATGCTCACTCGCTGTTTCCTGTCCTGTAACCACGCCCTAATCCATTTAAGGATGTCACCTTTGATGCCATGAGCTTCTACCTTTCTAATTAGTCTTTCGTGGGGTACTCTGTCGAAGGCTTTGCTAAAGTCGAGATATACCACATCATAATTGTGCCCCTCGTCCACCTGATTCGAAAACTGATGAAAAGAATGTTAATAGATTAGTTAGGCAAGAACGTCCGCTTGTGAAGCCATGCTGGGAATCATTGATCAATCTGTGCTTCTCCAGGTGATTTCGAATAGAGTTTGAAATGATTGCTTCCAGTAATTTGCCTACTATTGATGTTAGACTGATTGGGCGGTAGTTAGAGGATAGTGATCTATCCCCCTTCTTGAAGATCGGTATTACATTCGCTCTCCTCCAGGATTCTGGTACTACACCTGTTTTGAAGGACATGTTAAACAACTTTGCTAAGGGCATACTAAGCTCTTCCTTACATTCCTTTAATACTCTGGCAAATATCTCATCGGGACCAGGTGACTTATTAGGCTTTAGTTTGTCTATTTGCTTACTAACATCGTTACTAGTCACTACTATCTCACTTAATTTGTTTTCTTCACTATCTCTGAATAGAGTCGGTGCCTCGGGTATCATGTTTAAATTTTCGGTGGTGAAAACTGTTGAAAAATATTTATTCAAATTATTGCTCATTTCTTCCTCGTTATCAGTGAGCTCGCCGGAGTCTGACCGTATTGGTCCAATCTTTTCTCGTGTTTTAGTTTGATACATTTGGTAGAATCCTTTGGGGTTTGTCTTCGCCTCCCTTGCTATCCTTACCTCATTATTCCTCTTTGCTTTCCTTATCTCGGTTTTAACCCTACTCGCCAATACCTTATAATAGTCCCGGAGGTGAATTTCGCCACGATTTATCCTTCTACCTATAGCCTTCCTTTGGCCAATGATGTTCTTTAAATAATTATTTATCCATTTAGGGTCATTGTTGTCTGATCTGAGTTTTTTGTATGGTATGTTCTGCCTTTGTGCATTAAGTAACTCACTATTTAAATTGTCGTGGAACTCGGCAATCTCAGATCTCGTTATCAGGTCGGTGTCATCTGTCAGGTTCACGGCCAAGAGCGACACCCCCGCTCTCAGCTGCCTCTTTAAACTGTCAAAGTTTGCCCTTCTGAAATCTGGTACTTCAGTGGAATTTTCCTTACGTCTGCCCTGAAAATCTAACTGGAATCTAATTTCTTTGTGATCCCTGTTTGCAAGTTCGTTCCCTACCTCGACATTGCTAATGAGGTTTTCTCTGTTCGACAGAACTAAATCGAGTATATTATTACCCCGTGTAAGTTCGGTTATATGTTGACTTAGGAAACAGTCCTGGATCGTCTCGAGAAAATCCTCTGATTCTGAGTTACCCGTAAGGTCAGTCCAATCTATTTGGCCAAGGTTAAAGTCGCCTACTATACAGACTTTGTTGTGCATGGAAGCCCTGCGCATTTCATCCCAGATAAGTCGCTCATTGACTCTATCAAGATTGGGAGGTCTATATATTACTCCTGTGATTAATTTTTCCTTACCGACGCTTAATTCTATCCAAATTGTTTCTGTATTCCGCTCAGTTTTTATTTCCTTATTTATCTCACACTTCAAATTATCCCCAACATAGATTGCTACTCTGCCTCCTTTCCTGGTCTGCCTATCGGTATGGAACAATTTGTAACCCGCAATTTTGTATTCGACCGGCAACTCACGTGAGTCTAGTTTGATCCATGTTTCAGTGAATGCTATTGTATCGATTTTTTCGGTACATACCAAGGCCCTAATATCATTCATTTTGTTTCTCATGCTTCTACTGTTCGCGTAGTAGACATTTAAGTTAGTCATGTTCTGAGTCCTCCCTTTACTGCTTTAATTTTAAACTCCCTGTTTAATTTAGTTTTGTCATCATTCCTAACACTATTTCCCTGTAATCTTTTACTTTGTTTACCCCCTCCCACTGCAGTTTCCCCCACCCCCGTGCTCATATGTTCCCCTAGCAGTTTAAAGACTTCGATATCCTTTGAACTACCCCCTCTAGAGACCCAGCCAGGGTTGCCACCCCATCCTGAGACAGGTGCACCCCATCCCTAGCATAAAGGTTCCTTCTGCCGTAGAAGTTGTCCCAGTTGTCAATGAATGGGACAGACATTGACTTGCAATATCTGTCAAGACGGTCGTTGACACCAACCGCCCTTGACAACCATTCACTGCCAACTCTCCTTCTAGGCAGGTCACCTCATATGATAGGGATCCCTCCCTTAGACCTAATACGATCTATAGCTGCCTTGAACTTATCAAGAAGCTCCTCGCTCCTACACCGGCCAATATCATTGCCTCCTGCACTAAGGCAGATAATGGGTTTGTTCCCATTACCAGACAAGATATTGTCCATCCTGTCAATTATATCCCCCACCCCAGCTCCTGGCAAACACACCCTCATCCTATTTTTGTTTTTACCACAAAAGGCCCTGTCCATGTACCTTACCTGTGAGTCACCAACAATTAAAGTTTTTATACCTTCCTTGTCATCCCTGTCCCTGACTGTACTAACGTCCAATTCGTCTATCAAGGGACTGAACGAGTTGGTACACTTAGCTGTTGTTGTCGTTGTTGTTGTATCCTTGGTGTATTTCTTCACAACCAGCTTCATCTTCCCACTCCTCACAACTCTCCACTCACTTGAGTTTTCGTCAAACACTGGCTTTCCCTGTCCTGCCTCCCCTTTTAACCTCGCCAGCTCTTCCTTTAATTTCAGGTTCTCCAACGTGGCCCTCTCAATTTTTTCCTTGGCCCTCGCCAATTCTTCCATGGACCACTCCAGTTTGTTCAACAAACTCCCACACCCAAAACCACACAAAGCACTGGCCATATCTGATAATTATCCCTCGGGAGCTAACCCTGCCCTGACCTTTCCCCTAGTGAGGTCAGAACCATATCATCCCTCTCTCCCTCACCCCTCTCCCTCTTCCCACACCCTCCCTCTCACCCAGTAAACCTTTACACGAGGCAAATTATTTGTCTCTCCCAAACCTGATTAAGCTCCTGCATTAAGGCGTTGGCAGCGTTGAGGCTTCATCACGAGGTTCCATTAACGCGTTAGTGGCGTTCACTCCTGATTATGTCCCTGGTAGCGTGGATTAAGATGGGCGCTCACCCCTGATCATGTTACGTGTCTGTGTGGATTAAGGTGGCATTCATTATTGATTACGACAATCGTATGAAAAGAAAAAGAATGAGATACTCGTCCAATGGTTGAAAGATGTTGGTCCATACGCTCGACGGCCGGAAAAGGGACGCTGAACAAGGAGGCAGTGTGGTCAGTATCGCACTTAAAAACAATATTTTTTCAATTGTAAAGTCAGATACCTATTCACAGCTGGAGAGAGAGAGAGAGAGAGAGAGAGAGAATAACTATGTAGGACAATAAAGCTCACTCATTATATTCATCTTAAAACCCTTTATATTTCTGACTTTCATTATGCAACTTTTTTTCTCCTATTTTTTCTTTCTATATTCTGTTCACAAGTTCACGAATTTATATTTGTTGAGTTATATTATGGTAGGGGTAGGTACACTGTAGGTAATTTATGATTGGTAATGTTAGGTTAGGTATAAAGTAGGTTAGGTTATGTCTAGGTTTGTTCTCTTAAGGTAATTTACGTGACAGGTTAAATTGAATTTGGTAAAGTGAAATTAATTTAGACAGGGTTAGGTGTAATACAGACTGTTTTATTTTTTATTTTATTATTTTTTTTTACTGGGATTAGCCCACCCGGGCACAGGTCACTGATCCACATCGCGACATGGGGGACGAAAATGTAATAATAATAATAATAATAATAATAATAATAATAATATTAAAAATAATAATAATAATAATAATAATAATAGTAATAATAATAATAATAATAATAATAATAATAATCGATTCCAGTTAGATTTTCAGGGCAGACATAAGGAAAATTCCACTAAAGTACCAGATTTCAGAAGGGCAAACTTTGACAGTTTAAAGAGGCAGCTGAGAGAGGGGGTGTCGCGCTTGGCCGTGAACCTGACAGATGACACCGACCTGATAACGAGATCTGAGATTGCCGAGTTCCACGACAATTTAAATAGTGAGTTACTTAATGCACAAAGGCAGAACATACCATACAAAAAACTCAGATCAGACAACAATGACCCTAAATGGATAAATAATTATTTAAAGAACATCATTGGCCAAAGGAAGGCTATAGGTAGAAGGATAAATCGTGGTGAAATTCACCTCCGGGACTATTATAGGGTATTGGCGAGTAGGGTTAAAATCGAGATAAGGAAAGCAAAGAGGAATAATGAGGTAGGGATAGCAAGGGAGGCGAAGACAAACCCCAAAGGATTCTACCAAATGTATCAAACTAAAACACGAGAAAAGATTGGACCAATACGGTCAGACTCCGGCGAGCTCACTGATAACGACGGAGAAATGAGCAATAATTTGAATAAATATTTTTCAACAGTTTTCACCACCGAAAATTTAAACATGATACCCGAAGCACCGACTCTATTCAGAGATAGTGAAGAAAACAAATTAAGTGAGATAGTAGTGACTAGTAACGATGTTAGTAAGCAAATAGACAAACTAAAGCCTAATAAGTCACCTGGTCCCGATGAGATATTTGCCAGAGTATTAAAGGAATGTAAGGAAGAGCTTAGTATGCCCTTAGCAAAGTTGTTTAACATGTCCTTAAAAACTGGTGTAGTACCAGAATCCTGGAGGATAGCAAATGTAATACCGATTTTCAAGAAGGGGGATAGATCACAATCCTCTAACTACCGCCCAATCAGTCTAACATCAATAGTAGGCAAGTTGCTGGAAGCAATCATTTCAAACTCTATTCGAAATCACCTGGAGAAGCACCGATTGATCAATGATTCCCAGCATGGCTTCACAAGCGGACGTTCTTGCCTAACTAATCTATTAACATTCTTTTCATCAGTTTTCGAATCAGTGGACGAGGGGCACAATTATGATGTGGTATATCTCGACTTAAGCAAAGCCTTCGACAGAGTCCCCCACGAAAGACTAATTAGAAAGGTAGAAGCTCATGGCATCAAAGGTGACATCCTTAAATGGATTAGGGCGTGGTTACAGGACAGGAAACAGCGAGTGAGCATTAACGGCACTAAGTCCTATTGGAGCAACGTCACAAGTGGAGTTCCCCAAGGCTCAGTACTTGGACCATTATTGTTTATTATATACATAAACGACATAGATATCGGCATAGACAGCAACATAAGTAAATTTGCTGATGACACTAAAATAGGACGTGTTATCAAATCTGACGAGGACTCGGCAAAACTACAGGAAGATCTAAACAAATTTTTCCAAATGGTCTGAAAAATGGCAGATGAAATTCAATGTCGACAAATGTAAAGTACTCAGTATAGGAGATGTAAACAGGGAAGCCAGATACCAGATGAACAACGATGCCATAGAGAAATCCGACTGCGAGAGAGATTTAGGAGTAATGATAAGTAGGAACCTTAAGCCAAGTAAACAATGTGTTTTTGCTCGTAACAAGGCTAATAAAGTACTTGGGTTCATACAAAGGAGTGTTAGTTACAAGACTAGCGAGCTCATCCTAAAACTGTATCTTGCTCTTGTGAGACCACAACTGGATTACGCAGTTCAGTTCTGGTCACCGTATTACAGAATGGATATAGAATCCTTGGAAAGAATTCAGAGGAGAATGACAAGACTAATCCCGGGCATTAGGAACCTTGAGTATAGAGACAGGTTAAAGCATCTTAATTTCCACTCCCTCGAGAGACGCAGAGCGAGGGGCGACCTGATAGAGGTGTATATGTGGAAGGCAGGGCTAAACAAAGGGGACATTACAAAGGTACTCAAATTATCCAACCAGGAGCGAACTTGTAACAATGGTTTTAAATTAGACAAATTTAGATTTAGGCGTGAAATAGGTAAACACTGGTTTGGAAACAGAGTAGTGGATGAATGGAACAAGTTACCAAATATCATCATTAACTCGAATTCGCTGAATAGCTTCAAACATAGGTTGGATGCTCATATGAGCAATAGGGGTTGGGTGTAAACGGGACTGCCCAGTATGGGCTAATAGGCCCGCTGCAGTTTCCTCCATTCTTATGTTCTTATGTTCTTATGTTCTTATATTAAATAAAATAATAAAATAATGAAGATAATAATAAGAATAATAACATTGTAATAATAATAATAATAATAATAATAATAATAATAATAATAATAATAATAATAATAATAATAATGAGCCATAAATAAATACAAAAATTAAAATAAGATCAAAAGTGAGAAACAATATGTGTATGTTGTGTTGTCAATAGTAAGACAAACAATTGAGACCCTGCAATTGTGTGTAAATGAGGCAGAAAGTCAGATCAACAACCTGGGACTTTGTCACAATTTTCGTTATGCCATATGGCAGCAAGGTCTGCCATTAGACAATGCATTATGCTTCCAGTATCTTCCCAGGCGGTAGTACATCCCTGTTTGGTAGCTGCCTACTGCCTACTACCTGTTAGATTACTTTGGGCTAAGTTAGGCTTACGTATGAGTGCAGCTTAGGTTAGCTTAGATTTGGTTATATTAGGGATAAGTTAGGTAAATTTAAGTTAGTAAATTTTTTAAACAAAACTCCCTCCCTCCCTCCCTCCCTCCTTCATTCCCTCTACTGGACCAGGTAACTCCCCTTCACAAATCCTCTCTATGTTCCTCTCTCTCTTCTCTCCCTTCCTTCCGTTTTTCTCCCACGCATAGATGAACACAAAGCTCCCTCTTTCCTTTCACCCCGGGTCAGGTAGCTCCCTTCATTCCTCATTCCCTCCACAATGGATAAGGCAGTTACCTCCTTCTCTCTCTTCTTCTACCATGGGCCAGGTAGCTTCCTCCCTCTACCATGGGCCAGGCATCTCCCTCCCAGCACCATGGGCCAAGCATGTCCCTCCCTCCACCATGGACCAAGTATCTCCCTCCCTCCATCATGGGCCAGGCATCTCCCTTCCTCCACTATGGGCCAAGCATCTCCCTCCCTCCACCATGGGCCAGGAATCTCCATCCCTCCACCATGGGCCAGGCACCTCCCTCCTCCACCATGGGCCAAGCATCTCCCTCCCTCCACCTTGGGCCAAGCATCTCCCTCCCTCCACCATGGGCCAAGTATCTCCCTCCCTCCATCATGGGCCAAGCATCTCCCTCCCTCCACCATGGACCAAGTATCTCCCTCCCTCCACCATGGGCCAGGCATCTCCCTTCCTCCACTATGGGCCAAGCATCTCCCTCCCTCCACCATGGGCCAGGCACCTCCCTCCCTCTCTCCACCATAGACCAGACATCTCCCTCTCTCCACCATGGGCCAGGCACCTCCCTCCATCACGGGCCAGGCATCTCCCTCCCTGTACCATGGGCCAAGCATCTCCCTCCCTCCACCATGGGCCAGGAATCTTCCTCCCTCCACCATGGGCCAGGCATCTCCCTCTCTCCACCATGAGCCAGGCATCTCCCTCCATCATGGGCCAGGCATCTCCCTCTCCCTATTATGGGCCAGGCACCTCCCTCCCTTCACCATGGGCCAGGCACCTCCCTCCCTTCACCATGGGCCAGGCATCTCCCTCCATCATGGGCCAGGCATCTCCCTCTTCCTATTATGGGCCAGGCACCTCCCTCCCTCCACCATGGGCCAGGCACCTCCCTCCCTTCACCATGGGCCAGGCACCTCCCTCCCTCCACTATGGGTCAGACACCTCCCTCCCTCCACCATGGGCCAGGCACCTCCCTCCCTCCACCATGGGCCAGGCTTCTCTCTCCACCATAGGCCAGGCACCTCCCTCCCTCCACCATGGGCCAGGCATCTCCCTCCACCATGGGCCAGGCACCTCCCTCCCTCCACCATGAGCCAGACATCTCCCTCCACCATGGGCTAAGCATCTCCCTCTCTACACCATGGACCAAGCATCTCCCTCCCTCCACCATGGGCCAGGCATCTCCCTTCACCATTGGCCAGGCACCCCCCTCCCTCCACCATGGGCCAGGCACCTCCCTCCCTCCACTATGGGTCAGGCACCTCCCTCCCTCCACCATGGGCCAGGCATCTCCCTCCACCATGGGCCAGGCACCTCCCTCCCACCACCATGGGCCAGGCACCACCCTCCCTCCACTATGGGTCAGGCACCTCCCTCCCTCCACCATGGGCCAGGCACCTCCCTCCCTCCACCATGGGCCAGGCTTCTCCCTCCACCTTGGGTCAGGCACCTCCCTCCCTTCACCATGGGCCAGGCACCTCCCTCCCTCCACCATGAGCCAGACATCTCCCACCACCATGGGCCAGGCACCACCCTCCCTCCACTATGGGTCAGGCACCTCCCTCCCTCCACCATGGGCCAGGCACCTCCCTCCCTCCACCATGGGCCAGGCTTCTCCCTCCACCTTGGGCCAGGCACCTCCCTCCCTCCACCATGGGCCAGGCACCTCCCTCCCTCCACCATGAGCCAGACATCTCCCTCCACCATGGGCTAAGCATCTCCCTCCCTACACCATGGACCAAGCATCTCTCTCCCTCCACCATGAGCCAGACATCTCCCTCCACCATGGGCTAAGCATCTCCCTCCCTCCATCATGGGCCAGGCATCTCCCTCCACCATTGGCCAGGCACCCCCCTCCCCCCACCATGGGCCAGGCACCTCCCTCCCTCCACTATGGGTCAGGCACCTCCCTCCCTCCACCATGGGCCAGGCATCTCCCTCCATCATGGGCTAGGCACCTCCCTCCCTCCACCATGGGCCAGGCATCTCCCTCCACCATGGGCCAGGCACCTCCCTCCCACCACCATGGGCCAGGCGCCACCCTCCCTCCATTATGGGTCAGGCACCTCCCTCCCTCCACCATGGGCCAGGCATCTCCCTCCACCATTGGCTAGGCACCTCCCTCCCTCCACCATGGGCCAGGCATATCCCTCCACCATTGGCTAGGCACCTCCCTCCCTCCACCATGGGCCAGGCACCTCTCTCCCTCCACCATGAGCCAGGCATCTCCCTCCACCATGGGCCAGGCACTTCCCTCCCTCCACCATGAGCCAGGCATCTCCCTCCACCATGGGCCAGGCACTTCCCTCCCTCCACCATGAGCCAGGCAGCTCCCTCCACCATAGGCCAGGCACTTCCCTCCCTCCACCATGAGCCAGGCAGCTCCACATGTACAGTAATCAGCCGTGTACAAGTATTGAGCTCCTGACGCTGGTGTTAACTGACTACCCCCAGTAATTGCTCCTTGTTGACGAAGGGGGGAAGAGGGTGAAGAGAAGGAGATGAGAGAGAGAGAGAGAGAGAGAGAGAGAGATAATGCTTCTCCTCATTTACTTATTCCCTCTCCCTCTTTCCTTGTTACTCAACACCATTTCTCCCTTCCTTTCACTTGCTCCTCTCTCCCTGGCGTCGTCTTCCCTCTTCATCAACGCCTTGTATATCATTGCCTCATTCTCTCTTTCCTCTAGTTTTATCTCTTCTCTCTCTTCCTATGCTTTGTTGCTGTTCACTTCTCTTCCTTATCTCCTTCTGTCTCTCTTTGAACTCTATCACTTTTTTATTAAATTTTCTAGATGTGTTTTCTCGCTCTTGTCCATTCACTTTTTCACCTGATTTTCTTTCTCTTTTTATCCCTTTCTTCTTTCGACTCTAGCACGCACACACACACACACACACACACACACACAGACACACACACACACTTTCTTTCTGTCTGTCTACCTGACCTGTCTCATTATTATTCTCCCTCATTTACTCTCTGTCAGTCCGTCTTTCCGTCTGCTTGTCTGTATTTACTCTTTCTCTCCCTCATTCACTCTGTGTCTGTCTGTCTTTCTGTCTGTCTGTTTACCTCTCTGTATATCTCTCTATTGCTCTCCCTCAACCCATCTCTGTCTCTCTACCTGTGTGTCTGTCTGTGTGTCTGTCTCTATGGGGTCACTCTCCCGTTTAGAATTGCGTTGCTAAATTGTGTAAAAATCTGGTTTATTGCAAGCTAAGTACTACGTCATCCCTCCCTGCTACCATGAGCTTAACTAACGCCTGTGACACCGGGGTTAATAGCCCTCTATATCCGGGTTAAGTAGAGAGGCAGCATCAAACAGCTTTGTATAGAAGGGTAGAGTCGTGGCGAAGCGTTGGAGGGAAGAGGGCTAAAGGGTTACAGCCACGGTACAGCATCAGCGAGACTCACACTGAAGGTACAGCCACGATACAGCATCAAAGAGACTCAGGCTGAAGGGTACAGCCACGATACAGCATCAAAGAGACTCAGACTGAAGGGTACAGCCATGGTACAGCATCAGAGAGACTCAGACTGAAGGGTACAGCCACGGTACAGCATCAAAGAGACTCAGACTGAAGGGTACAGCCACGATACAGCATCAGACTTAGACTGAAGGGTTACAGCCATGGTACAGCATCAGAGAGACTCAGACTGAAGGGTACAGCCACGGTACAGCATCAGAGAGACTCAGACTGAAGGGTACAGCCACGGTACAGCATCAAAGAGACTCAGACTGAAGGGTACAGCCACGATTCAGTATCAGACTTAGACTGAAGGGTTACAGCCATGGTACAGCATCAGAGAGACTCAGACTGAAGGGTACAGCCACGGTAGAGCATCAAAGAGACTCAGACTGAAGGGTACAGCCACGGTACAGCATCAGAAAGACTCAGACTAAAGGGTTCAGCCATGGTACAGCATCAGAGAGACTCAGACTGAAAGGTTACAGCCACGGTACAGCATCAGAGAGACTCAGACTAAAGGGTTCAGCCATGGTACAGCATCAGAGAGACTCAGACTGAAAGGTTACAGCCACGGTACAGCATCAGAGAGACTCAGACTGAATGGTACAGCCACGGTACAGCATCAGAGAGACTCAGACTGAAGGGTTACAGCCACGGTACAGCATCAGAGAGACTAAGAATGAAGGGTTCAGCCACGGTACAGCATCAGAGAGACTCAGACTGAAGGGTACAGCCACGGTGCAGCATCAGAGAGACTCAGACTGAAGGGTAAATCGGTATGCCTAAAGTTAGGACGAGTCTGCTTAACTCGTGACTTCGAACACCTTAATTATTCTGTTAATCCCGTGTGTGTGTGTGTGTGTGTGTGTGTGTGTGTGCGTGCGTGCGTACGTGCGTGCGTGCGTGCGTGCGTGCGTGCGTCTATGTTGGGTGTGGGTAAAGTGTTCGCAAAGTGTGAATACCTAAATAACGTTCACTTGTAATAACATTAGATTTTATGAAATTAGTTATGATTTTACCTAATTTTTTTAATTTGACGCAGTGCGGAGACTAAACGATATAAATAAATGGAAACGACGAGAGGAACCATTATAATGAAATAGTGAACGTGGAAAATAATGTTAGTGTGTCAGGAACTATAGTATTATGTAGTCAAAATTATCGTTTGGACATTTTGTTAATTTACGTGGCGTCCATGTTTGAGGTAAGTGGTTTATGTTACATTATTATAGTGTGTGCGTTATGTTAATGCTGTATAATACCTCATTATGCTCCTCCTACCGGTCTGTTGCCACACGTATATGTAAACAAACCAGTTCAGTGTTGCCTCTGTGATTTATTTATCTGGGCTGGGTTGTCTCATAACCAACGTGACAAACTTCCGGTACGGACATGTTAGCAAGGGTCCAGCTCTAAAAGAATCACACTTAGTTACAGTAGAGTTTCAAAGCAGTGTCTTCATTACCTTGAATGCCAGTTTTTGTGCAGCAGCAAAGTGAACCTGTTGGATATACTGTACAGTACTTCCATATTTATAGATATGGTGAAAATTTTACGCAAGTATCATTTAGAATACGAGACCAGGACGTGTTGGCTCGTGAAGTCTGGGGTTGGTCAGGTTTACTTTGAATATAATCAGAATTGGAAAGGTCGAAGTTATACAACGTCTTGTTTCAAAACTTACAATGATAGTCCAAATCTGTCCAACTACACAGTGTTTTAGTAATATAACATAATATCACTGAGTGTGTATTACACGTCATCAGCATTATTGACAATCAACTAAAAACAAGACAATGTGAATAAAAAAAGCACAAAAGAGAACAAAGTAAGTATTACGGCTTTATTGATGTAAGAAAACAAATAAACTGATGTATTGTTATTGTTGTTTGCACTCTTGTTTACGGTTATTTCTGGTGTTTTAATAACCAAGGTCTCAAAACAAATTGCCACAACATAACCCCATATATAACTCACTAGCAATCAGAGGTTCTAGAAGGATACAAATCTTTAGTGTAGCCGTCAACCTCCTGATACTTCACACTTAGCCTAGAGGTCAGCCTAGAGGTCAGCATGGAGGTCAGCTTAGAGGTCAGTGTGCAGGTCAGCATGTCAGTCAGCATAGAGTTTAGGATGGATGTCAGTGTGGAGGTCAGAATGGAGGTCAGCCTGGAAGTCAATGCCGAGGTCTGTATGCTAATTTTCAGAGCGTCACGTTTTTGTAAAACATAATGACGATTATTTTCTTTATTAGACTGATGCAGCTACCACAGTAGAGGACAGGGGTGGGTGAATCAGTTGCTCTCTCTCTCTCTCTCTCTCTCTCTCTCTCTCTCTCTCTCTCTCTCTCTCTCTCTCTCCCTCTCTCTCTCTCTCTATCTCTCTCTCTCTCCCTCTCTCGGTCAAAATATTCCCAATGATGGTGAGAATACGGTCAAGGTCAGCAGATGATGTTTGAGTCTTCTTGGGCATGGAAGAGTGATTTGTTTGGTAGGAGAGTTGGTCGAAGTTGTTTGTCTGGTAGAAGGAGAATTGGTTGAATAGTTTGTATGGTAGAAAGAGAGATAATTGAATAGTTTGTATGGTAGAAGGAGAGTTTGGTCGAATTGTTTGTATGGTAGAAGGAGAGTTGGTCGGATTGTTTGTATGGTAGAAGAAGAGTTGGTCGGATTGTTTGTATGGTAGAAGAAGTATTGGTAGAGTCATGTGTCAGGTAGGGGGTGTGGTCTAGTGGGTGACTATCTAATCGAATCGTATTTCAGGTGGGGGAAAACTGGACGAATTATTCATCGTTATGCGGAGAACTGGTTGAATTCTCTGAGGGTTGGTCGAATTCCATGACTTAAGATTGTCTGGTCACTCGGGTGAGAAATGTCATACAGAGACGTCATTGTTCCTTCAAGAATCGATAACAAAGTAAAGAATATAATAATAATGTTCCTGTGTACTCCTACTTCCCTAAAAAAAAACTACCTCAAATGATGACAGAGAGGGAGTCACGTCACAAAGAAATATATGATGAGGGAGGGAGGCGGAAGTGAAGGTCCATATCAATTGTAACCCTTTAAGGTGACTTCCTAAATCAATGTGCCAGTATCACCTTTGATATACTGAAGGTCTTGATTTATCATCAATATACATCGTAAAGATAGTCATTCGCTTGATGCCATTTCCCCCAACAGTATCAGTCCAGGTGTCACTGCTCACTGGAATTAAATTTTGCTCATCGTTCATCAAGACAAACACTGTTAAGGTGACGTTAGTTGTTGTATCAGCTGGTCATCTTTTTGCCTTAATACCTAAAGAGTTAATTAGCTCAGAGTGGCCTTTGAGATTAGTGACATAAAATACGGATGGAAGTGAGGATCCTGTGTTATTTACTCTCAACTGGCTGAATATCCCAGGGACACCCGGAAGTAGAGGGAAGGAAAATTGAAAGAGAAGTGAAAGCAAGACGAGCGCAAGAATCAGTGATGAACGCGAAGGGGAACGTGAGAGAAACTGTAATTGAATTAGTTGCTACTGACGATAACGCCTGTGACCTCTCGGGAGCTCTTTCTCTTATTTCTTCCATTCTTCCTCTTTCTCACTTTATTTCTGGATATTTGTATTATCTGTCTGTCTATCTAATTCTAGTAGAAGCAGCAATTCAATGTTAGAACGACAAACTTTCTTCCACACCTCTCAGCTTGAAGGAAACAGGACTATTAATTAATTCATTTTACGTATTGTCTCTTCGTCGTACACTTAACGAGCTGCAGGTGTTACGAGGAAGAACAAAAAAAACATGAGTCTTGAGCAAGTTATACCGTGGTGAGGTGTGAGATAAGAGGGAGGAGGCGGGGAGAAGATATGGCATAATATTTATAGTAGCAGTAGAGGACCGACGGAGCGTCTGGAGTCAACGTGGGGTGGTATGATAGTGTGAGTTTAATCGGAATATTAGTAAAGGGAGTAACGATGGAATAAAGGAAATGAAGAACGATGGACGGCTCGCGTGAAGGAGGAAAGGAGAATTAAAAGTAAGAGTTACATCAATGATAAAGAATTGGAGTCTGGGATGTATTCTATCGACAAGGTCTCCTGGGCACTTTGATCCTCCGTTGAAATGTGAAAGGCGTATTTTTCACTTAAAAATTACAAGGTTTTCATAAGAATCAAGTAGCTGACAAGAAGGAAATTAGCAACAAAAGAGGAAGAAAAGCCAAGCTATTGTTGAGGTATATCTTACAAGTTCAGAAACATGTTGATCTTAGAGTAGATTGTGAAGTACCTGTTCGTTCTATCACAGAAGTGTGAGGAAATGGAGTGTTATTTGCGTCTGTAAATGGTCTGAGGAGAGAGATAGACCTTTTCGAAAAAAAGAGTTGAAAGGTTAGCTTCACCTCGGTGAAGTTCAATATTGGGAGTGGGAGTTATGTTTACGCTGTCACCTGGGGGATGGGAGTAGACGTGTTAGACATGCACGAGAAACTGACCATTAAACACTGTATTGTCATTCATGAGGTGGAGGGACACTAATGCTAGACAACTCTGTAGAGTTGTCAGGTCAGCTCCGTCCAGCACAATCCATCTTTGATTTGTAGTTGTACAATATACTATGTTTCACTATCTGGTAGATCTACCCGTGCAGAGCTTCCTCCATGTCCCACAGTGGTCCCAAACCGAACAATAACGGACAGAATTCTACGGACATTTAAACGCAATTTCAAATCCGTTCAGGTTTGTGTATATTCATTGTCACAAATATAATGTCAAAATAATGTATAAAAGACACACTTAAACGAGATATATGGACGATTTATCTTACAAATAGCTTATTAATAATTAGAAACTACAATTATCTCTGCAGGTAGGGGATGAGTGACAGCCCTCATTTATCAAAATTTATCGACCATGGTCTCATATTGTTTCTCATAAAGTATGCACAGATAGTTGTTTTGGCTACTATACATAACTACGTTACCATTCATTTTCACAAACACACACACACACACACTATTATCACCTCGGTGTATGGACTTTTTTTTTCAGCGTGCATTAAAATGAAATTTATTATTGTGTAGATCACAAGGTCTGAGTGTTTCAGATTGCTGGGACGTCTTTTGGTGATTCAATATGACTTCCTTAGCTACGTGCTCAAAATTACATTTCGTTTCTGAGTAAAGTGAGTTTCAATGATTTCCTTCTTAATGATTAGTATCATCTGGAATATACCTGTATATAAGCTAAGATAGAAATATGGACAGTTTATAGTTTTTTTTTTAAATGTATGATAAACCAAGTGATCTATCAATACTGCTATACGAATCCAAGAAAGTAATTTATTTCGTATATTATAACATTAAAGTTCACCTTCGATAAATTTCCATCATGTGATTTTAGTAGGGGTAACTATTATATTTTCTCCGTAAATTGAATGGGGTAGTTGGGTAATTTTCCTTCTCTAAAAAAACAAACAAACACGTTTTAGTTTTTTTTTCAGGTTCAGAAAGTATTGGTATCCTTTTCTTGAAAGAAAATCCACGCTACAAATTATGAACCTACCTTATAATGATGCGTGAATAAGAATGACAGCTGGAGAGATGTCAACACGCAGGCGAAAAGAAAATGGAGTTATGGCGCCGTATTGAAACCGGACAAGTCGGTACCAATGCTAATTTATGTTGTCAACATCCATTATTTGACGATTATGGACATTTTGGGATCTGAAATTTACTGAATTATTATCTATGTATATTCCACTACGCAATAGTATGCAACTCGTAATGCAAATCAATGAAATTCATAGTCAACTTTATTCATTTGCAACATGCAACGAATATGGAACATATAGTATTTAATGCATTTTTTGTATCCGATATGCAATACCCAAAAGAAAATAATCTATACGAAATATATTAAGTATTACCAGAGGTATCCACAACCCAAAACACACATTTGTAGTTTCAGTGCAACTCCTTAAATTCACTCTAAATTGAAACAACGCATCACATCCAATTTTTATAGTGGCGTTATGAACCCCCAAACCTGCTTATCCTAAGAATAAATTTTTATTAAGTTGACTAACTTGGGGTTTTGGCCAGATTATCTGGGTTTGGGACATGTCCCCCAGGCCTTAACACTACAGTAAATATTCCTCCATCCACACTAAAACCCTAACACCCACACACTCCTCCATACTAACACCCTCACATCCACACACTCTTTCACACTAACACCCTTACACCCACACACTCCTCCATATTAACACCCTCACACCAACACACTCCTACATACTAACAACCTTACACCCTCACACCCACACATTCCTTCACACTAACACACACACACCCACACACTCCTTCATACTAACACCCTAACACCCACACACTCCTTCATACTAACAACCTTACACCCACACACTCCTCCATACTAACACCGTCAAACCCACACACTCCTTCATACTAACAACCTTACACCCACACACTCCTTCATGCTAACATCCTCACACCCACACACTCCTTCATACTAACAAACTTACACCCACACACTCCTCCATACTAACACCGTCACACCCACACACTCCTTCATACTAACAACCTTACACCCACAGACTCCTTCATGCTAACACCCTCACACCCACACACTCCTTCATACTAACAACCTTTCACCCACACACTCCTCCATACTATCACCGTCACACCCACACACTCCTTAATACTAACAGCCTCACACCCACACACCCCTTCATACTAACACCCTTACACCTACATATTCCTTCACACTAACACCCACACACTCCTCCATACAAACACCCTCACACCCACACACTCCTTCATACTAACAACCTTACACCCACACACTCCTTCATGCTAACATCCTCACACCCACACACCCCTTCATACTAACACCCTTACACCTACATATTCCTTCACACTAACACTCACACACGCCTCCATACAAACACCCTCAAACCCACACACCCCTTCATACTAACACCCTTTCACCTACATATTCCTTCACACTAACACCCACACACTCCTCCATACAAACACCCTCACACCCACACACTCCTCCATACTAACACCGTCACACCCACACACTCCTTAATACTAACAGCCTCACACCCACACACCCCTTCATACTAACACCCTTACACCTACATATTCCTTCACACTAACACCCACACACTCCTCCATACTAACACCGTCACACCCACACACTCCTTAATACTAACAGCCTCACACCCACACACTCCTTCATACTAACAACCTTTCACCCATACACTCCTTAATACTAACACCCTCACACCCACACATACCTCCAAACTAACACCCTCACAACCACACACTCCCTCATACTAACACCCTTACACTCTTTCACCCATATACTCCGTACTAACACCTCCCCACACACTCCTTCTTACTAACACCCTCACACCCACACACTCCTTCATACTAAGAACCACACACTCCTTAATACTAACACCCACACACTCCTTCATACTAACACCCTCACACCCACACACACCGTACTAACACCCTCACACCCACACACTCCTTCATACTCACACCCTCGCACCCACACACTCCTTCATACTAACACCCTCACACCCAAACAATACTCCATACTAACACCCTCGCACCCTCACACTCCTTCATACTAACACCCTCACACCCACACACTACTCCATACTAACACCCTCACACACACACACTCCTTAATACTAACACCCTCACACCCACACACTCCTTCATACTAACACCCTCACACCCACACACTCCATCATACTAACACCCTCACGCCCACACGCCCCTTCATACTAACACCCTCACGCCCACACACTCGTTCATACTAACAACCTTACACCCACACATGCCTTCATACTCTCAACCTTACACCCACACACTCCTTAATACTAACACCCTCACACCCACACACTCCTCCATGCTAACAGCCTTACACCCACACACCCCCCCATACTAACACCCTCAAACCCACACACTCCCTCATACTAACACCCTTACACCATTACACCCACATACCCCATACTAACACCCTCATACCCACACACTCCTTCATAAAACACCCTCACACCCACACACTCCTTCATACTAACACCCACACACTCCTTCATACTAACACCCTCACACCCACATACTCCATACTAACACCCTCACACCCACACACTCCTTCATACTCACACCCTCGCACCCACACACGCCTTGATACTAACACCCTGACACTCACACACTCCTTCATACTAACACCCTCACACCCACACACTACATACTAACACCCTCACACCCACACACTCCTTCATACTCACACCCTCGCACCCACACATTCCTTCATACTAACACCCTTACACCCACACATTCCTTCATACTAACACCCTCACACCCAACACACTCTTTCATACTAACAACCATACACACACACATTCCTTCATACTAACACCCTCTAACCCACACACTCCTCCATACTAACACCCACACACCTACACACTCCTTCATACTAACAACCTTACACCGACACACTTCCTTCATACTAACACCCTCAAACCCACACACACCTTTATACAAACACCCTCACACCCACACACTCTTTAATACTAACACCCTTACACCCACACACTCTTCCATACTAACACTCTCACACCCACACACTCCTTCACACTAACACCCTTACAACCTCACACCCACACTCCTTCATACCAACACCCTCACACCCACACACTCCTTCATACTAACATCCTTATATGCACATTAGGGGGCAGTGAAATTTTGCTCAAAGCTGCACTCTTCAGGCATTGTTCCTTATACATATCTAAGACTCCATGCCAAATTTGAAGCTGATATGTCGAGGTTTAGTCTGCCGCATTTTCTATTGAAATTTTTAAATTTACCTACAGTACTAGCCAAACAGCCGCTGTGGCGGTGCAATGTTCTGTTCAGTGTTTATCAACTTTTTTTTCATATCTCTTATTTCATTTAAGTTGTATTGTTGCAGAGGATAATTCAGATGATTCAAGAGATATTCCTCTCGTCAATACTGATGCTGATTTTGTCCCTGATCCAAGGGCTCTGACAGACACCAGTTCACAGAACCGGACAAGACTCCCTACACTGGCTGCCGCTTGTGACCGATACTTGATTAGTGATTATGCTGGAGCTGCCATTGCTACTGCCACCTTAACTGACTATGGCATTATCACAAAGGATGACAAGAGTCAGGTTATTGGACCACATAAGCTGCGGGATGCGAGACAAAAATACCGATTTAAGAGGCAAGAAATTGAGATGGCTAGTTTAGATAATTTGACGTCACTCTATTTTGATGGTAAGAAGACCGCCACTCGTGTGATGATAAAGAATGAGAAGACCGAGAAATGGAGTTCGAGGATGATGGTGAAAGATCATTATGTCATCATGGTTGAGCCTGGCAATGAATATCTCACACATGTGACTCCCAAGACTGGACACGGAAAGCAGATTGCCAAAACTATTCACGAGTTTCTGGTGGAGAAAAATCTAACCCAGCAGCCCATTGTGTGTGTTGGTTGTGATGGAACCAATGTAAATGTAGGATCAGAAAATGGAGTCATTCATCATCTTGAAATGTTACTTGGTCACCCGCTCCATTATTTCATATGTCAGCTTCACGGAAATGAGCTGCCTTTCCGCGCAGTTTTTTATCACTATGATGGTAAACCAAGTGGTCCTGAGCATTGGCGTGGTCCCATTGGAAAGCAGATCAAGGAGTCTTTGTCTGAGCTTCCAGTTGTCGCCTTCCAGCCAGTCAGTTTCCCTGATTTCCTGTGTTTAATGATGAAGTGGAGAAAGATCTGTCCTGGGATCAGAAATACCTGTATAGGATTTGTAAAGGAGTTATCACAGGTGTTGTTGAAGATGACTTGGCTGCTATTGAGCCAGGTCCTCCCTGTGTGTCAAGGTGGAACACCTTATGGAGTAGAATCCTCAGGCTGTATGTAGCAACATCAAGACCCAGCCATGAGTTGAAAAGAATTGTCATTACAATAATAAAGTTCAGTGCTCCAATGTGGTTTTACATCAAGATACACCCTTACGTAACACACGGCTCAAGGAACGTATTCCAGTCCCTGCTATATATGAAACACCTGAATAGTGAGGAGGAGACGATAGTGAAGAAGGCTGTCCAGAGAAATGCATACTTCGCCCACACAGATGAACTTCTTCTTGGTATGTGTGCAGATGAGGACATGACTGTTAGAGAAAAAGCTGTCTCAATGATAAGAAAAATTAGAGAGGAGAATCAGCAAAAGGAAGAATGCACTGGCAGATCTGAAGAGGAGGAGGAAGATTCTGATGCTGCTGTTGACGAGAATTTGTTAAACTATACTGATGAGGAGGGTAAAGATGGAGATGGGAATGAGGATGTGCCTCCTGTAGTCAACATGAGAAAGGTGGTGACTCCGAAACTAAAGTGGCAAGCAAAAAACTATCATTCCATGATTAACTGGAGGAATGAACTCAAGACTGAGCCTCCTTACATTGCTTCTCTGTCAAATCTACAGGTTAATGACATTCTTGAGACACCATTAGTGGTGCCCAAGTGGCCAAACAGCACTCAGGCGGTCGAGAGAGGCATAAAAGTGATGACTGAAGCTTGCACTGAAGTGACGGGATACGAATCGAGAGATGGATATACTAGGCAAAGATTATTGTCTAGGAAAATGATGCCAAGGTTCCGCACAAAAAAGAATTTCAATATGAACTTGTAATGATTTACTATACGGTGTACCTGTAAAATAACATGTGAATTAAATCGATGTCACCCATGTAAAATTTATCATTATCCTGGAAAACATTAAATGACACCCAATTTTTGGTATACACTAAAAGTTGACAAAAAGTCGTTCGCGATGCGGCAGGGTAAGTATGCATGAAATGGCATGAAATGTTGCACAGGTGTTTGTTACAGCCATACAAACGATGCCTGAAAAGTGCAGCCTGCAACTCAAATAAAAGTGTTTTTTCCCTGCCCCCTAATGCACATACTCCTCCATACTAACACCCATACCCCCACACACTTCTTCATAGTAACACCCTCACACCCACACACACCCTCATACTAACACTCTCACACCCACACACTCCTTCATACTAACACCCTTACATCCACACATACTCCTTAATACTAACACCCTTACACCCACACACCCACACACTCCTTCATACTAACACCTTTATATGCACATACTCCTCCATACTAACACCCTTACACCCTCACACCCACACACTCCTTCATTCTAACACCCTCACACCCACACACTCCTTCATACTAACACCCTCACACCCACACACTCCATCATACTAACACCCTCACACCCACACACTCCTTCATACTAACACCCTCACGCCCACACACTCGTTCATACTAACAAACTTACACCCACACACTCCTTCATACTAACAACCTTACACCCACACACCCCTCCATACTAACACCCTCAAACCCACACACTCCCTCATACTAACACCCTTACACCATTACACCCACATACTCCATACTAACACCCTCACACCCACACACTCCTTCATAAAACACCCTCACACCCACACACTCCTTCATACTAACACCCACACACCCACACACTCCTTCATACTAACACCCTCACACCTACATACTCCATACTAACACCCTCACACCCACTCACTCCTTCATACTCACACCCTCGCACCCACACACGCCTTCATACTAACACCCTCACACTCACACACTCCTTCATACTAACACCCTCACCACACACTCCATACTAACACCCTCACACCCACACACTCCTCCATACTAACACCCTCACACCCACACACTCCTTCATACTAACACCCACACACTCCTTCATACTAACACCCTCACACCCACACACTACATACTAACACCCTCACACCCACACACTCCTTCATACTCACACCCTCGCACCCAAACATTCCTTCATACTAACACCCTTGCACCCACACACTCCTTCATACTAACAACCATACACCCACACATTCCTTCATACCTACACCCTCACACCCACACACTCCTCCATACTAACACCCTCGCACCCACACATTCCTTCATACTAACACCCTCACACCCACACACTCCTTCATACTAACAACCATACACCCACACATTCCTTCATACCTACACCCTCACACCCACACACTCCTCCATACTAACACCCTCACACCCACACACTCTTTCATACTAACAACCATACACCCACACATTCCTTCATACTAACACCCTCAAACCCACACACTCCTCCATACTAACACCCACACACCTACACACTCCTTCATACTAACAACCTTACACCGACACACATCCTTCATACGAACACCCTCACACCCACACATTCCCTCATACTAAAACCCGCGCACCCACACACTCCTAGATACTACCAACTCCACACCCACACAATCCTTCGCACCAACACCCTCAAACCCACACACTCCTCCATTCTTACACCCACACACCTACACACTCCTTCATACTAACAACCTTACACCGACACACTTTCTTCATACTAACACCCTCAAACCCACACACACCTTTATACAAACACTCTCACACCCACACACTCCTTCATACTAACACCCTTACACCCTCACACCCACACACTCCTTCATACTAACATCCTTATATGCACATACTCCTCCATACTAGCACCCTTACACCCACACACTTCTTCATAGTAAAACCCTCACACCCACACACACCCTCATACTAACACTCTCACACCCACACACTCCGTCATAATAACACCCTCACATCCACACACTCCTTCATACTAACACCCTTATATGCACATACTCCTCCATACTAACACCCTTACACTCTCACACCCACACACTCCTTCAAACTAACACCCTCACACCCACATCACTCCTTCATACTAATAACCTTACACGCACACACTCCATACTAACACCCTCACACCCACACACTCCTTCACACTAACACCCTCACACCCACACACTCCTTCATACTAACACCCTTTTACGCACATACTCCTCCATACTAACACCCTCACACCCACACACTCCTCCATACTAACACCCTCACACCCACACACTCCTTCACACTAACACCCTCACACCCACACACTCCTTCATACTAACACCCTTATATGCACATTAGGGGGCAGGGGAAAAACACTTTTATTTGAGTTGCAGGCTGCACATTTCAGGCATCGTTTGTATGGCTGTAACAAACACCTGTGCAAAATTTCATGCCATTTCATGCATACTTACCCTGCCGCATCGCGAACGACTTTTTGTCAACTTTTAGTGTATACCAAAAATTAGGTGTCATTTAATGTTTTCCAGGATAATGATAAATTTTACATGGGTGACATCGATTTAATTCACATGTTATTTTACAGGTACACCGTATAGAAAATCATTACAAGTTCATATTGAAATTCTTTTTTGTGCGGAACCTTGGCATCATTTTCCTAGACAATATATCTTTGCCTAATATATCCATCTCTCGATTCGTATCCCGTCACTTCAGTGCAAGCTTCAGTCATCACTTTTATGCCTCTCTCGACCGCCTGAGTGCTGTTTGGCCACTTGGGCACCACTAATGGTGTCTCAAGAATGTCATTAACCTGTAGATTTGGCAGAGAAGCAATGTAAGGAGGCTCAGTCTTGAGTTCATTCCTCCAGTTAATCATGGAATGATAGTTTTTTGCTTGCCACTTTAGTTTCGGAGTCACCACCTTTCTCATGTTGACTACAGGAGGCACATCCTCATTCCCATCTCCATCTTTACCCTCCTCATCAGTATAGTTTAACAAATTCTCGTCAACAGCAGCATCAGAATCTTCCTCCTCCTCTTCAGATCTGCCAGTGCATTCTTCCTTTTGCTGATTCTCCTCTCTAATTTTCCTTATCATTGAGACAGCTTTTTCTCTAACAGTCATGTCCTCATCTGCACACATACCAAGAAGAAGTTCATCTGTGTAAGCGAAGTATGCATTTCTCTGGACAGCCTTCTTCACTATCGTCTCCTCACTATTCAGGTGTTTCATATATAGCAGGGACTGGAATACGTTCCTTGAGCCGTGTGTTACGTAAGGGTGTATCTTGATGTAAAACCACATTGGAGCACTGAACTTTATTATTGTAATGACAATTCTTTTCAACTCATGGCTGGGTCTTGATGTTGCTACATACAGCCTGAGGATTCTACTCCATAAGGTGTTCCACCTTGGCACACAGGGAGGACCTGGCTCAATAGCAGCCAAGTCATCTTCAACAACACCTGTGATAACTCCTTTACAAATCCTATACAGGTATTTCTGAGCCCAGGACAGATCTTTCTCCACTTCATCATTAAACACAGAGAAATCAGGGAAGCTGACTGGTTGGAAGGCGACAACTGGACGCTCAGACAAAGACTCCTTGATCTGCTTTCCAATGGGACCACGCCAATGCTCAGGACCACTTGGTTTACCATCATAGTGATAAAAAACTGCGCGGAAAAGCAGCTCATTTCCGTGAAGCTGACATATGAAATAATGGAGCGGGTGACCAAGTAACATTTCAAGATGATGAATGACTCCATTTTCTGATCCTACATTTACATTGGTTCCATCACAACCAACACACACAATGGGCTGCTGGGTTAGATTTTTCTCCACCAGAAACTCTTGAATAGTTTTGGCAAACTGCTTTCTGTGTCCAGTCTTGGGAGTCACATGTGTGAGATATTCATTGCCAGGCTCAACCATGATGACATAATGATCTTTCACCATCATCCTCGAACTCCATTTCTCGGTCTTCTCATTCTTTATCATCACACGAGTGGCGGTCTTCCCTACATTACAGTACAGTAACACAACATTGAGAAATGAAATGAGAAAAGGTTGATAATCAATATAGACATAGCACCATACTCATCTGCAACAAGACAACTTAAATGAAATAAGAGATATGAAAAAAAAGTTGATAAACACTGAACAGAACATTGCACCGCCACAGCGGCTGTTTGGCTAGTACTGTAGGTAAATTTAAAATTTCAGTAGAAAATGCGGCAGACTAAACCTCGACATATCAGCTTCAAATTTAGCATGGAGTCTTAGATATGTATAAGGAACAATGCCTGAAGAGTGCAGCTTTGAGCAAAATTTCACTGCCCCCCTAATGCACATACTCCTCCATACTAACACCCTTACACCTACACACTCCATGCTAACACCCTCACACCCACACACTCCTTCACACTAGCACCCTCACACCCACACACTCCTCCATACTAACACCCTCAAACCCACACACTCCATACTAACACCCTCACACTCACACAATCCTTCACACTAACACCCTGTCACCCACACAGTCCATACTAACACCCTCACACTCACACACTCCGTCATACTAACACACTCACACCCACACACTCTTTCATACAATCATCCTTTCACCCACACACTCCTCCATACTAACACCCTCAAACCCACACACTCCTCCATACTAACACCCTCAAACCCACACACTCCATACTAACACCCTCACACTCACACAATCCTACACACTAACACCCTGACACCCACACAGTCCATACTAACACTCTCACACTCACACACTCCGTCATACTAACACCCTCACACCCACACACTCCTTTACACTAACACCCTCACACCCACAAACTCCGTCATTCTTACAACCTTACACGCACACAGTCCATACTAACACCCTCACACCCACACACTCCTTCACACTACCACCCTCACACCCACACACTCCTTCATACTAACAACCTCACACGCACACACTCCTTCATACTAACACCCTCACACCCACACACTCCTCCATACTAACTCCCTCAAACCCATACACTCAATACTAACACCTTCACACCCACACACTCCTTCACACTAACACCCTCACACCCACACACTCCTTCATATGAACAACCTTACACCAACACACTCCTCCACACTAACACCCGCACACCCACACACTCCTTCATAGTAACACCCTTACACCCACACACTCCTCCATACTAACACCCACACACCCACACACTCCTTCATACTAACACCCTAAATAGCCATATACTCCTCCATACTAACACCCTCACACCCACACACTCCTTCATACTAAAACCCTCACACCCACACACTCCTTCATACTAACACCCTCACACCCACACTCTCCTCCATACTGACACCCTCACATCCACACACACTCCTTCATACTAACACCCTCACACTCATACACTCCTTCATACTAACACCCTCACACCCACACACTCCTTCTTACTAACATCCTCACACTCACACACTCCTCCATACTAGCACCCTCACACCCACATACTCCTTAATACTAACACCCTCACACTCACACACTCCTTCATACTAACACCCCCACACTCACACACTCCTTCATGCTAACACCCTCACACTCACACACTCCTTCATACTAACACTCTCACACCCACACACTTCTTCATACTAACACCCTCACACCCACGCACTCCTTCATACTAACACCCTCACACACACACTCCTTCATACTAACACCCTCACATGCACACACTCCTTCAATCTAACAACCTTTTACCCACACATTCCTTAATTTTAACACCCTCACACCCACACACTCCTGCATACTAACACCCTCACACCCACACACTCCTCCATACTAAAAACCTTATGCCTACACACTCCTTCATACTAACACCCATACACTCCTTAATACTAACACCCTCACACTCACACACTCCTTTATACAAACACCCTCACACACACACACACTCCTTAATACTAACACCCTAACACACACACACTCCTTCATACCAACACCCTTACACCCACACACTCCTTCATACTAACAACCTTTTACCCACGCACTCCTTAATACTAGCAGCCTCACACCCACACACTCCTCCATACTAACACCCTCACACCCACACACTCCTCCATACTAACACCCTTACACCCACACACTCCTTCATACTAACACCATCACACCCACACACACCTTTATGCTAAAACCCTCACACCCGCACGCCCCTCCATACTAACAGCCTCACACTCACACACTCCTCCATACTAACACCCTCACACCCACACACTCCTCCATACTAACACCCTTACACCCACACAGTCCTTCATACCAACACCCTTACACCCACACACTCCTTCATACTAACACCCTCACACCCACACACTCCTCTATACTAACACCCTCACACCCACACACTCCTTCATACTAACACCCTTATATGCACATACTCCTCCATACTAACACCCTTGCACCCACACACTTCTTCATAGTTACACCCTCACACCCACACACACCCTCATACTAACACCCTCACACCCACACACTCCTTCATACTAACACCCTCATACCCACACACTCCTTCATACTAACACCCTTATATGCACATACTCCTCCATACTAACACCCTTACACCCACACACATCTTCATAGTTACACCCTCACACCCACACACACCCTCATACTAACACCCTCACACCCACGCACTCCTCCATACTAACACCCTTACACCCACACACTTCTTCATAGTAACACCCTCACACCCACACACACCCTCATACTAACACCCTCACACCCACACACTCCTTCATACTAACACCCTCACACCCACACACACCCTCATACTAACACCCTCACACCCACGCACTCCTCCATACTAACACCCTCACACCCACACACTTCTTCATAGTTACACCCTCGCACCCACACACACCCTCATACTAAACCCTCACACCCACACACTCCTCCATACTAACACCCTTATATGCACATACTCCTCCATACTAACACCCTTACACCCTCACACCCACACACTCCTCCATACTAACACCCTTATATGCACATACTCCTCCATACTAACACCCTTACACCCTCACACCCACACACTCCTCCATACTAACACCCTTATATGCACATACTCCTCCATACTAACACCCTTACACCCACACACCCACACACTCCTTCATACTAACACCCTTATATGCACATACTCCTCCATGCTAACACGCTTACACCCACATACCCACACACTCCTTCATACTAACACCCTTATATGCACATACTCCTCATACTAACACCCTTACACCCTCACACCCACACACTCCTTCATACAAACACCCTTATATGCACATACTCCTCCATACTAACACCCTTACACCCACACACTCCTCCATACTCACACCCTTATATGCACATACTCCTCCATACTAACACCCTTACACCCACACATCCCACACACTCCTTCATACTAACACCCTTATATGCACATACTCCTCCATGCTAACACCCTTACACCCACACACCCACACACTCCTTCATACTAACACCCTTATATGCACATACTCCTCCATACTAACACCCTTACACCCTCACACCCACACACTCCTTCATACTAACACCCTTATATGCACAAACTCCTCCATACTAACACCCTTGCACCCTCACACTCCATACTAACACCCTCACACCCACACACTCCTTCATACTAACACCCTTACACCCACACACTCCATACTAACACCCTCACACCCACACACTCCTTCATACTCACACCCTCACACCCACACACTCCTTCATACTAACACCCTCACACTCACACACTCCATACTGACAACCTTAAACTCACATACTCCTCCATACTAACACCCTCACACTCACACACTCCTTCATGCTTACACCCTCACACCCACAAACTCCTTAATACTAACACCCTCACACCCACACACTCCTTCATGCTAACACCCTCACACTCACACACTCCTTCATACTAACACCCTCACACCCACACACTCCTTCATACTAACACCCTCATACTCACACACTCCTCCATACTAACACCCTCACACCCACACACTCCTTCATACTAACACCCTCACACCCACACACTCCTTAATAGTAACACCATAACACTCACACACTCCTTCATGCTAATACCCTCACACTCACACACTCCTTCATACAAACACCCTCACACCCACACTCTCCTTCATACTAACACCATAACACCCACACACTGCTTCATACTAACACCCCCACACACACTCCCCCATACTAACACCCCCACACATACTCCCCCATACGAACACCCCCACACACACACTTCCCCATAATAACATCCCCCACACATACTCTCCCATACCAACACCCCCCCACACACACTCCTCCATACTAACACCCCTCACACACGCACTTCCCCATACTAACACCCCCCATAAACACACTCCCCCATACTAACACCCCCACACACACTCCCCCATACTATCACCCTCACGCACACTTCCCCATACTAACACAACAACACACACTCCCGCATACTAACACCCCCCACACACACACTCCCCCATACTAACACCCCCCACACACCCTCCCCCATACTAATACCGCCTTCACACCCTCCCCCATACTAACACCCCCCCACAAACTCTTCCCCATACTAACATCCTCACACACAGTCCCCCTTACTAACACCCCCACACACACTCCACCATACTAACACCCCCCCACACACTCCCTCATATTAACACCCCCACACACACTCCCGCATACTAACACCCTCACACTCACTCCCCCATACTAACACCCCCACAAACACACTCCCCCATACTAACACCCTCACACACACTCCCCCATTAGGGTGTGTCATACGGAGGCGAATTTTTTTTTTTGAGTTTGAAAAATCGGCCCATGGAATTAATGATGTAGTTCTATTTGCAGAATCATGTGATATCTTCAGATTTGAAAAGTTTTTATTTTTTGCTAGGTAAATTTTAACTTGAAATCTTATGAAAATTCAGTATTCCCACCCTTTTACCAACACCACTAAATAGCTTATTTAAAGTAAAGTAAATGTATCAGGTTAATATATTAGGATGAAAATGATCCAGAATAGTGAAACGAATGATCTTGACACATTTATTAAATTTAATATTCCTTTAGAAAACAAAATCATCAAATACAAAAACCGGTTTTACTACTACGACCCGGTGTTGCTGCACACCATAGAGAACATGTCTTTCTTGCTTCTGTTTCTACTCATCACCTCCCTGCTGACCACCTGAGCTCGGATGTAGCCTTCCCTCCTCTCCTGGCTGTACACGTGACTGCTGGCCTCGCTCACTTGCTGTACACAACGCTCTATACTCTGGGTGTGCGAGGGCCAGGCAGGGACATGCATGGGGTTGTCCAGGAAAGCTCTGACTTGAACATTGGTGAGGCTGCAGGTAAGAGGGGGCTCACTGCCAGCCTGGATGTTATCCAGATCTATGAGATCAGTGAGGGTCTTGGCACCTAGATTGACTTCAGGAGTCTTCCTGACCCTGAAGGAATCGTCACCAACTGATTCGTCATGCCCAGATCCTCTCATAAGTCTCATATCCAAGATCTTTTTGACTGCCACTCTTCTCTCCTCCTCATCCTTACTGCAGAGCATTGTCTGCAGAACTGCCTCGGGATGAGCATACCAGGAAGATCTCCTCACAGTCTGCTCCACAATCTGAACAACCTTCCTTGGCTGACTCCTCAGGAGCTCAAGCTGGAAGAGAACATGCCTCGGACCTTCGGAGAACGATGACTTGACCTTGGTGTTGAACCAATTTGGCAAGTAGACACTCACGATGAATTGGACAATAAGTCTCAGGTTGTGAAGCTGGTTCCCTTTCAGTTTATGATGAGCGACCCAAATTCTGCAGAACCTGAGAGCCGTTGTGAGCCACCTAGAATGTGAGACTGGACCTATCTGCAGGTAAGCAAGTCTATCAGGCATGACCCCAGTTTTGATGGCACTGCAAATCATGTAACCATAGTACTGGTCAGTACTCAGGTCGTCAATGACAGTATGTGCAAGCTCAACGAGTGGAGGGCCAACTGTGATTTTTTCAAAGCTCGGATTTATTTCTAACTCAGTGGCAGAGTCCAGCATCTTGCCAAGAGGACCAGACCATCTGTTGTTTGAAAGAGTCTTGCCATCCAGCTCCTGGATCAGATGTCTGAGTGGCAACTCGTTGGTGTGGAGGTCACAAACAATCCAGACCAGCTTCCTCCCAATCTTCCGCTCTATCCACTGTATGACCCCCCCTTGCCACCCTGTGTTCGTGTTGGTGCTGTCCCCTCCAATGGCCTGCAGGGTCTGGTCTACGTTCCTCTCTCTGAGCCAGTTCACAATGTTATCTGCCACTATCTCAGCTGGTTTCCTGATGTCATCTTTCTCTGGAGTGAAATGCCACAAATACTTCCCTCCTGGTTCACTGCAGCAGGAGTAGTGTTCCTCCTTCACCATGGCAGGGAACAACTTGTCAGAATCTCCAACTTTCATGAACACTTTAGTGTCATCCCTTCTCCCATCAAAGAACAAACAATTGATTCCATTTTCTCTTATCCCCTTATCAAACTCCTCTTCTAGGTTACTGACAAGTTTCTCCTGAGCTCTCCTTACTTTGTTATGATCTATCACCAGGTGAACATCATCAGGTGTTATCAAACCACCGTCAATCCAGGCAGCTGTTGCTATCTCTGCAGTTTCTCTGAGACCAGTGTGGTGTCGCATGCTGGCCAGAGCTATGCTCGGGATATCTTTCCTATTTCGAATCTTATGCCTGGAAGGTTTGGGATCATTATTTTCTGGGTTAGGGACAAAGTCACCATTCTCCTGGTCAGCACTCGGATCAGCCATGGGGAAGTCATTAAACTCTGAATCAGCTTGACTCCAATCATCGGCCTTTTTTACCTCACCCTGGGCCTTCTCAAGTCTCTTTTCCTCGGCAACTCTTCTCCTCTTCTGTCTCTCTGTGGCAGCCTCCTGTCTCTTGGACTCCGGAATATCTTGGCTAGAAATCATGAGAGCCCCTATACTGCCAGTCTTCTCTCTCTGTGCTTTGACAAATGCCAGTTCGATCACAGGAATCTTCAGTTCACGCTTGCAAATACAGGAGATGTGGGCCTCGGATTTACAGTCACGATCGCATCCAAACTCAGGACAGAGAACAATTGGGCACTTGCAAGTAATTATGTCAAATAACTGGTCCAGTTGCTTGGCAAAGCTGTCCTTAACTGCAAGTTTTTCTCTCCCAAGAGAGATATCTCTTGCCTTTTCCCAACTGGCTAGCAGTCTCTCACTAATCTTCTTCTGACTTGTTATGACTGGAGGCTTGAACTGAGCGTTAGACAGAGTGTACTGTGCCAAGACAGCTTTGGTCATATCACTGGCAATGTCTTTGTTTGTGTAAGTTCTTTGGTTCTTTTCACTGATTTGCCTGATTAAAACACCATATCTCAAAGCATCTCTCAATGTAGGCAACTCCGACTTCAGGCGCTCTCTCCCAGACCCAAGATAGTGACTGAGATGGCTGGATTTTTGGTTCCTCGTCCTGACACAAGCAGCCATCGCAAATATTATCAACTTATAAATGCACCAGAATCTGAAATAGAAAAAAAATATTGTTAGTTGGGTTGTTAAAGAATGAAGTCAGAAAGCAATGTTCACTATTTAATTGTAATGCACAAATGCAGCTGTGCGTTAGATTTTCGATAAATTTCACGCTAAAATTTACTTAGCAAATGGTTGCAAAATATTGAAACTGAAATTATTTTCTGATTATATTCACTAAAATCTACCAAAAAAGTGATGGGCCATTAGTTTTAGCTGATCTTCCCTCCTATGACACACCCTACTAACACCCCCACCTACACGCTCGCCCATACAAACAGCTCCCACACACACTCCCCCATACTAACACCCCCACACACACTCTCCCATAGTTACACCCTCACACACACACTCCCCCATACTAACACCCCCACACACAGTCCCCTATACTAACACCCCCTCCACACACACTCCCCCATACTAGCACCTCTCCCTACCCCTCCCACACACACTCCCCCATAATAACACCCCCACATATACACTCCCCCATGCTAAAACCCTCCCATACACACTCCCCCATAGTTACACCCTCACACACACACTCCCCCATGCTAACACCCCTCCACACAGTCCCCTATACTAACACCCCCTCCACACACACTCCCCCATACTAGCACCTCTCCCTACCCCTCCCACACATACTCCCCCATAATAACACCCCCACAAATACACTCTCCGATACTAACACCCCTCATACACACTCCCCCATATTAACACCCTCACACACACACTCCCACATACTAACACCCCCCACACACACTCCCCCATTCTAACACCCCCCCACACACTCCCCCATACTAACACCCCCACACACACACTTCCCCATATTATCACCCCCACACACACTCCTCCATACTAATACCCCCACACACACACTCCCCCATACTAACACCCCCACACACACTCCCCCATACTAACACCCTCACACACACTCCCCCATACTAACACCCCCACACACACTCCTCCATACTAACACCCCTCCACACACATTTCCCCATACTAACACCCCCATACACACGCCCCCATAGAAACACCCTCACACACACTTCAAGATACTAACACCCCCACACACACTCCCCCATACTAACACCCCCACACACACTCCCCCATACTAACACCCCCCACACACTCTCCCCCATACTAACACCCCCACACACACTTCCCCATACTAACACCCCCCACACACTCCCCCATACAAACACCCCCACACACACACTCCCCCATACTAACACCCTCCACACACACACTCCCCCATACATACACCCCCTCCACACACACACACTCCCCCACACTAACACCCCCACACACACTCCCTCATATTAGCACTTCTCCCTACCCCTCCCACACACCCTCCCCCATACAAACACCACCACACACACTCACCTATACTAACACTCCCCCCCCACACACACACTCACCATTCTAACACCCCCCACACACACTCCCCCATACTAACACCCCCTCCACACACACACACTTCCCCATACAAACACCCCCCACACACACTCCCCCATACTAATACCCCTCACACACACTCCCCTATACTAACACCCCCACACACACTACCCATACTAGCACCCCCCCACACACTACCCCATACTAACACTCCCCCCACACACACTCCCCCATTCTAACACCCCCACACATCCTCCACCATACTAACACCCCCACACACACTCCCCCAAACTAACACTGCCCCCACACACACTCCCCCATAATAATACCCCCCACATATACACTCCCCCATTAGGGTGTGTCATAGGAGGCATGATCAACTAAAACTAATGGCCCATTACTTTTTTGGTAGATTTTAGTGTATATAAACAGAAAATAATTTCAGTTTCAATATTTTGCAACTTTTTGCTATGTAAATTTTAGCGTGAAATTTATCGAAAATCTAACGTACAGCTGCATTAGTGCATTACAATTAAATAATGAACATTGCTTTCTGACTTCATTCCTTAACAACCCAACTAACAATATTTTTTCTGTTTCAGATTCTGATGCATTTATAAGTTGATAATATTTGCGATGGCTGCTTGTGTCAGGACGAGGAACCAAAAATCCAGCCATCTCAGTCACTATCTTGGGTCTGGGAGAGAGCTCCTGAAGTCGGAGTTGCCTACATTGAGAAATGCTTTGAGATACGGTGTTTTAATCAGGCAAATCAGTGAAAAGAACCAAAGAACTTACACAAACAAAGACATTGCCAGTGGTATGACCAAAGCTGTCTTGGCACAGTACACTCTGTCTAACGCTCAGTTCAAGCCTCCAGTCATAACAAGTCAGAAGAAGATTAGTGAGAGACTGCAAGCCAGTTGGGAAAAGGCAAGAGATATCTCTCTTGGGAGAGGAAAACTTGCAGTTAAGGACAGCTTTGCCAAGCAACTGGACCAGTTATTTGACATAATTACTTGCAAGTGCCCAATTGTTCTCTGTCCTGAGTTTGGATGCGATCGTGACTGTAAATCCGAGGCCCACATCTCCTGTATTTGCAAGCGTGAACTGAAGATTCCTGTGATCGAACTGGCATTTGTCAAAGCACAGAGAGAGAAGACTGGCAGTATAGGGGCTCTCATGATTTCTAGCCAAGATATTCCGGAGTCCAAGAGACAGGAGGCTGCCACAGAGAGACAGAAGAGGAGAAGAGTTGCCGAGGAAAAGAGACTTCAGAAGGCCCAGGGTGAGGTAAAAAAGGCCGATGATTGGAGTCAAGCTGATTCAGAGTTTAATGACTTCCCCATGGCTGATCCGAGTGCTGACCAGGAGAATGGTGACTTTGTCCCTAACCCAGAAAATAATGATCCCAAACCTTCCAGGCATAAGATTCGAAATAGGAAAGATATACCGAGCATAGCTCTGGCCAGCATGCGACACCACACTGGTCTCAGAGAAACTGCAGAGATAGCAACAGCTGCCTGGAATGACGGTGGTTTGATAACACCTGATGATATTCACCTGGTGATAGATCATAACAAATTAAGGAGAGCTCAGGAGAAACTTGTCAGTAACCTAGAAGAGGAGTTTGATAAGGGGATAAGAGAAAATGGAATCAATTGTTTGTTCTTTAATGGGAGAAGGGATGACACTAAAGTGTTCATGAAAGTTGGAGATTCTGACAAGTTGTTCCCTGCCATGGTGAAGGAGGAACACTGCTCCTGCTGCAGTGAACCAGGAAGGAAGTATTTGTGGCATTTCACTCCAGAGAAAGATGACATCAGGAAACCAGCTGAGATATTGGCAGATAACATTGTGAACTGGCTCAGAGAGAGGCACGTAGACCAGACCCTGCAGGCCATTGGAGGGACAGCACCAACACGAACACAAGGTGGCAAGGGGGGGGGGGGTCATACAGTGGATAGAGCGGAAGATTGGGAGGAAGCTGGTCTGGATTGTTTGTGACCTCCACACCAACGAGTTGCCACTCAGACATCTGATCCAGGAGCTGGATGGCAAGACTCTTTCAAACAACAGATGGTCTGGTCCTCTTGGCAAGATGCTGGACTCTGCCACTGAGTTAGAAATAAATCAGAGTTTTGAAAAAATCACAGTTGGCCCTCCACTCGTTGAGCTTGCACATACTGTCATTGACGACCTGAGTACTGACCAGTACTATGGTTACATGATTTGCAGTGCCATCAAAACTGGGATCATGCCTGATAGACTTGCTTACCTGCAGATAGGTCCAGTCTCACATTCTAGGTGGTTCACAACGGCTCTCAGGTTCTGCAGAATTTGGGTCGCTCATCATAAACTGAAAGGGAACCAGCTTCACAACCTGAGACTTATTATTCAATTCATCGTGAGTGTCTACTTGCCAAATTGGTTCAACACCAAGGTCAAGTCATCGTTCTCCGAAGGTCCGAGGCATGTTCTCTTCCAGCTTGAGCTCCTGAGGAGTCAGCCAAGGAAGGTTGTTCAGATTGTGGAGAAGACTGTGAGGAGATCTTCCTGGTATGCACATCCCGAGGCAGTTCTGCAGACAATGCTCTGCAGTAAGAATGAGGAGGAGAGAAGAGTGGCAGTCAAAAAGATCTTGGATATGAGACTTATGAGAGGATCTGGGCATGACGAATCAGTTGGTGACGATTCCTTCAGGGTCAGGAAGACTCCTGAAGTCAATCTAGGTGCCAAGACCCTCACTGATCTCATAGATCTGGATAACATCCAGGCTGGCAGTGAGCCCCCTCTTACCTGCAGCCTCACCAATGTTCAAGTCAGAGCCTTCCTGGACTACCCCATGCATGTCCCTGCCTGGCCCTCGCACACCCAGAGTATAGAGCGTTGTGTACAGCAAGTGAGCGAGGCCAGCAGTCACGTGTACAGCCACACACACACACTTCCCCATACTAACACCCCCTCCACACACACACACTTCCCCATACTAACACCCCCTCCACACACACACACTTCCCCATACTAACACCCCCCACACACACTCCCCCATACTAATAACCCCAACACACACTCCCCCATACTAACACCCCTACACACACTACCCATAATAGCACCCCCACACACTCCCCCATATTAACACTCCCCACACACAATCTCCCCTATTCTAACACCCCCACACATCCTCCCCCATACTAACACCCCCACACACACTCACCCATACTAACACTGCCCCCCCACACACTCCCCCATAATAACACCTCTCCCTACCCCTTCCACACACACTCCCCCATACTAACACCCCCATAAACACTCCCCCATACAAACACCCCCCCCCTCCACACACACTCCCCCATACTAACACCCCCACACACACTCTCCCCTACTAACACCCCCCATACACACTCCCCCATACTAACAACCCCCTCCACACACACACACACACCCCCCATCCTAACACCCCCCACACACACTCCTCCATATTAACACCACCACACACACTCCCCCATGCTAACACCCGCCACACACACTCCCCTATACAAACACCCCCCCACACACACTCCCCCAAACTAACACCCCCACACACACTCCCCCATACTAACACCCCCCCACACACACACTCCCCCTTACTAACACCCCCACACACACTTCCCCATAGTAACACCCCCCACACACACTCCCCCATACTAACACCTTCACACACACTCCCCCATACTAACCCCCTCACGCACACTTCCAGATACTAACACCCCCACACACACTCCCCCATACTAACACCCCCACACACACTCCCCCATACTAACACCCTCCACACACACTCCCCCATACTAACACGCCCCACACACACTCCCCCATACTAACACTCCCCATACATTCTCCCCCATACTAACACCCCCCTCCACACACACACCCCCCCCGATACTAACACCCCCCATACACACTCCTCCATACTAACACTCCCCCCACACACTCTCCCCCATAATAACACACACCCCACACACACTCCCCATACTAGCACTCCCCCCACACACACACTCCCCCATACTAACACCCCCACTCACACTCTCTCATACTAACACCCCCCACACACACTCCCCCATACAAACACCCCCCACACACACTCCCCCATACTAAGACCCTCACACACAGTCCCCCATACTAACACCCCCACACACACTCCCCCATACTAACACCCCCACACACACTCACCTATACTAACACTCCCCCCCCACACACACACACTCCCCCATACTAACACACCCCACACACACTCCCCCATACTAACACCCCCTCCACACACACACACTTCCCCATTCTAACACCCCCTCCACACACACACACTTCCCCATACTAACACCCCCTCCACACACACACACTTCCCCATACTAACACCCCCCACACACACTCCCCCATACTAATAACTCCCACACACACTCCCCCATACTAACACCCCCACACACACTACCCATAATAGCACCCCCACACACTCCCCCATATTAACACTCCCCACACAGAATCTCCCCTATTCTAACACACCCACACATCCTCCCCCATACTAACACCCCCACACACACTCACCCATACTAACACTGCCCCCACACACACTCCCCCATAATAACACCTCTCCCTACCCCTTCCACACACACTCCCCCATACTAACACCCCCATAAACACTCCCCCATACTAACACCCCCCTCCACACACACTCCCCCATACTAACACCCCCACGCACACTCTCCCCTACTAACACCCCCCATACACACTCCCCCATACTAACAAACCCCTCAACACACACACACACACCCCATACTAACACCCCCCACACACACTCCCCCATATTAACACTCCCCCCCCCACACACACTCCCCCATACTAACACACACCCCATGCACACTCCACCTTACTAACACTCCCCCCACACACACTCCCCCATACTAACACCTCCCACACACACTCCCCCATACTAACACAACCCCCACACACACTCCCCCATACTAACACCCTCCACACACACTCCCCCATACTAACACCCCCTACACACTCTCCCATACAAACAGCCCCCACACACACTCCCCCATACTAACACCCCCTACACACTCTCCCATACAAACAGCCCCCATACACACTCCCCCATACTAACACCCCCACACACACTCCCCCATACTAACACCCCCACACACACTCTCCAATACTAACACCCTCCACACACACTCCCCCATACTAACACCCCCACACACACTCTCCAATACTAACACCCTCCACACACACTCCCCCATACTAACACCCTCCACACACACTTCCCCATTCTAATACCCCCACACACACTCCCCCATACTAACACCCCCACACACTCTCTCCAATACTAGCACCCTCCACACACACTCCCCCATACTAACACCCCCACACACACTACCCCGTACTAACACCCCCACGCACTCTCCCTCATACTAACACCCCCCCCCACACACACTCCCATACTAACACCCTCCACACACACTCCCCCATACTAACACCCCCACACACACTCTCCAATACTAATACCCTCCACACACACTCCTCCATATTAACACTCCCCCCCCCCACACACAATCCCCCATACTAACACACACCCCATGCACACTCCACCTTACTAACACTCCCCCCACACACACTCCCCCATACTAACACCTCCCACACACACTCCCCCATACTAACACAACCCCCACACACACTCCCCCATACTAACACCCTCCACACACACTCCCCCATACTAACACCCCCACACACACTCCCCCATACTAACACCCCCACACACACTCTCCAATACTAATACCCTCCACACACACTCCCCCATACTAACACTCCCACACACACTGTCCAATACCAACACCCTCCACACACACTCCCCCATACTAACACCCTCCACACACACTCCCCCATACTAACACCCCCACACACACTCCCTCATACTAACACCCCCACACACACACTCCCCCATACTAACACCCTCCACACACACACACCCCCATATTAACACCCCCACACACACTCCCCCATACTAACACCCTCCACACACACACCCCCATACTAACACACTCCACACACACACCCCCATACAAACACCCCCACACACACTCCCTCATACTAACACACTCCACACACACACCCCCATACTAACACCCCCACACACGCTCCCCCATACTAATACCCTCCACACACACACCCCCATACTAACACCCCCACACACACCCCCTCATACTAACACCCTCCACACACACACCCCCATACTAACACCCTCCACACACACTCTCCTATACAAATACCCCCCACACACACTCCCCCATACTAACACCCCCACACACACTTCCCCATACTAACACCCCCACACACACTCCCCCATACTAACACCCCCACACACACACTCCCCCATACTAACACCCTCCACACACACACTCCCCCATACTAACACCCCCTCCACTCACACACACACACTCCCCGATACTAACACCCCCACACACACTCACCTATACTAACACTTCCCCCCCCCCACACACACACACTCCCCTATACTAACGCCCCCCACACACACTCCCCCATACTAACACCTCTCCCTACCCCTTCCACACAGACTCCCCCATACTAACACTCCCCCCACACACACTCCCCCATACTAACACCTCTCCCTACCCCTTCCACACACACTCCCCCATACTAACACCCCCCTCCACACACACTCTCCCATACTAACACCCCCACACACACTCCCCCATAATAACACCCCCACACACATTCCCCCATACTAACACCCCCACACACACTCCCCTATACAAACACCCCCCCACACACACTCCCCCATAATAACACCCCCACACACACTCCCCCATACTAACACCCCCTCCACACACACACACTTCCCCATAGTAACACCCCCTCCACACACACACACTTCCCCATACTAATACCCCCTCCACACACACACACTTCCCCATACTATCACCCCCCACACACACTCCCCCATGCTAATAACCCCCACACACACACAGTCCTCCATATTAACACTCCCCCCACACACACTCCCCCATACTAACACACACCCCATGCACACTCCCCCATACTAACACCCCCTCCACACACACACACTTCCCCATAGTAACACCCCCTCCACACACACACACTTCCCCATAGTAACACCCCCTCCACACACACACACTTCCCCATACTAACACCCCCTCCACACACACACACTTCCCCATACTAACACCCCCCCACACACACAGTCCTCCATATTAACACTCCCCCACACACACTCCCCCATACTAACACACACCCCATGCACACTCCACCATACTAACACTCCCCCCACACACACTCCCCCATACTAACACCCTCCACACACACACTCCCCCATACTAACACAACCCCCACACACACTCCCCCATACTAACACCCTCCACGCACACTCCCCCATACTAACACCCTCTACACACTCCCCTATACAAACAGCCCCCACACACACTCCCCCATACTAACACCCCCACACACACTCTCCAATACCAACACCCTCCACACACACTCCCCCATGCTAACACCCCCACACACACACTCTCCTATACTAACACCCTCCACACACACTCCCCCATACCAACACCCTCCACACACACACCCCCATACTAAAACCCCCACACACACTCTCCAATACTAACACCCTCCACACACACTCCCCATACTAACACCCTCCACACACACTCTCCAATACTAACACCCTCCACACACACTCCCCCATACTAACACCTTCACACACACTCCCCCATACTAACACCCTCACACACACTTCCAGATACTAACACCCCCACACACACTCCCTCATACTAACACCCCCACACACACTCCCCCATACTAGCACCCTCCACACACACACACCCCCATACTAACACCCCCACACACACTCCCTCATACTAACACCCTCCACACACACACCCCCATACTAACACCCTCCACACACACACCCCCATACTAACACCCTCCACACACACACCCCGCTACTAACACCCCCGCTACACACTACCCCATACTAACACCCCCACACACACTCCCCCATACAAACACTCCCCATACATTCTCCCCAATACTAACACCCCCTCCACACACACACACCCCCCCATACTAACACCCCCCATACACACTCCTCCATACTAACACTCCCCCACACACACTCCCCCATACTAACACACACCCCACACACACTCCCCATACTAACACTCCCCCCACACACACACTCCCCCATACTAACACCCCCCACACACACTCACCCATACTAACACCCCCCACACACACTCCCCCATACTAACACCCCCCACACACACTCCCCCATACTAAGACCCTCACACACAGTCCCCCATACTAACACCCCCACACACACTCCCCCATACTAACACCCCCACACACACTCACCTATACTAACACTCCCCCCCACACACACACTCCCCCATACTAACACTCCCCACACACACTCCCCCATACTAACACCCCCTCCACACACACACACTTTCCCATACTAACACCCCCTCCACACACACACACTTCCCCATACTAACACCCCCTCCACACACACACACTTCCCCATACTAACACCCCCCACACACACTCCCCCATACTAATAACCCCACACACACTCCCCCATACTAACACCCCCACACACACTACCCATAATAGCTCCCCCACACACTCCCCCATATTATCACTCCCCACACACAATTTCCACTATTCTAACACCCCCACACATCCTCCCCCATACTAACACCCCCACACACACTCACCCATACTAACACTTCCCCCACACACACTCCCCCATAATAACACCTCTCCCTACCCCTTCCACACACACTCCCCCATACTAACACCCCCACACACACTCCCCCATACTAACACCCCCTCCACACACACTCCCCCATACTAACACCCCCACCCACACCCTCCCCTATTAACACCCCCCATACTCACACCCCCATACAAACAACCCCCTCCACACACACTCACACCCCCCATACTAACACCCCCCACACACACTCCTCCATATTAACACTCCCCCCCCACAAACACTCCCCCATACTAACACACACCCCATGCACACTCCACCACACTAACACTCCCCCCACACACACTCCCCCATACTAACACCTCCCACACACACTCCCCCATACTAACACCCTCCACACACACACCCCACACTAACACCCTCCACACACACTCCCCCATACTAACACCCCCACACACTCTCCATCAAACACCCCACACACACTCCCCCATACTAACACCCCACACACACTAGCCCATACTAACACCCTCCACACACACTCCCCCATACTAACACCCCCACACACACTCCCCCATACTAACACCCCCACACACACACACCCAATACTAACACCCTCCACACACACTCCCCCATACTAACACCCCCCACACACTCTCCAATACTAACACCCTCCACACACACTCCCCCATACTAACACCCTCCACACACACTCCCCCATACTAACACCCCCACACACACTCCCCCATACTAACACCCCCACACACACTCTCCCATACTAACACCCTCCACACACACTCCCCCATACTAACACCCCCACACACACTCCCCCATACTAACACCCCCACACACACTCTCCAATACTAACACCCTCCACACACACTCCCCCATACTAACACCCCCACACACACTTCCCAATACTAACACCCTCATACACACTCCCCCATACTAACACCCTCCACACACACTCCCCCATACTAACACCCCCACACACACTCGCCCATACTAACACCCCCCACACACACTCCCCAATACTAACACCCTCCACACACACTCCCCCATACTAACACCCCCACACACTCCCCCATACTAACACCTCCACACACACTCCCCCATACTAACACCCTCACACACACTCCCCATACTAACACCCCCACACACACTCCCCCATACTAACACCCCCACACACACACTCCCCATACTAACACCCCAACACACACACCCCAATACTAACACCCTCACACACACTCCCCATACTAACACCCCCACACACACACTCCCCCATACTAACACCCTCCACACACACACCCCCATACTAACACCCCCACACACACTCCCCCATACTAACACCCTCCACACACACACCCCCCATACTAACACCCCCCACACACACCCCCATACTAACACCCCCACACACACTCCCCATACTACACCCTCCACACACACACCCCCTACTAACACCCCCACACACACCCCCATACTAACACACCCACACACACACCCCCATACTAACACCCTCCACACACACACCCCCAAACTAACACCCACCACACACACTCCCCATACTAACACCCTCCACACACACACCCCCATACTAACACCCCCACACACACTCCCCCATACTAACACCCTCCACACACACACCCCCATACTAACACCCCCACACACACTCCCCATACAAACACCCTCCACACACACACCCCCAAACAAACACCCCCACACACACTACCCCATACTAACACCCCCCACACACACTCCCCATACTAACACCCCCACACACACTCCCCATACTAACACCCCCACACACACTCCCCCATACTAACACCCCCACACACACACTCCCCCATACTAACACCCCCACACACACTTCCCCATACTAACACCCCCTCCACACACACACTCCCCCATACTAACACCCCCACACACACTCCCCATACTAACACCCCCCACACACACTCCCCATACTAACACCCCCACACACACTCCCCCATACTAACACCCCCACACACACACTCCAAAACTAAAACCCTCCACACACACTCCCCCATACTAACACCCCCACACACACTCCCCCATACTAACACCCCCACACACACTCCCCCATACTAACACCCCCACACACACTCCCCCATACTAACACCCCCACACACTCTCCAATACTAACAACCTCCACACACACTCCCCATACTAACACCCCCACACACACTCCCCCATACTCAGACCCTCACTCACAGTCCCCATACTAACACCCCCCACACACACTCCCCCATACTAACACCCCCCACACACTCACCCATACTAACACCCCCACACACACACTCCCCCATACTAACACCCCCACACACACTCCCCCATACTAACACCCCCACACACACTCCCCATACTAACACTCCCCCACACACACTCCCCCATACTAACACCCCCCACACACTCCCATACTAACCCCCCACACACACTCCCCCATACTAACACCCCCACACACACTCCCCATACTAACACCCTCCACACACACACTCCCCATACTAACACCCCCACACACACTCCCCCATACTAACACCCCCACACACACTCCCCCATACTAACACCCCCACACACACTCCCCATACTACACCCCCACACACACTCCCCCATACTAACACACCCCCACACACACTCCCCCATACTAACACCCCCACACACACTCCCCCATACTAACACCCCCACACACACACTCCCCCATACTAACACCCACCACACACACTCTCCCATACTAACACCCCCACACACACTCCCCCATACTAACACTCCCACACACACTCACCCATACAAACACCCTCCACACACACTCCCCCATACTAACACCCTCCACACACACTACCCCGTACTAACACCCCCACACACTCTCCCAAACTAACACCCCCACACACACACTCCCCCATACTAACACCCTCCACACACACTCCCCCATACTAACACCCCCACACACACTCCCCCATACTAACACCCTCCACACACACACCCCCATACTAACACACTCCACACACACACCCCCATACAAACACCCCCACACACACTCCCCATACTAACACACTCCACACACACTCTCCCATACTAACACCCCCACACACGCTCCCCCATACTAATACCCTCCACACACACACGCCCATACTAACACCCCCACACACACCCCCTCATACTAACACCCTCCACACACACACCCCCATACTAACACCCTCCACACACACTCTCCTATACAAACACCCCCCACACACACTCCCCCATACTAACACCCCCACACACACTTCCCCATACTAACACCCCCACACACACTCCCCCATACTAACACCCCCACACACACACTCCCCCATACTAACACCCTCCACACACACACTTCCCCATACTAACACCCCTCCACTCACACACACACACTCCCCATACTAACACCCCCACACACACTCACCTATACTAACACTCCCCCCCCCCCACACACACACTCCCCTATACAAACACCCCCCACACACACTCCCCCATACTAACACCTCTCCCTACCCCTTCCACACAGACTCCCCCATACTAACACTCCCCCCACACACACTCCCCCATACTAACACCTCTCCCTACCCCTTCCACACACACTCCCCCATACTAACACCCCCCTCCACACACACTCTCCCATACTAACACCCCCACACACACTCCCCCATAATAACACCCCCACACACATTCCCCCATACTAACACCCCCACACACAGTCTCCAATACGAACACCCCCCACACACACTCCCCCATAATAACACCCCCACACACACTCCCCCATACTAACACCCCCTCCACACACACACACTTCCCCATAGTAACACCCCCTCCACACACACACACTTCCCCATACTAATACCCCCTCCACACACACACACTTCCCCATACTATCACCCCCCACACACACTCCCCCATGCTAATAACCCCCACACACACACAGTCCTCCATATAACACTCCCCCCACACACACTCCCCCATACTAACACACACCCCATGCACACTCCCCCATACTAACACCCACCACACACACACACTTCCCCATAGTAACACCCCCTCCACACACACACACTTCCCCATAGTAACACCCCCTCCACACACACACACTTCCCCATACTAACACCCCCTCCACACACACACACTTCCCCATACTAACACCCCCCCCACACACACAGTCCTCCATATTAACACTCCCCCCACACACACTCCCCCATACTAACACACACCCCATGCACACTCCACCATACTAACACTCCCCCACACACACTCCCCCATACTAACACCTCCCACACACACACTCCCCCATACTAACACAACCCCCACACACACTCCCCCATACTAACACCCTCCACGCACACTCCCCCATACTAACACCCTCTACACACTCCCCTATACAAACAGCCCCCACACACACTCCCCCATACTAACACCCCCACACACACTCTCCAATACCAACACCCTCCACACACACTCCCCCATGCTAACACCCCCACACACACTCTCCTATACTAACACCCTCCACACACACTCCCCCATACCAACACCCTCCACACACACACCCCCATACTAAAACCCCCACACACACTCTCCAATACTAACACCCTCCACACACACTCCCCATACTAACACCCTCCACACACACTCTCCAATACTAACACCCTCCACACACACTCCCCCATACTAACACCTTCACACACACTCCCCCATACTAACACCCTCACACACACTTCCAGATACTAACACCCCCACACACACTCCCTCATACTAACACCCCCACACACACTCCCCCATACTAACACCCTCCACACACACACACCCCCATACTAACACCCCCACACACACTCCCTCATACTAACACCCTCCACACACACACCCCCATACTAACACCCCCACACACACACCCCCATACTAACACCCTCCACACACACACCCCGCTACTAACACCCCCGCTACACACTACCCCATACTAACACCCCCACACACACTCCCCCATACAAACACTCCCCATACATTCTCCCCAATACTAACACCCCCTCCACACACACACACCCCCCCATACTAACACCCCCCATACACACTCCTCCATACTAACACTCCCCCCACACACACTCCCCCATACTAACACACACCCCACACACACTCCCCATACTAACACTCCCCCCACACACACACTCCCCCATACTAACACACCCACACACACTCACCCATACTAACACCCCCCACACACACTCCCCCATACTAACACCCCCCACACACACTCCCCCATACAAAGACCCTCACACACAGTCCCCCATACTAACACCCCCACACACACTCCCCCATACTAACACCCCCACACACACTCACCTATACTAACACTCCCCCCCACACACACACTCCCCCATACTAACACCCCCACACACACTCCCCCATACTAACACCCCCTCCACACACACACACTTCCCATACTAACACCCCCTCCACACACACACACTTCCCCATACTAACACCCCCTCCACACACACACACTTCCCCATACTAACACCCCCCACACACACTCCCCCATACTAATACCCCCACACACACTCCCCCATACTAACACCCCCACACACACTACCCATAATAGCTCCCCCACACACTCCCCCATATACACTCCCCACACACAATTCCACTATTCTAACACCCCCACACATCCTCCCCCATACTAACACCCCCACACACACTCACCCATACTAACACTTCCCCCACACACACTCCCCCATAATAACACCTCTCCCTACCCCTTCCACACACACTCCCCCATACTAACACCCCCAAAACACTCCCCCATACTAACACCCCCTCCACACACACTCCCCCATACTAACACCCCCACGCACACTCTCCCCATACTAACACCCCCCATACACACTCCCCCATACAAACAACCCCCTCCACACACACACACCCCCCATACTAACACCCCCACACACACTCCTCCATATTAACACTCCCCCCCCCACAAACACTCCCCCATACTAACACACACCCCATGCACACTCCACCACACTAACACTCCCCCCACACACACTCCCCCATACTAACACCTCCCACACACACTCCCCCATACTAACACAACCCCCACACACACTCCCCCACACTAACACCCTCCACACACACTCCCCCATACTAACACCCCCTACACACTCTCCTATGCAAACAGCCCCCACACACACTCCCCCATACTAACACCCCTACACACAATCTCCTATACTAACACCCTCCACACACACTCCCCCATACTAACACCCCCACACACACTCCCCCATACTAACACCCCCACACACACTTTCCAATACTAACACCATCCACACACATTCCCCCATACTAACACCCCCTACACACTCTCCAATACTAACACCCTCCACACACACTCCCCCATACTAACACCCTCCACACACACTCCCCCATACTAACACCCCCACACACACTCCCCCATACTAACACCCCCACACACACTCTCCAATACTAACACCCTCCACACACACTCCCCCATACTAACACCCCCCACACACTCCCCCATAATATCACCTCCACACACACTCCCCATACTAACACCCTCCACACACACTCCCCCATACTAACACCCCCACACACACTCTCCATACTAACACCCTCACACACACTCCCCCATACTAACACCCTCCACACACACTCCCCCATACTAACACCCCCACACACACTCCCCCATACTAACACCCCCACACACACTCTCCAATACTAGCACCCTCCACACACACTCCCCCATACTAACACCCTCCACACATGCTCCCCCATACTAACACCTTCACACACACTCCCCCATACTAACACCCTCACACACACTTCCAGATACTAACACCCCCACACACACTCCCCCATACTAACGCCCCCACACACACACACTCCCCCATACTAACACCCTCCACACACACACCCCAATACTAACACCCTCACACACACTCCCTCATACTAACACCCCCACACACACACTCCCCCATACTAACACCCTCCACACACACACACCCCCATACTAACACCCCCACACACACTCCCCCATACTAACACCCTCCACACACACACCCCCCATACTAACACCCCCCACACACACACCCCCATAATAACACCCCCACACACACTCCCTCATACTTACACCCTCCACACACACACCCCGCTACTAAGACCCCCGCTACACACACCCCCATACTAACACACCCACACACACACCCCCATACTAACACCCTCCACACACACACCCGCATACGAACACCCCCACACACACTCCCTCATACTAACACCCTCCACACACACACCCCCATACTAACACCCCCACACACACTCCCCCATGCTAACACCCTACACACACACACACCCCCATACTAACACCCCCACACACACTCCCTCATACAAACACCCTCCACACACACACCCCCATACAAACACCCCCGCTACACACTCCCCCATACAAATACCCCCCACACACACTTCCCCATACTAACACCCCCACACACACTTCCCCATTCTAACACCCCCACACACACTCCCCCATACTAACACCCCCACACACACACTCCCCCATACTAACACCCTCCAAACACACACTCCCCCATACTAACACCCCCTCCACACACACACACACACTCCCCGATACTAACACCCAAACACACACTCACCTATACTAACACTTCCCCCCCCCACACACACTCCCCTATACTAACGCCCCCCACACACACTCCCCCATACTAACACCCCCTCCACACACACACACTTCCCCATACTAACACCCCCCACACACACTCCCCCATACTAATACCCCCACACACACTCCCCCATACTAACACCCCAACACACACTCCCCCATACTAACACCCTCCACACACACTCCCCCATACAAAAACCCCCCTACACACTCCCCCATAATAACACCTCCACACACACTCCCCCATACTAACACCCCCACACACACTCCCCCATTCTAACACCCCCACACACCCTCGCCCATACTAACACTCCCCCCACACACTCTCCCCCATTCTAACACCCCCCACACACTCACCTATACTAAGACTCCCCCCCCACACACACACTCCCCCATACTAACACCCCCCACACACACTCCACCATACTAACACCCCTCCACACACACACACTTCCCCATACTAACACCCTCCACACACACTCTCCCCATACTAATACCCCCACACACACTCCCCCATACTAACACCCCCACACACACTACCCATACTAGCACCCCCCACACACTCTCCCATACTAACACCCCCCCACACACACTCCCCCATTCTAACAACTCTCCCTACACACACCCCCCCCCATACTAACACCTCTCCCTACCCCTTCCAAACACACTCCCCCATACTAACACCCCCCTCCACACACACTCTCCCATACTAACACCCCCACACACACTCCCCCATACTAACACCCCCACACACACTCCCCCATACCAACACCCCCCACACACACTCCCCATACAAACACCCCCACACACACTCCCCCATAGTAACACCCCCACACACACGCCCCCATACTAACACCCCCTCCACACACACACACTTCCCCATACTAACACCCCCTCCACACACACACTTCCCCATACTAACACCCCCCACACACACTCTCCCCAAACTAATACCCCCACACACACTCCCCCATACTAACACCCCTACACACACTACCCATACTAGCACCCCCACACACTCCCCCATATTAACACTCCCCACACACAAACTCCCCTATTCTAACACCCCCACACATCCTCCCCCATACTAACACCCCCACACACACTCACCCATACTAACACTGCCCCCACACACACTCCCCCATAATAACACCTCTCCCACCCCTTCCACACACACTCCCCCATACTAACACCCCCCACACACACTCCCCCATACTAACACCCCCCCACACACACTCCCCCATACTAACACCCCCACGTACACTCTCTCCTACTAACACCCCCCACACACACTCCCCCATACTAACACCCCCACACACACTCACCCATACTAACACGCCCCACACACACTCCCCCATACTAACACCTCCCACCCCTCCACACACACCCCCCATACTAACACCCCCCACCCACCATCCTCCATATTTACACTCCCCCCCCACACACTCCCCCATACTAACACACACCCCATGCACACTCCACCATACTAACACTCCCCCACACACACTCCCCCATACTAACACCTCCCACACACACTCCCCCATACTATCACAACCCCCACACACACTCCCCCATACTAACACCCTCCACACACACTCCCCTATACTAACACCCCCTACACACTCCCCCATACAAAGAGCCCCCACACACACTCCCCCATACTAACACCCCCACACACACTCTCCTATACTAACACCCTCCACACACACTCCCCCATACTAACACCCCCACACACACGCTCCAAGACTAACACCCTCCACACACACACCCCCATACTAACACCCTCCACACACACTCCCCCATACTAACACCCCCACACACACTCTCCAATACTAACACCCTCCACACACACTCCCCCATACTAACACCCTCCACACACACTCTCCAATACTAACACCCTCCACACACACTCCCCCATACTAACACCTTCACACACACTCCCCCATACTAACACCCTCACACACACTTCCAGATACTAACACCCCCACACACACTCCCTCATACTAACACCCCCAACACACACTCCCCCATACTAACACCCTCCACACACACACCCCCATACTAACACCCCCACACACACTCCCTCATACTAACACCCTCTACACACACACCCCCATACTAAAACCCTCCACACACACACCCCCATATTAACACCCTCCACACACACACCCCCATTCTAACACCGCCCTCCACACACATTCTCCCATACTAACACTCCCCCCACACACACTCCCCCATACTAACACCGCCCCACACACTCCCCCATACTAACACCCCCACACACACTTCCCCATACTAACACCCCTACACACACACCCTCATACTAACACCCCCACACACACTCCCCCATACTAACACCCTCCACACACACAACCCCATACTAACACCCCCACACACACTCCCTCATACTAATACCCTCCACACACACACCCCCATACTAACACCCCCGCTACACACTCCCCCATACAAATACCCCCCACACACACTCCCCCATACTAATACCCCCACACACACTTCCCCATACTAACACCCCCACACACACTCCCCCATACTAACACCCCCACACACACACTCCCCCATACTAACACCCTCCACACACACACTCCCCCATACTAACACCCCCTCCACGCACACACACACACTCCCCGATACTAACACCCCCACACACACTCACCTATACTAACACTTCCCCCCCACACACACACTCCCCTATACTAACGCCCCCCACACACACTCCCCCATACTAACACCCCCTCCACACACACACACACTTCCCCATACTAACACCCCCCCCCACACACTCCCCCATACTAATACCCCCACACACACTTCCCCATACTAACACCCCAACACACACTCCCCCATACTAACACCCTCCACACACACTCCCCCATACTAAAACCCCCCTACACACTCCCCCATAATAACACCCCCACACACACTCCCCCATACTAACACCCCTACACACACACTCACCCATACTAACACTCCCCCCACACACACTCCCCCATACTAACACCGCCCCACACACTCCCCCATACTAACACTCCCCCCACACATACTCCCCCATTCTAACACCCCCCACGCACACTCCCCCATACTAACACTCCCCCCACACACACTCCCCCATTCTAACACCCCCCACACACTCACCTATACTAACACTCTCCCCACACACACACACTCCCCCATACTAACACCCCCCACACACACTCCACCATACTAACACCCCCTCCACACACACACACACTTCCCCATACTAACACCCTCCACACACACTCTCCCCCATACTAATACCCCCACACACACTCCCCCATACTAACACCCCCACACACACTACCCATACTAGCACCCCCACACACTCTCCCATACTAACACTCCCCCCACACACACTCCCCCATTCTAACACCCCACACATCCTCCCCCATACTAACACCTCCACACACACTCGCCCATACTAACACTGCCCCCAGACACACTCCCCCATACTAACACCTCTCCCTACCCCTTCCACACACACTCCCCAATACTAACACCCCCCTCCACACACACTCTCCCATACTAACACCCCCAAACACACTCCCCCATACTAACACCCCCACACACCCTCCCCCATACTAACACCCCCCACACACACTCCCCTATACAAACACCCCCCACACACACTCCCCCATAATAACACCCCCACACACACTTCCCCATACTAACACCCCCACACACACTCCCCCATACTAACACAGTGATGACCTGACCACCGTAGGGGTCAAGACCTATTTAGGCGCTGCTCCTGCTGAGCAGTTCTCACCCTTGGCCAATGTTCGGCCCATTCCCCAAGTCCCTCTCCCTGACCCATCCTCACCACCGGGATATCAACATAATCAAAAGTGACATTTCGTTTCGGAAAGAAGTGGAACCAGTGTTGAACAGTTAAGAACAGTGTTTAAGCCAGTGAATTCAGTACTAGACAGTACCAGTGAGAGCCGTGACCTGCCAGTGAGATAAGCACCACTGGGAACTGACCGCCATCTCCTGACAAGGAGGTGCTAATCAGTCCACTCTGAGAACAACAGTGGGTCGGCTTCACACTTGACTTCGAAATAACACAACACCACCCAGTAGGGTGGGGATAGGTCAACAACTGCAAATATGTTGCCTGTATAACAAGTGAACTACTGTGTGTTGAGCACTGTGTCGTGTGTAGGTGTAGGTGCCCGCGAGGCAAGGCCTATACCCTTGTGGTCACGCTCGGCCATGCGGTGAGGGTTTGTTTACACAAACCCCCCTCCTCATAGTGTGCCAAGCTGGTTAGTTCTTTTGAAACTAAAATTGACTTTGATACTGTATCTAACCAGAAAAACAGACATGCTATTAAGAACAAGTGTAGTGTAATAAAAGTGTTTATAAACTGAGAAAACTCCTGCTACCTTAGTCCCCCCGACACCACACTCCCTCCGCGGGAGGCCCGCTCATGGCCTCCCCTCACACCGCTAATACGCTGTACAGTAGATGCCAATCTCCTTTGTCCTCTAAGAGGGTTACGCCTCCCAACCACCGCTGACTTCCTAGGAGTGCCAAGCAGTCCTCGGCCCTCTGACGTAGGCATATAAGTAACTCCACCATGTCTGAGTTGACTGGAGACCCAGCTGCTCGCTTTAACTCTCCTGATGCACTGAGTGAGCCAGGCGACTGTGGTGTTGACCTTGACACCAACGGAGGAGATGGCTTTCAACTAGTTCAGTCCAGGAACAAGCGGAAGGCCGAAAAGGCAGAAAGACTTTGAGACAATCTACTACAACCACAACCCCCCATGAGAGTAAGATTGTACTTCCCTGGAGGTACATCACCTGAAGACAAGTATCTCTGGCTGAACGATGCGGAAGACAAATATCCTGAGGCTGAGTTTCAGTTCAGAGTCGGTACACAAGATCATGTTCTGATTAGAAACGACCCAGCAGTCATACAGGATCTCCTCACCAATAGCATAAGGGGAATAACCATGGAACAATCATCCCAACCATCGAGCAAGAAAACCATAATAATCATAGGGCTCGACCAGTACCAGACCCCTACACTACTAGAAGCCCATCCCTTCATCAGAAGGACGAAGCGACTCAGGTGCAAGAATGCAGTCATTGCAGACTGGGTTGGCTCGGAAGACCCACCCAAGACCATTCGAGTCCGTGGTGCCTATCGGACTCTGAAGGTAACTTTCTATCAGCCCCCTAACCGGAGGTGTTACAACTGTCAGCACTGGGGCCATGTGGCCCGGTTATGCCCCTCGACTAAGCCGTGGTGTGGTCTCTGCTCAAGGCAACATGCAACACAGGTTTGCAGAGATACAGTTGCTCAAGGGGGTGTCATCCAACAGAAGTGTATTAACTGCAAAACAGTTGGAGTTCCTGTATGGCACCCTAACTGTTCTAGAGCTCCTACACCCCTTCAGCGCCCAGACCCGCCACCCAGGCAGGTCTCAAGAAACACTAATGCTGCTAGGGTACTCCCTACGGCCAACCCCTGGCCTGCCCTCCCCACCAAAGCTCCAGGATCATCACCAGCAGTCATCGAAAGATCAGCATGGGGTAACACAGACGTACCGACACAACAGGTAGCTGCCAACACACTCCATGCATATCGTGAAGAGATCAATGATTTGAAAAATGAAATTAAAGAACTCAAAGCTCAGTTTACAGCTCAAACTGAAATGCTTAGGAGCCTCTGTGATACACTAAAGGAAAAAAACACCACCAACACAGTGCAGCAACTTCGGAAAAATTACAGTCAAACTGAAGACATTCAGATGTCAGTACCAGATGTGGAAACTCAAGACCCACCAGGAACTAGTGTCCACGCAGAGGAAAATAGTGATACTGGTAACAGTTCTACTGATGCCTCTGTGGACATGGTCAGTGAAGATGAACAAGCACAAACAGAAAATGGTGGTGATGTCGAGTGCAACCAAAGTGTGTTGTTGTCTGCCAATGAAATACAACAATTGTTGAGCCGTACGTGCTCCAGAAATGTTTCCAAAAGGTTAACTGGCCTACTGCCTGCCGAAGGGACAGGCAGCGCAGAAAAGAACAGTATCATACAGTGCCTTTTGCTTCTTTCCAAATACATTTCATAATGGCCAGTGTTAACACCAGACAAAATTCCAAATACATTTCATAATGGCCAGTGTTAATACGCATCACAACAGGACCAAAGATACAGAGCGGTGAAGGTGATGAGTTGGAACATCTCATCCCTTAGAAAACGATACCCTGACCTACACCACAAAGTTGTGACTGAGGACATCGATATTGTGTGTCTGCAGGAGTGTCTCACACCTAATGGTAAGCCCCCACCCAGTCTGCCCAATTATGTGTATTATGATCCTAGTTCTACTCACACATGTTTGATGTATGTTAAGAAGTCACTCCCGCATGTACCTCTTGTATCCAAAAAGACTACCAACCTTCAGTACCATGGGATCACTATCCACCTGGGCAACTCCACACTCAACGTGCTAAACGCCTATGCTCCCTCAGATCAGCTTCAGTACACAGATCTCCCAGACTTTTTACACACTGAGCCCACTGTCCTAATGGGTGACCTGAATACTAGACACAAGAAATTAGGTGACTCCACCACTAACACCAATGGTAGGAGACTTATCTCACTTCTCAGCGCATATGAAGATGTTCAAATTATAGGTAATAATGAACCAACACACATCTATGGCGGGGGTCTAGACAAATGTATTGGCTTTAATCTATCATACACAACTCATAGCTCTGATGTTGTCACTGATCTTATGTCTGACCACAGCCCAATCCAAGCTAGTATACATGTAGCCAATGACACCCCCACTGGTGGTAAACTCAACAGACGTAGAATCACAGTCAAGCAAGAACATGAAAGCCAGTTCATAGACTTCATCCATGACTGGTACAAGGACTACAAGCCTGACAATTACCAAAGTTTCCATGACGATCTGATAGATAGGACTTATGTATACTTCACCAACAATGCCTCCACCAAAAAAAGGAGAAAACGTGGTCAGCATAATGGGAACAGGCAACAGCAGTGCTATAATGACCCTGAGCTGAAAAAACTCAGGGCTAGGGTCAGGAGGGTGGGTAAGGGTTACAGACAATTTAGAACACCTCAAATGTTACAATTGTATCAAGCTTCCCTTGCTGCTGTCAGGGAACGTGTAAACGAACTCAGACAAAATGCATGGGAGACATATGTCAACAGCCTGAACCAACACACATCCCTCAGCAAAGCCTGGAAAGACATAAACATAATCAGAGGTAAAAACAGAAGACACGTCTCCCATCCAAACCCTCTGCAAAAGTCGAATGAGCTAATAACAAAGTGGGCTCATGTGTCGAGCTATGACATGTTACCAGCTAGGACTCGGGGACTCCTTGATGCGAAGTCTGTAGAGAGAAGTAATCTTATTAGCTTTATGCTGGGCAAACAGCACGATGAGTGTGATGTTCCATATACTGAGTGGGAGCTTGACGCCGCCCTCGCCAGGGGTAGGTCTACTTCCCCTGGAGAGGACGGAGTCACCTACAACATCATTAGACTACTAAGGCGCGTGCCAGGCAATCCATTGTTGGTATTGTACAATATGAGTCATGCCGAGGGCCAACTACCCACATCATGGACCAGCAGTATTGTTGTACCAATACCGAAACCAGGACAGCCTGATGCCTTTCGTCCCATATCACTAACCAGCTGCCTGTGTAAAACCTTTGAGAGGATGGTTCTTGGCAGACTCTTATATAGAATCAGAGAACACATGTCTCCTAACATAAATGGCTTCACCCATGGTAAAGGTGTACATAATTGCATCACCACATTCCTAACTGTGCATGGTGATGAAAGGCACAGATACACCACATTTCTTGACCTAAAAGCTGCATTTGATATTGCCAATAGGCAACTGATATTGTACGAACTAGCCAAAATGGATATAGGAGGTAGGCTGTTACACTGGATAAGTGGTTACCTAACCAACAGAAAGGCTGCTGCACTGTTTCAGGGTTACAAAAGTGAAGTTAAAGATATGCAACTTGGTACCCCTCAAGGTGGAGTACTTAGCCCCACTTTGTTCAATGTTCTTATGAATGCATTATTAAATTTAATACCAGACAACCCCAGCAATATCTCTATCAGCTATGCTGATGATATTCTTATACATACTAAAACTCATCGTGAAATGCAAACCACCCTGAACCATGTATACGCAGCCTGTGAACACCTCGGTCTTATTATCTCCACTGACAAAACTAAGGTGTTCAACAAACAAGCTGGGAACCGCAAACGCGGCCCCGCCAAGTTCAAGATAGGTAACAACACTATTGACTATGTTTCTTCTTTTAAATATCTTGGTGTTTCCGTCCCTTGTACCCTACCTGCCATACAACAGCTAACCCGCCAATGTACTGACAGACTGAGACCTCTTAGAAGTGTAGCGGGGTACAGCCCGCACTATGGTGCTAATATTAGAATTGTTAAAACAATGTACCTAGGCTATATAAGATCTCTGATAGATTACCACGCACCAGCCCTGGTCATTCGTGACGGGAAAGGCGTTGACAAGCTCGAGAAAATGCAAAATAAAGCCCTCAGAATTATCCTAGGATGTCCCATGAGCACTAAAGTACTTAATATGAGGAAAGAACTAGGTATACCCAGTGTTAAAGATAGAATAATTGAAGTCAACCTCATGATAGCCCTGAGGCTTCTGCGTGGTGATCCTGATAACATTGTTTCCTTAAAATTGCTAGAATGTATGAACCATGGGACTACTGAGTCTAAATGGATCCAAACTACAGCTACACATATGAAGATATTTGGACTAGACCACCTGTACAAAGTTGAGACACAACAGCGCTTCCTGCCACCCTGGCGGACAGTTCCCTTCGATATCACAATACCGACGTATCCGCCTAAAAAATTAATTATACAAAGCATTTATCTCCAACACACTGCCAAATTGAGAGCTCTTGAACACATACACACTCTACAGACTGATGATAATATCACACAGACCATCTACACTGATGGATCTCTAAACACCGCCTGTGGGAGGGCTGGAAGTGCTATTGTTGTGACTCAACCTGACGGTAATATAATTGAGAAAGGAGTTAGAATTAACAACTGGGCATCCACTCTACAAACTGAATTAGTTGCCATACTCACAGCTATTAAATTCATTGAAACCACTGTTACTGACAGTCTCATCATCACTGACTCTCTATCCTCACTACTTGCCCTTGGTACCCTCCACTCAGGTTGTCACGATCTTGTCTCTGAAGCCAGACACAAATATGCGTGCCTTGTTGACCGGGGTGTCAGGGTCAAACTGTTGTGGATCCCCTCTCACATAGGCCTCATAAAACATGACAGAGTTGATGCCCTCGCCAAACTCGCGTCTAACAAAGACACCGTTGAATACAATTTGGGTCTGTCAAAAAGAACCCTTAAAACTGTAATTAGGAAAGAACTTATTGATGAGTTTGACGCAAGTAGACAAGTGCAAACAGGCACTAGTCGATCCATAGTTTACCATGATGAGATGTATCAAGTGAAACATGTATATGGAGCAAGTAACAAGATCACTAGATTACAAGATGTTGTAACCGCTAGATTAAGGTTAGGATATAAGTACCTTTGGCAGTATGTTCCTCAAGCAGATGTAAACAAAACTAAATGTAAAGTGTGTGGCCATACATATGGCCACACACTTGAACACTACGTCCTCGACTGTGTGAAGATAGAACCTTTTAGGGACAGGTCCAAGCACACTGTGTGTGAAATGGCACAACACTTCATCTCTAATGGCAAGATAGCCGACATATTAAGATTGTATCCACTTTTTTGCACTTAGTATCTATATCAGTTCTCATGTACAGAACCAAATACGCAATGTGCTTGAATACCTCCCACGTAAATGTGAATAACAAAGTGTGAGGCCAGACATACTGCCTCACACGCCTGTTCTCACGCATTTGTGAATAAGTTACCCTTTATGTATAGAACTAAACAAATAATGTAAATGAAATACTGTGTAACTTTCAGTGCCATAATATCCTGACAACCGGGGTTAATTATTATGACCCTTTGTAAACCCTACTCTGTAATCCTTTTGCGCTACCGCTCACAGGATGAGTGTGGGGTGCACAATAAAGTAGCCGCTGCAAGCGGCAAAATCAAAAATCAAAAATCAACCATACTAACACCCCCACACACACTCCCCCATAATAACACCCCCACACACACTCTCCCATACTAACACCCCCACACACACTCCCCCATAATAACACCCCCACACACACTCCCCCATACTAACACCCCCACACACACTCCCCCATACTAACACCCCCACACACACTCCCCCATAATAACACCTCCACACAAACTCCCCCATACTAACACCCACATACATTCTCCCCCATACTAACACCCCCCTCCACACACACACACACACCCCCTCATACTAACACCCCCCACACACACTCCTCCATACTAACACTCCCCCACACACACTCCCCCATACTAACACACACCCCACACACACTCCCGCATACTAACACTCACCCCACACACACACTCCCCCATACTAACACCCCCCACACACACTCACCCATACTAACACCCCCACACACACTCCCCCATACTCACACCCCCACACACACTCCCCCATACTAAGACCCTCACACACAGTCCCCCATACTAACACCCCCACACACACTCCCCCATAATAACACCCCCACACACACTCACCTATACTAACACCCCCTCCACACACACACTCCCCATACTAACACCCTCCCCACACACACACTTCCCCAAACTAACACCCCCCACACACACACTCCTCCATACTAACACCCCCTCCACACACACACACTCCCCATACTAACACCCCCTCCACACACACACACACTCCCCATACTAACACCCCCACCCCACACACACTCCCCCATACTAAAAACCCCCACACACACACTCCCCCATACTAACACCCCCACACACACTCCCCAAACTAACACCCCCCCACACACACTCCCCATACTAACACCCCCCACACACACTCCCCCATACTAAGCCCTCCACACACATCCCCCATACTAACACCCCCACACACACACCCCATACTAACACCCCCACACACACCCACCTATAATAACCCTCCCCCCCCCCCACACACACGCTCCCCCATACTAACACCCCCCACACACACACTCACCCATACTAACACCCCCTCCACACACACACACTTCCCCATACTAACACCCCCCCACACACACACACTTCCCCATACTAACACCCCCTCCCCACACACACACTCCCCATACTAACACCCCCTCACACACTCCCCCATACTAATAACCCCCACACACACTCTCCCCCATACAAACACCCTCACACACACTTCCCCATACAAACACCCCCACCCCACACAAACACGACCCCATACTAACACCCCCCACACACACTCCCCCATACAAACACCCTCACACACACTTCCCCATACTAACACCCCCACACACACTACCCATACTAGCACCCCCACACACTCCCCCACATTCACACTCCCCACACACAATCCCCATACTAACACCCCACACATCCTCCCCATACTAACACCCCCACACACACTCACCCATACTAACACCCTCCACACACACTCCCCCATACTAACACCTCTCCCTACCCCTTCCACACACACTCCTCCATACTAACACCAACCCTCCACACACACTCCCCCACGCTAACACCCCCACAGCACACTCTCCCATACTAACACCCCCCATACACACTCCCACCTACTAACAACCCCTCCACACACACACACACACCCCATACTAACACCCCCCCACACACTCCTCCATATTAACACACCCCCCACACACACTCCCCCATACTAACACACACCCCATACACACTCCCCCATACTAACACTCCCCCCACACACACTCCCCCATACTAACACCCCCCACACACACTCCCCCATACTAACACACCCCCCACACACACTCCCCCATACTAACACCCTCCACACACACTCCCCCATACTAACACCCCCTACACACTCCCCCATACAAACAGCCCCCACACACACTCCCCATAATAACACCCCCACACACACTCTCCCATAATAACACCCTCCACACACACTCCCCCATACTAACACCCCCACACACACTCCCCCATACTAACACCCCCACACACACTCTCCAATACTAACACCCTCCACACACACTCCCCCATACTAACACCCTCCACACACACTCCCCCATACTAACACCTCACACACACTCCCCATACTAACACCCCACACAGACTCCAATACTAACACCCCCACACACACTCCCTCATACTAACACCCCCACACACACTCCCCCATACTAACACCCTCCACACACACTCCCCCATACTAACACCCAAGCTACACACACCCCCCATACAACACCCCCCACACACACTCCCCCATACTAACACCCGCACACACACTCCCCATACTAACACCCCCACACACACTCCCCCATAATAACACCACCACACACACACTCCCCCATACTAACACCCCCTCCACACACACACACTTCCCCATACTAACACCCCCCACACACACTCCCCCATACTAACACCCCCACACACACTCCCCACACTAACACCCCACACACACACTCCCCATAGTAACACCCCCACACACACTCCCCCATACTAACGCCCCCACACACTCCCCAAAATACACCTCCACACACACCCCCCATACTAACACCCCCACACACACTCCCCCATACTAACACCCATACACACACTCCCCCATACTAACACCGCCACACACACTCCCCCATACTAACACCCCCCACACACACTCCCCCATACTAACACTCCCACACACACTCCCCATACTAACACCCCCACACACACTCCCCCATACTAACACCCCCACACACACACTCCCCCAAACTAACACCCCGCACACACACTCCCCCATACTAACACCCCCCACACACACACCCCCATACTAACACCCCCACACACACACTCCCCATACTAACACCCCCACACACACACTCCCCATACTAACACCCCCACACACACTCCCCATAATAACACCCCCACACACACACACACTTCCCCATACTAATACCCCCACCCGCACGCCCCCATCCTAACACCCCCACCCACACTCCCCATACTAACACCCCCCACACACACCCCCCCATACTAACACCCCCCCACACACACTCCCCATACTAACACCCCCCACACACAGTCCCCCATACTAACACCCCCACACACACTCCGCCATACTAACACCCACACACACACTCCCCATACAAGCACCCCCCCACACACACTCCCCATACTAACACCCCCCACACACACTCCCCATACTACACCCCCACACACACTCCCCCATACTAACACCCCTCACACACACTCCACCATACAAACACCCTCTCCACACACACACACACTTCCCCATACTAATACCCCCACACACACTCCCCCATACTAACACCCCCACACACACTCCCCCATACTAACACACCCACACACACTACCCATACTAGCACCCCCACACACACTCTCCCATACTAACACTCCCCCCACACACACACTCCCCCATACTAACACCCCCACACACACTCCCCCATACTAACACCCCCACACACACTCACCCATACTAACACGCCCCACACACACTCCCCCATACTAACACCTCCCTACCCCCACACACACTCCCACATACTAACACCCCCCTCCACACACACTCTCCCATACTAGCACCCCCACACACACTCCCCCATACTAACACCCCCATACACACTCCCCTATACTAACACCCCCTCCACACACACACACTCCAACAAACTAACACCCCCACACACACCCCTCCATATTAACACACCCCCCACACACACTTCCCCATACTAACACACACCCCACACACACGCCCCCATACTAACACGCCACCCACACACACTCCCCCATACTAACACCCACCCCACCCCCACACACACTCCCCCATACTAACACACCCATACACACTCCCACATACTAACACCCCCTCCACACACACTTCTCCATACTAACACCCCCTCCACACACACTCCCCCATACTAACACCCCCACGCACACTCTCCCCTACTAACATCCCCCATACACACTTCCCCATACTAACAACCCCCTCCACACACACACACACACCCCATACTAACACCCCCCACACACACTCCTCCATATTAACACTCCCCCCACACACACTCCCCCATACTAACACACACCCCATACACACACCCCCATACTAACACTCCCCCCACACACACACCCCCATACTAACACCCCCCACACACACTCCCCCATACTAACACAACCCCCACACACACTCCCCCATACTAACACCCTCCACACACACTCCCCCATAATAACACCCCCTACACACTCCCCCATACAAACACCCCCCACACACACTCCCCCATACAAACACCCCCACACACACTCTCCCATACTAACACCCTCCACACACACTCCCCCATACTAACACCCCCACACACACACTCCCCCATACGAACACCCCCACACACACTCTCCAATACTAACACCCTCCACACACACTCCCCCATACTAACACCCTCCACACACACTCCCCCATACTAACACCCTCACACACACTTCCAAATACTAACACCCCCACACACACTCCCTCATACTAACACCCTCCACACACACACACCCCCATACTAACACCCCCACACACACTCCCTCATACTAACACCCTCCACACACACACCCCCATACTAACACCCTCCACACACACACCCCCCATACTAACACCCCCACACACACTCCCTCATACTAGCACCCTCCACACACACACCCCCATACTAACACCCCCACACACACTCCCTCATACTAACACCCTCCACACACACACCCCCATACAAACACCCCCACACACACTGCCTCATACTAACACCCCCACACACACTCCCCCATACTAACACCCTCCACACACACACCCCCATACTAACACCCCCACACACACTCCCTCATACTAACACCCTCCACACACACACCCCCATACTAACACCCCCGCTACACACACCCCCATACAAACACCCCCCACACACACTCCCCATACTAACACCCCCACACACACTTCCCCATACTAACACCCCCACACACACTCCCCCATACTAACACCCCCACACACACACTCCCCCATACTAACACCCTCCACACACACACTCCCCCATACTAACACCCCCTCCACACACACTCACCTATACTAACACTTCCCCCCCACACACACACTCCCCTATACAAACACCCCCACACACACTCCCCCATACTAACACCCCCTCCACAAACACACATTTCCCCATACTAACACCCCCCACACACACTACCCCATACTAACACTCCCCCCACACACACCCCCATTCTAACACCCCCCACACACCCTCGCCCATACTAACACTCCCCCACACACACTCCCCCATACTAACACCCCCCACACACTCACCTATACTAACACTCCCCCCACACACACACACTCCCCCATACTAACACCCCCACACACACTCCACCATACTAACACCCACTCCACACACACACTCCCCCATACTAACACCCCCCACACACACTCCACCATACTAACACCCCCTCCACACACACACACACTTCCCCATGCTAACACCCTCCACACACACTCTCCTCCATACTAATACCCCCACACACACTCCCCTATACTAACACCCCCACACACACTACCCATACTAGCACCCCCCACACACACTCCTGCATACTAACACTCCCCCCCACACACACTCCCCCATTCTAACAACCCCACACATCCTCCCCCATACTAACTCCCCCACACACACTCACCCATACTAACACTGCCCCCACACACACTCCCCCATACTAACACCTCTCCCTACCCCTCCACACACTCTCCCCATTCTAACTACCCCCTCCAAACATACTCTCCCATACAAACACCCCCACACACACTGCCCCATACTAACACCCCCACACACACTCCCCCATACTAACACCCCCCACACACACTTTCCTATACAATCACCCCCCACACACACTCCCCCATAATAACACCCCCACACACACTCCCCCATACTAACACCCCCACACACACTCCCCCATACTAACACCCCCACACACACTCCCCCATAGTAACATCCGCCACACACACTCCCCCATACAAACACCTTCACACACACTCCCCCATACTAATACCCTCACACACACTTCCAGATACTAACACCCCCACACACACTCCCCCATACTAACACCCCCCACACACACACTCCCCCATACTAACACCCCCACACACAGTTCCCCATAGTAACACCCCCACACACACTTCCCCATACTAACACCTTCACACACACTCCCCCACACTAACACCCTCACACACACTTCCAGATACTAACACCCCCACACACACTCCCCCATACTAACACCCCCATACACACTCCCCCATACTAACAACCCCCTCCACACACACACACACACCCATACTAACACCCCCCACACACACTCCTGCATACTAACACTCCCCCACACACACTCCCCCATACTAACACACACCCCACACACACTCCCCATACTAACACTCCCCCACACACACACTCCCCCATACAAACACCCCCACACACACTCCCCTATACTAACACCCCCCACACACACTCCCCCATACTAAGACCCTCACACACACTCCCCCATACTAACACCCCCACACACACTCCCCCATACTAACACCCCCACACACACTCCCTATACTAACACCTCCCCACACACACACACTCCCCCATACTAACACACCCCACACACACTCCCCCATACTAACACCCCTCCACACACACACACTTCCCCATACTAACACCCCCTCCACACACACACACTTCCCCATACTAACACCCCCTCCCCACACACACACTTCCCCTACTAACACCCCCCACACACACTCCCCCATAATAATAACCCCCACACACACTCCCCCATACTAACACACCCACACACACTACCCATACTAGCACCCCCACACACTCCCCCATATTAACACTCCCCACACACAAACTCCCCTATTCTATCTCCCCCACACATACTCCCCATACTAACACTCCCACACACACTCACCCATACTAACACTGCCCCCACACACACTCCCCCATACTAACACCACTCCCTACCACCTTCCACACACACTCCCCCATACTAACACCCCCTCCACACACACTCCCCCATACTAACACCCTCACGCACACTCTCCCATACTAACAACCCACTCCACTCGCACACACACCCCCCATACTAACACCCCCACACACACTCCTCCATATTAACACTCCCCCCACACACACTCCCCCATACTAACACACACCCCATACACACTCCCCCATACTAACACTCCCCCACACAGACTCCCCCATACTAACACCCCCCACACACAATCCCCCATACTAACACAACCCCCACACACACTCCCCCATACTAACACCCTCCACACACACTCCCCCATACTAACACCCCCTACACACTCCCCCATACAAACAGCCCCCACACACACTCCCCCATACTGATACCCCCACACACACTCTCCCATACTAACACCCTCCACACACACTCCCCCATACTAACACCCCCACACACACTCCCCCATAATAACACCCCCACACACAGTCTCCAATACTAACACCCTCCACACACACTCCCCCATACTAACACCCTCACACACACTCCCCCATACTAACACCCCCACACACAGTCTCCAATATTAACACCCTCCACACACACTTCCCCATACTAACACCCACTCCACACACACACACTTCCCCATACTAACACCCCCTCCCCACACACACACTTCCCCATACTAACACCCCCCACACACACTCCCCCATACTAACACCCTCACACACACTTCCCCATACTAACACCCCCTCCCCACACATACACTTCCCCATACTAACACCCCCCACACACACTCCCCCATACTAATAACCCCCCCCACATACTCACCCATGCTAACACTGCCCCGACACACACTCCCCCATACTAACACCTCTCCCTCCCCTCCACACACACTCCCCCATACTAACACCCCCTCCACACACACTCCCCCATACTAACACCCCCACGCACACTCTCCCATACTAACACACACCCCACACACACTCCCCCATACTAACACTCCCCCCACACACACTCTCCCATACTAAAACCCCCCACACATCCTCCCCATACAAACACCCCCACACACACTCTCCCATACTAACACCCCCCATACACACTCCCCCATACTAACTCTCCCCCCACACACACTCTCCCATACTAATACCCCCCACACATCCTCCCCATACTAACACCCCCACACACACTTCCCCATACTAACACCCCCCACACACACTCCTCCATATTAACACTCCCCCCACACACCCTCCCCCATACTAACACACACCCCAACACACTCCCCCATACTAACACTCCCTCCACACACACTCTCCCATACTAACACCCCCCACACACACTCCCCCATCTAAGTTATTATATGTCTTATTTGTGTCACTTATGTTACGTGTATATTATTTGTAATTCGTAACCCATTCCCCAAATATGTAACTGTATATTTTCAGCCTTCTGGCTGCCAAGCTCTTTCAATAAACCGTTAATTATAATTATTATTTTTATTATTATTAACACCCTCCACACACACACTCCCCCATACTAACACCCCCTACACACTCCCCCATACAAACAGCCCCCACACACACTCCCCCATACTAATACCCCCACACACACTCTCCCAAACTAACACCCTCCACACACACTCCCCCATACTAACACCCCCACACACACTCCCCCATAATAACACCCCCACACAAACACTCTCCAATACTAACACCCTCCACACACACTCCCCCATACAAACACCTTCACACACACTCCCCCATACTAACACCCTCACACACACTTCCAGATTCTAACACCCCCCACACACACTCCCTCATACTAACACCCCCACACACACTCCCCCATACTAACACCCTCCACACACACTCCCCCATACTAACACTCCCACACACACTTCCCCATAGTAACATCCCCCACACACACTCCCCCATACAAACACCTTTACACACACTCCCCCATACTAACACCCCCACACACACTCCCCCATAATAACACCCCCACACACACTCCCCCATACTAACACCCTCACGCACACTTCCAGATACTAACACCCACACACACACTCCCCCATAATAACACCCCCACACACACTCCCCCATACTAACACCCCGACACACACTCCCCCATACTAACACCCCCACACACACTCCCCCATACTAACACCCCCCACACACACACTCTCCCATACTAACACTCCCACACACACTCCCCCAAAATAACACCCCCACTCACACTCCCCCATACTAACACCCCCAGACACACTCCCCCATAATAACACCCCCACACACACTCCTCCATACTAACACCCCCACACACACTCCCCCATACTAACACCCTCCACACACACTCACCCCATACTAACACACCCACACACAGTCCCCCATACTAACACTCCCCATACATTCTCCCCCATACTAACACCCCCCTCCACACACACACACACCCTCTTATACTAACCACCCCCCCACACACACTCCTCCATACTAGCACTCCCCCCACACACACTCCCCCATACTAACATACACCCCACACACACTCCCGCATACGAAAACTCCCCCCACACACACACACTCCCCCATACGAACACCCCCCACACACACTCACCCATACTAACACCCCCCACACACACTTCCCCATACTAACACCCCCCACACACACTCCCCCATACTAAGACCCTCACACACAGTCCACTATACTAACACCCCCACACACACTCCCCCTTACTAACACCCCCACACACACTCACCTATACTAACACGCCCTCCACACACACACACTTCCCCATACTAACACCCCCTCCACACACACACTTCCCCATACTAACACCCCTCCACACACACACACTTCCCCATACTAACACCCCTCCCCCACACACACTTCCCCATACTAACACCCCCCACACACACTCCCCCATACTAACACCCTCACACACACTTCCCCATACTAACACCCCTCCCCACACATACACTTCCCCATACTAACACCCCCACACACACTCCCCCATACTAATAACCCCCACACACACTCACCCATGCTAACACTGCCCCCACACACACTCCCCCATATTAACACCTCTCCGTACCCCTTCCACACACACTCCCCCATACTAACACCCCCTCCACACACACTCCCCCATACTAACACCCCCACGCACACTCTCCCATACTAACACACACCCAATACACACTCCCCCATACTAACTCTCCCCCCACACACACTCTCCCATACTAAAACCCCCCACACATCCTCCCCATACTAACACCCCCACACACACTCTCCCATACTAACACCCTCCATACACACTCCCCCATACTAACTCTCCCCCCACACACACTCTCCCATACTAAAACCCCCCACACATCCTCCCCATGCTAACACCCCCACACACACCCCCCATACTAACACCCCCCACACACACTCCTCCATATTAACACTCCCCCCACACACCCTCCCCCATACTAACACACACCCCATACACACTCCCCCATACTAACACTCCCCCCACACACACTCTCCCATACTAACTCCCCCCACACACACTCCCCCATCTAAGTTATTATATGTCTTATTTGTGTCACTTATGTTACGTGTATATTATTTGTAATTCGTAACCCATTCCCCAAATATGTAACTGTATATTTTCAGCCTTCTGGCTGCCAAGCTCTTTCAATAAACCGTTAATTATTATTATTATTTTTATTATTATTAACACCCTCCACACACACACTCACCCATACTAACACCCCCTACACACTCCCCCATACAAACAGCCCCCACACACACTCCCCCATACTAATACCCCCACACACACTCTCCCAAACTAACACCCTCCACACACACTCCCCCATACTAACACCCCCACACACACTCCCCCATAATAACACCCCCACACAAACACTCTCCAATACTAACACCCTCCACACACACTCCCCCATACAAACACCTTCACACACACTCCCCCATACTAACACCCTCACACACACTTCCAGATTCTAACACCCCCCACACACACTCCCTCATACTAACACCCCCACACACACTCCCCCATACTAACACCCTCCACACACACTCCCCCATACTAACACTCCCACACACACTTCCCCATAGTAACATCCCCCACACACACTCCCCCATACAAACACCTTTACACACACTCCCCCATACTAACACCCCCACACACACTCCCCCATAATAACACCCCCACACACACTCCCCCATACTAACACCCTCACGCACACTTCCAGATACTAACACCCACACACACACTCCCCCATAATAACACCCCCACACACACTCCCCCATACTAACACCCCGACACACACTCCCCCATACTAACACCCCCACACACACTCCCCCATACTAACACCCCCCACACACACACTCTCCCATACTAACACTCCCACACACACTCCCCCATAATAACACCCCCACTCACACTCCCCCATACTAACACCCCCAGACACACTCCCCCATAATAACACCCCCACACACACTCCCCCATACTAACACCCCCACACACACTCCCCCATACTAACACCCTCCACACACACTCACCCCATACTAACACCCCCACACACAGTCCCCCATACTAACACTCCCCATACATTCTCCCCTATACTAACACCTCCCTCCACACACACACACACCCCTATACTAACCACCCCCCCACACACACTCCTCCATACTAACACTGCCCCCACACACACTCCCCCATACTAACACACCCCACACACACTCCCCATACGAAACTCCCCCCACACACACACTCCCCCATACTAACACCCCCCACACACACTCACCCATACTAACACCCCCCACACACACTCCCCCATACTAACACCCCCCACACACACTCCCCCATACTAAGACCCTCACACACAGTCCACTATACTAACACCCCCACACACACTCCCCCATACTAACACCCCCACACACACTCACCTATACTAACACGCCCCCACACACACACTCCCCCATACTAACACCCCCTCCACACACACACACTCCCCATACTAACACCCCCTCCACACACACACACTTCCCCATACTAACACCCCCCCACACACACACTTCCCCATACTAACACCCCCCACACACACTCCCCCATACAAACACCCTCACACACACTTCCCCATACTAACACCCCCTCCCCACACATACACTTCCCCATACTAACACCCCCCACACACACTGCCCCAAACTAATAAACCCCACACACACTCCCCCATACTAACACTCCCCACACACACTTCCCCATACTAACACCCCCTCCACACACACACATTCCCCCATACTAACACGCCCTCCACACACACTCCCCCATACTAACACCCCCACACACACTCTCCCATACTAACTCCCCCCACACACACTCCCCCATACTAACACCCCCCACACACACTCCCCATACTAACACCCCCACACACCTCCCCATACTAACACCCCCACACACACTCCCCATACTAACACCCTCCACACACACTCCCCCATACTAACACCCCCCACACACACTCTCCCACACTAACACCCCCACACACCTCCCCATACTAACACCCCCACACACACCCCCATACTAACACCCCCACACACACTCCTCCATACTAACACCCCCACACACACTCGCCCATACTAACACACCCCATACACACTCCCCATACTAACACTCCCCCACACACACTCCCCATACTAACACCCCCCACACACACTCCCCCATACTAACACACCTCCACACACACACTCCCCCATACTAACACCCTCCACACACACTCCCCCATACTAACACCCCCACACACACTCCCCCATACAAACACCCCCACACACACTCCCCCATACTAACACCCCCACACACACTCCCCCATACTAACACCCCCACACACACTCCCCCATACTAACACCCCCACACACACTCCGCCCTACTACCACCCACACACACACTCCCCATACTAACACCCCCACACACACTCCCCATACTAACACCCCCACACACACTCCCCCATACTAACACCCCCACACACACTCCCCCATACTAACACCCCCACACACACTCCCCTATACTAACACCCCCACACATCCTCCCCATACTAACACCCCCACACACACTCCCCATACTAACACCCCCACACACACTCCCCATACTAACACCCCCACACACACTCCCCATACTAACACCCCCCACACACACTCCCCATACTAACACCCCCACACACACTCCCCATACTAACACCCCCACACACACTCCCCATACTAACACCCCCACACACACTCCCCATACTAACACCCCCACACACACTCCCCATACTAACACCCCCCACACACACACTCCCCATACTAACACCCCCACACACACTCCCCATACTAACACCCCCACACACACTCCCCCATACTAACACCCCCACACACACACCCCAAACTAAAACACCCCCACACACACACTCCCCATACTAACACCCCTCCACACACACACACTCCCCATACTAACACCCCCCACACACACACTCCCCATACTAACACCCCCCACACACACACTCCCCATACTAACACCCCCCACACACACTCCCCATACTAACACCCCCCACACACACTCCCCATACTAACACCCCCACACACACTCCCCCATACTAACACCCCCACACACACTCCCCATACTAACACCCCCACACACACTCCCCCATAATAACACCCCCACACACACTCCCCATACTAACACCCCCCACACACACACTCTCCCATACTAACACCCCCTACACATCCTCCCCATACTAACACCCCCACACACACTCTCCCATACAAACACCCCCACACACACTCCCCCATACTAACACCCCCCCACACACACACTCCCCATACTAACACCCCCCCACACACACTCCCCCATACTAACACCCCGACACACACTCCCCATACTAACACCCCCCACACACACTCCCCCATACTAACACCCCCCCACACACACTCCCCCATACTAACACCCCCACACACACTCCCCATACTAACACCCCCCACACACACTCCCCATACTAACACTCCCCCACACACACTCCCCATACTAACACCCCCCACACACACTCCCCATACTAACACCCCCACACACACTCCCCATACTAACACCCTCACACACACTCCCCATACTAACACCCTCCACACACACACTCCCCCATACTAACACCCCCACACACACTCCCCATACTAAACACCCCCACACACACTCCCCATACTAACACCCCCACACACACTCCCCATACTAACACCCTCCACACACACTCCCCCATACTAACACCCCCACACACACTCCCCATACTAACACCCCCCACACACACTCTCCCATACTAACACCCCCACACACACTCCCCCATACTAACACCCTCACACACACTCCCCATACTAACACCCCACACACACTCCATACTAACACCCCCCACACACACTACCCATACTAGCACCCCCACACACACTCCCCCATACTAACACCCTCCACACACACTCCCCCATACTAACACACCCACACACACACCCCATACTAACATCCCCCACACACACTCCCCCATACAACACCTCCACACACACCCCCATACTAACACCCCCACACACACTCCCCATACTAACACCCCCACACACACTCCCCCATACTAACACCCTCACACACACTCCCCATACTAACACCCCCACACACACTCCCCCATAATAACACCCCCACACACACTCCCCCATACTAACACCCCCACACACACTCCCCCATACTAACACCCCCACACACACTCCCACATACTAACACCCCCCACACACACACTCTCCCATACAAACACCCCCACACTCACTCCCCCATACCAAGACCCCCACACACACTCCCCCATAATAACACCCCCACACACACTCCCCCATACTAACACCCCCACACACACTCCCCCATACTAACACCCTCCACACACACTCACCCCATACTAACACCCCCACACACACTCCCCAATACTAACACTCCCCATACATTCTCCCCTATACTAACACCTCCCTCCACACACACACACACACCCCCTCATACTAACACCCCCACACACACTCCTCCATACTAACACTCCCCCCACACACACTCCCCCATACTAACACACACCCCACACACACTCCCGCATACTAACACTCTCCCCACACACACACTCCCCCATACTAACACCCCCCACACACACTCACCCATACTAACACCCCCACACAAACTCCCCCATACTAACACCCTCACACACAGTCCCCCATACTAACACCCCCACACACACTCCCCATACTAACACCCCCACACACACTCACCTATACTAACACCCCCTCCACACACACACACTTCCCCATACTAACACCCCCTCCCCACACACATACTTCCCCATACTAACACCCCCCACACACACACTCCTCCATACTAACACCCCCTCCACACACACACACTTCCCCATACTAACACCCCCCTCCACACACAAACACTTCCCCATACAAACAAACCCTCCCCACACACACACACTTCCTCATACTAACACTCCCCCCACACACACACTCCCCCATACTAACACCCCCCACACACACTCACCCATACTAACACCCCCCACACACACTCCTCCAAACTAACACCCCCCACACACACTCCACCATAGTAAGACCCTCACACACAGTCCCCCATACAAACACCCCAACACACACTCCCCCATACTAACACCCACTCACACACACTCACCTATACTAACACTCCCCCCCTCACACACACTCCCCCATACTAACACCCCCCCACACACACACTCCCCCATACTAACACCCCCTCCACACACACACTTCCCCATACTAACACGCCCCTCCACACACACACACTTCCCCATACTAACACCCCCTCCCCACACACACACTTCCCCATACTAACACCCCCCACACACACTCCCCCATACAAATAACCCCCACACACACTCTCCCCCATACTACCACCCTCACACACACTTCCCCATACTAACACCCCCTCCCCATACATACACTTCCCCATACTAACACCCCCCACACACACTGCCCCATACTAATAACCCCCACACACACTCCCCGATACTAACACCCCCACACACACTACCCATACTAGCACCCCCACACACTCCCCCACATTAACACTCCCCACACACAAACTCCCCTATTCTAACACCCCCACACATCCTCCCCATACTAACACCCCCACACACACTCACCCATACTAACACTGCCCCCACGCACACTCCCCCATACTAACACCCCTCCCTACCCCTTCCACACACACTCCTCCATACTAACACCAACCCTCCACACACACTCCCCCATACTAACACCCCCACGCATACTCTCCCAGACTAACACCCCCCAAACACACTCCCCCATACTAACAACCCCCTCCACACACACACACACCCCCCATACTAACACCCCCCACACACACTCCTCCATATTAACACATCCCCCACACACACTCCCCCATACTAACACACACCCCATACACACTCCCCCATACTAACACTCCCCCCACACATACTCCCCCATACTAACACCCCCCACACACACTCCCCCATACTAGCACACCCCCCACACACACTCCCCCATACTAACACCCTCCACACACACTCCCCCATACTAACACCCCCTACACACTCCCCCATACAAACAGCCCCCACACACTAGGGTGTGTCATAGGAGAGAAGATCAGCTAAAACTAATGGCCCATCACTTTTTTGGTAGATTTTAATGTATATAAACAGAAAATAATTTCAGTTTCAATATTTTGCAACCTTTTGCTAGGTAAATTTTAGCGTGAAATTTATCGAAAATCTAACGTACAGCTGCATCAGTGCATTACAATTAAATAGTGAACATTGCTTTCTGACTTCATTCTTTAACAACCCAACTAACAATATTGTTTTCTGTTTCAGATTCTGATGCATTTATAAGTTGATAATATTTGCGATGGCTGCTTGTGTCAGGACGAGGAACCAAAAATCCAGCCATCTCAGTCACTATCTTGGGTCTGGGAGAGGGCTCCTGAAGTCGGAGTTGCCTACATTGAGAGATGCTTTGAGATACGGTGTTTTAATCAGGCAAATCAGTGAAAAGAACCAAAGAACTTACACAAACAAAGACATTGCCAGTGATATGACCAAAGCTGTCTTGGCACAGTACACTCTGGCTAACGCTCAGTTCAAGCCTCCAGTCATAACAAGTCAGAAGAAGATTAGTGAGAGACTGCTAGCCAGTTGGGAAAAGGCAAGAGATACCTCTCTTGGGAGAGGAAAACTTGCAGTTAAGGACAGCTTTGCCAAGCAACTGGACCAGTTATTTGACATAATTACTTGCAAGTGCCCAATTGTTCTCTGTCCTGAGTTTGGATGCGATCGTGACTGTAAATCCGAGGCCCACATCTCCTGTATTTGCAAGCGTGAACTGAAGATTCCTGTGATCGAACTGGCATTTGTCAAAGCACAGAGAGAGAAGACTGGCAGTATAGGGGCTCTCATGATTTCTAGCCAAGATATTCCGGAGTCCAAGAGACAGGAGGCTGCCACAGAGAGACAGAAGAGGAGAAGAGTTGCCGAGGAAAAGAGACTTGAGAAGGCCCAGGGTGAGGTAAAAAAGGCCGATGATTGGAGTCAAGCTGATTCAGAGTTTAATGACTTCCCCATGGCTGATCCGAGTGCTGACCAGGAGAATGGTGACTTTGTCCCTAACCCAGAAAATAATGATCCCAAACCTTCCAGGCATAACATTCGAAATAGGAAAGATGCCCGAGCATAGCACTGGCCAGCATACGACACCACACTGGTCTCAGAGAAACTGCAGAGATAGCAACAGCTGCCTGGATTGACGGTGGTTTGATAACACCTGATGATGTTCACCTGGTGGTAGATCATAACAAAGTAAGGAGAGCTCAGGAGAAACTTGTCAGTAACCTAGAAGAGGAGTTTGATAAGGGGATAAGAGAAAATGGAATCAATTGTTTGTTCTTTGATGGGAGAAGGGATGACACTAAAGTGTTCATGAAAGTTGGAGATTCTGACAAGTTGTTCCCTGCCATGGTGAAGGGGGAACACTACTCCTGCTGCAGTGAACCAGGAGGGAAGTATTTGTGGCATTTCACTCCAGAGAAAGATGACATCAGGAAACCAGCTGAGATAGTGGCAGATAACATTGTGAACTGGCTCAGAGAGAGGAACGTAGACCAGACCCTGCAGGCCATTGGAGGGGACAGCACCAACACGAACACAGGGTGGCAAGGGGGGGTCATACAGTGGATAGAGCGGAAGATTGGGAGGAAGCTGGTCTGGATTGTTTGTGACCTCCACACCAACGAGTTGCCACTCAGACATCTGATCCAGGAGCTGGATGGCAAGACTCTTTCAAACAACAGATGGTCTGGTCCTCTTGGCAAGATGCTGGACTCTGCCACTGAGTTAGAAATAAATCCGAGCTTTGAAAAAATCACAGTTGGCCCTCCACTCGTTGAGCTTGCACATGCTGTCATTGACGACCTGAGTACTGACCAGTGCTATGGTTACATGATTTGCAGTGCCATCAAAACTGGGGTCATGCCTGATAGACTTGCTTACCTGCAGATAGGTCCAGTCTCACATTCTAGGTGGCTCACAACGGCTCTCAGGTTCTGCAGAATTTGGGTCGCTCATCATAAACTGAAAGGGAACCAGCTTCACAACCTGAGACTTATTGTCCAATACATCGTGAGTGTCTACTTGCCAAATTGGTTCAACACCAAGGTCAAGTCATCGTTCTCCGAAGGTCCGAGGCATGTTCTCTTCCGGCTTGAGCTCCTGAGGAGTCAGCCAAGGAAGGTTGTTCAGATTGTGGAGCAGACTGTGAGGAGATCTTCCTGGTATGCTCATCCCGAGGCAGTTCTGCAGACAATGCTCTGCAGTAAGGATGAGGAGGAGAGAAGAGTGGCAGTCAAAAAGATCTTGGATATGAGACTTATGAGAGGATCTGGGCATGACGAATCAGTTGGTGACGATTCCTTCAGGGTCAGGAAGACTCCTGAAGTCAATCTAGGTGCCAAGACCCTCACTGATCTCATAGATCTGGATAACATCCAGGCTGGCAGTGAGCCCCCTCTTACCTGCAGCCTCACCAATGTTCAAGTCAGAGCTTTCCTGGACAACCCCATGCATGTCCCTGCCTGGCCCTCGCACACCCAGAGTATAGAGCGTTGTGTACAGCAAGTGAGCGAGGCCAGCAGTCACGTGTACAGCCAGGAGAGGAGGAAAGGCTACATCCGAGCTCAGGTGGTCAGCAGGGAGGTGATGAGTAGAAACAGAAGCAAGAAAGACATGTTCTCTATGGTGTGCAGCAACACCGGGTCGTAGTAGTAAAACCGGTTTTTGTATTTGATGATTTTGTTTTCTAAAGGAATATTAAATTTAATAAATGTGTCAAGAACATTCGTTTCACTATTCTGGATCATTTTCATCCTAATAAATTAACCTGATACATTTACTTTACTTTAAATAAGCTATTTAGTGGTGTTGGTAAAAGGGTGGGAATACTGAATTTTCATAAGACTTCAAGTTAAAATTTACCTAGCAAAAAATGAAAACTTTTCAAATCTGAAGACATCACATGATTCTGCACATAGAACTACATCATTAATACCATGGGCCGATTTTTCAAACTTAAACAAAAAAAATTCGCCTCCGTATGACACACCCTACCCACACACACTCCCCCATAATAACACCCCCACACACACACTCTCCCATAATAACACCCTCCAAACACATTCCCCCATACTAACACCCCCACACACACTCCCCCATACTAACACCCCCACACACACTCTCCAATACTAACACCCTCCACACACACTCCCCCATACTAACACCCTCCACACACACTCCCCCATACTAACACCTTCACACACACTCCCCCATACTAACACCCTCACACAGACTTCCAGATACTAACACCCCCCACACACACTCCCTCATACTAACACCCACGCTACACACTCCCCCATACAAATACCCCCACACACACTCCCCCATACTAACACCCCCACACACACTTCCCCATACTATCACCCCCACGCACACTCCCCCATACTAACGCCCCCACACACACACACTCCCCCATACTAACACCCTCCACACACACACTCCCCGATACTGACACCCCCACACACACTCCCCCATACTAACACCCACTCCACACACACACACTTCCCCATACTAGCACCCCCCATACACACTCCCCCATACTAATACCCCCACACACACTCCCCCATACTAACACCCCAACACACACTCCCCCATACTAACACCCTCCACACACACTCCCCCATACTAACACCCCCACACACACTCCCCCATACTAACACCCCCTACACACACTCCCCCCATACTCACACCGCTCCCCAGTCCCCTACACACACTCCCCCCATACTCACACCGCCCCAAACACTCCCCCATACTAACATTCCCCCACACACACTCCCCCATTCTAACACCCCCCACACACCCTCGCCTATACTAACACCCCCCACACACTCACCAATACTAACACTCTCCCCACACACACACACTCCCCCATACTAACACCCCTCACACACACTCCACCATACTAACACCCCCTCCACACACACACACACTTCCCCATAATATTACCCCCACACACACTCCCCCATACTAATACCCCCACACACACTCCCCATACTAACACCCCCACACACACTACCCATACTAGCACCCCCCCACACACTCTCCTATACTAACACTCCCCCCACACACACACCCCCATACTAACACCCCCACACATCCTCCCCCATACTAACACCCCCACACACACTCACCCATACTAACACTGCCCCACACACACTCCCCCATACTAACACCTCTCCCTACCCCTTCCACACACACTCCCACATACTAACACCCCCCTCCACACACACTCTACCATACTAACACCCCCACACACACTCCCCCATAATAACACCCCCCATACACACTCCCCTATACTAACACCCCCTCCACACACACACACACCCCCATACTAACACCCCCACACACACTCCTCCACACTAACACTCCCCCCACACACACTCCCCCATACTAACACACACCCCACACACACTCCCCCATAATAACACTCCCCCACACACACTCCCCCATACTAACACCTCTCCCTACCCCTTCCACACTCACTCCAACATACTAACACCCCCACACACACTCCTCCATATTAACACACCCCCCACACACACTTCCCCATACTAACACACACCCCACACACACTCCCCCATACTAACACTACCCCCACACACACTCCCCCATACTAACACCTCTCCCTACCCCTTCCACACACACTCCCCCATACTAACACCCCCATACACACTCCCCCATACTAACACCCCCCTCCACACACACTCCCCCATACTAACACCCCCCTCCACACACACTCCCCCATACTAACACCCCCACGCACACTCTCCCCTACAAACATCCCCCATACACACTCCCCCATACTAACAACCCCCTCCAGACACACACACCCCCCATACTAACACCCCCCACACACACTTCTCCATATTAACACTCCCCCCACACACACTCCCCCATACTAACACACACCCCATACACACTCCCCCATACTAACACTCCCCCCACACACACTCCCCCATACTAACACCCCCCCACACACACTCCCCCATACTAACACAACCCCCACACACACTCCCCCATACTAACACCCTCCACACACACACTCCCCCATACTAACACCCCCTACACACTCCCCCATACAAACAGCCCCCACACACACTCCCCCATACTAACACCCCCACACACACTCTCCCATACTAACACCCTCCACACACACTCCCCCATACTAACACCCCCACACACACTCCCCCATACTAACACCCCCACACACACTCTCCAATACTAACACCCTCCGCACACACTCCCCCATACTAACACCCTCCACACACACTCCCCCATACTAACACCCTCACACACTTCCAGATACTAACACCCCCACACACACTCCCTCATACTAACACCTCCACACACACTCCCCCATACTAACACCCTCCACACACACACCCCCATACTAACACCCCCACACACACTCCCTCATACTAACACCCTCCACAAACACACACCCCCATACTAACACCCTCCACACACACACCCCTATACTAACACCCCCACACACACTCCCTCATACTAACACCCTCCACACACACACCCCCATACTAACACCCCCACACACACTCCCTCATACTAACACCCTCCACAAACACACCCCCATACTAACACCCCCACACACACTCCCTCATACGAACACCCCCACACACACTCCCCCATACTAACACCCTCCACACACACACCCCCTTACTAACACCCCCACACACACTCCCTCATACTAACACCCTCCACACACACACCCCCATACTAACACCCCTGCTACACACTCCCCATACAAATACCCCCCACACACACTCCCCCATACTAACACCCCCACACACACTTGCCCATACTAACACCCCCACACACACTCCCCCATACTAACATCCCCACACACACACCCCCCCATACTAACACCCTCCACACACACACTCCCCCATACTAACACCCCCTCCACACACACTCACCTATACTAACACTTCCCCCCCCACACACACACTCCCCTATACTAACACCCCCAAACACACTCCCCCATACTAACACCCCCTCCACACACACACATTTCCCCATACTTACACCCCCCACACACACTCCCCCATACTAACACTCCCCTCACACACACCCCCATTCTAACACCCCCCACACACCCTCGCCCATACCAACACTCCCCCCACACACACTCCCCCATTCTAACACCCCCCACACACTCACCTATACTAACACTCCCCCCCGAAACACACACTCCCCCATACTAACACCCCCACACACACTCCACCATACTAACACCCACTCCACACACACACTCCCCCATACTAACACCCCCCACACACACTCCACCATACTAACACCCCCTCCACACACACACACACTTCCCCATGCTAACACCCTCCACACACACTCTCCTCCATACTAATACCCCCACACACACTCCCCTATACTAACACCCCCACACACACTACCCATACTAGCACCCCCCACACACTCTCCCATACTAACACTCCCCCCACACACACTCCCCCATTCTAACACCCCCACACATCCTCCCTCATACTAACACCCCCACACACACTCACCCATACTAACACTGCCCCCACACACACTCCCCCATACTAACACCTCTCCCTACCCCTTCCACACACACTCCCCCATACTAACACCCCCCTCCACACACACTCTCCCATACTAACACCCCCACACACACTGCCCCATACTAACACCCCCACACACACTCCCCCATACTAACACCCCCCACACACACTCCCCTATACAAACACCCCCCACACACACTCCCCCATAATAACACCCCCACACACACTCCTTTATACTAACACCCCCACACACACTCCCCCATACTAACACCCCCACACACACACCCCCATACTAACACCCCCCCACACACACACTCCCCCATTCTAACACCCCCACACACACCTTCCCATAGTAACATCCGCCACACACACTCCCCCATACAAACACCTTCACACACACTCCCCCATACTAATACCGTCACACACACTTCCAGATACTAACACCCCCACAAACACTCCCCCATAATAACACCCCCACACACACTCCCCCATACTAACACCCCCACACACACTCCCCCATACTAACACCCCCACACACACTCCCCCAAACTAACACCCCCCACACACACACTCCCCCATACTAACACCCCCACACACACTCCCCCATACTAACACTCCCCATACATTCTCCCCCATACTAACACCCCCCTCCACACACACACACACTCCCCCATACTAACAACCCCACACACACTCCTCCATACTAACACTCCCCCCACACACACTCCCCCATACTAACACACACCTAACACACACTCCCCCATACTAACACTCCCCCCCCCCACACACACTCCCTCATACTAACATCCCCACACACACTCACCCATACTAACACCCCCCACACACACTCACCTATACTAACACTCCTCCCACACACACACACACACACTCCCCCATACTAACACCCCCACACACGCTCCCCCATACTAACACCCCCTCCACACACACACACTTCCTCATACTAACACCCCCTCCACACACACACACTTCCCCATACTAACACCCCCTCCCCACACACACACTTCCCCATACTAACACCCCCCACACACACTCCCCCATACTAATAACCCCCACACACACTCCCCCATACTAACACACCCACACACACTACCCATGCTACCACCCCCACACACTCCCCCATATCAACACTCCTCACACACAAACTCCCCTATTCTAACACCCCCACACATCCTCCCCATACTAACACCCCCACACACACTCACCCATACTAACACTGCCCCCACACACACTCCCCCATACTAACACCTCTCCCTACCCCTTCCACACACACTCCCCCATACTAACACCCCCCTCCACACACACTCCCCCATTCTAACACCCCCACACACACTCTCCCATACTAACACCACCCATACACACTCCCCCATACTAACAACCCCCTCCACACACACACACACACCCCCCATAATAACACCCGCCACACACACTCCTCCATATTAACACTCCCCCCACACACACTCCCCCATACTAACACACACCCCATACACACTCCCCCATACTAACACTCCCCCCAAACATACTCCCCCATACAAACACCCCCCACACACACTCCCCCATACTAACACACCCCCACACACACTCCCCCATACGAACACCCTCCACACACACTCCCCCATACTAACACCCCCTACACACTCCCCCATACAAACAGCCCCCACACATACTCCCCCATACTAACACCCAAACACACACTCTCCCATACTTACACCCCCACACACACTTTCCAACACTAACACCCTCCACACACACTCCCCCATACTAACACCTTCACACACACTCCCCCATACTAACACCCTCACACACACTTCCAGATACTAACACCCCCCACACACACTCCCTAATACTAACACCCCTACACACACTCCCCCATACTAACACCCTCCACACACACACTCCCCCATACTAACACCTCCACACACACTTCCCCATAGTAACATCCCACACACACACTCCCCCATACAAACACCTTCACACACACTCCCCCATACTAACACCCCCACACACACTCCCCCATAATAACACCCCCACACACACTCCCCCATACTAACACCCTCACACACACTTTCAGATACAAACACCCCCACACACACTTCCCCATAATAACACCCCCACACACACTCCCCCATACTAACACCCCCACACACACTCCACCATACTTACACCCCCACACACACTCCCCCATACTAACACCCCCCACACACACACTCCCTCATACTAACACCCCCACACACACTCCCCCATAATAACACCCCCACACACACTCCCCCATACTAACACCCCCACACACACTCCCCCATAATAACACCCCCACACACACTCCCCCATACTAACACCCCCACACACACTCCCCCATACTAACACCCTCCACACACACTCCCCCATACTAACACCCCCACACACACTCCCCCATACTAGCACTCCTCATACATTCTCCCCCATACTAACACCCCCCTCCACACACACACACACCCCCCCCATTCTAACACCCCCCACACACACTCCTCCATACTAACACTCCCCCCACACACACTCCCCCATACTAACGCACACCCCACTCACACTCCCCCATACTAACACTCCCCCCACACACACACTCCCCCATACAAACACCCGCCACACACACTCACCCATACTAACACCCCCCACACACACTCCCCCATACTAACACCCCCCCACACACACTCCCCCATACTAAGACCTTCACACACAGTCCCCATACTATCACCCCCACACACACTCCCCCATACTAACACCCCCACACACACTCACCTATACAAACACTCCCCCCCACACACACACTCCCCCATACTAACACTCCCCCCACACACACTCCCCCATTCTAACACCCCCACACACCCTCGCCCATACTAACACTCCCCCCACACACACTCCCCCATTCTAACACCCCCCACACACTCACCTATACTAACACTCCCCCCCCACACACACACTCCCCCATACTAATACCCCCCACACACACTCCACCATACGAACACCCCCTCCACACACACACTCCCTCATACTAACACCCCCACACACACTCCACCATACTAACACCCCCTCCACACACACACACACTTCCCCATACTAACACCCTCCACACACACTCTCCCCCATACTAATACCCCCTCCACACACACACACACTTCCCCATATTAACACCCTCCACACACACTCTCCTCCATACTAATACCCCCACACACACTCCCCCATACTAACACCCCCACACACAATCCCCCATACTAACACCCCCCCAGACACACTCCCCTATACAAACACCCCCCCACACACACTCCCCCATAATAACACCCCCACACACACTCTCTCATACTAACACCCCCACACACACTCCCCCATACTAGCACCCCCACACACATTCCCCCATACTAACACCCCCCACACACACACTCCCCCATACTAACACCCCCACACACACTTCCCCATAGTAACATCCCCCACACACACTCCCCCATACAAACACCTTCACACACACTCCCCATACTAACACCCTCACACACACTTCCAGATACTAACACCCCCACACACACTCCCCCATAATAACACCCCCACACACACTCCCCCATACTAACACCCCCCACACACACTCCCCCATACTAACACCCCGACACACAGTTCCCCATAGTAACATCCCCCACACACCCTTCCCCATACTAACACCTTCACACACACTCCCCCATACTAACACCCTCACACACACTTCCAGATACTAACACCCCCACACACACTACCCATTACAAGCACCCCCCCACACACTCCCCCATACTAACACTCCACCCACACACACTCTCCCATTCTAACATCCCCACACATCCTCCCCCATACTAATACCCCCACACACACTCACCCATACTAACACTGCCCCCACACACACTCCCCCATACTAACACCCTACCCCTTCCACACACACTCCCCCATACTAACACTCTCCCCACACACACTCCCCCATACTAACACCCCCCACACACTCCCCCATACTAACACTCCCCTCCACACACACTTCCCTATACTAACACCCCCACACACACTACCCATACTAGCACCCCCCCACACTTCCCCCATACTAACACTCCCCCCACACACACTCCCCCATTCTAACACCCCCACACATCCTCCCCCATACTACCACCCCCACACACACTCACCCATACTAACACCTCCCCCCTACACACTCCTCCATACTAACACCTCTCCCTACCCCTTCCACACACACTCCCCCATACTAACACCCCCCATACACACTCCCCCATACTAACACCCCCCTCCACACACACTCCCCCACACTAACACACCCACACACACTCCCCCATACTAACACCCCCCATACACACTCCCCCATACTAACACCCCCTCCACACACACACACACACACACCCATGCTAACACCCCCCACACACACCCCTCCATACTAACACTCCCCCATACTAACACACCCCACACACACTCCCCCATACTAACACTCCCCCCACACACACTCCCCCATACTAACACCCCCACACACACTCCCCCATACTAACACACCCCCCAAACACACTCCCCCATACTAACACTCCCCCCACACACACTCCCCCATGCTAACACTCTCCCGACACACACTCCCCCATACTAACACCCCCCTCCACACACACTCCCCCACACTAACACACCCACACACACTCCCCCATATTAACACCCCCCATACACACTCCCCCATACTAACACCCCCCTCCACACACACACACACACACACCCATGCTAACACCCCCCACACACACCCCTCCATACTAACACTCCCCCATACTAACACACCCCACACACACTCCCCCATACTAACACTCCCCCCACACACACTCCCCCATACTAACACCCCCACACACACTCCCCCATACTAACACACCCCCCAAACACACTCCCCATACTAACACTCCCCCCACACACACTCCCCCATGCTAACACTCTCCCGACACACACTCCCCCATACTAACACCCCTTCCACACACACTCCCCCATACTAACACTCTCCCCACACACACTCCCCCATACTAACACTCACCCTACACAAACTCCCCCATACTAACACCCCTACACACACTCTCCCATACTAACACCCCTCCCTACCCCTCCCACACACATTCACTACATCACCTCTGGTCTGGCCACTAATGTTGGTCTTACTAAAGTTCGTGAAGTAGCCAGCGTCACTGTTATTTCCTGATCTGTTAAAAGCCTTTCAGATTAACAGTCATAGAGAGAGTGTTTAATACACCGCCGTAAATGGATAAATGCTTCTAAAAGTTTTAATAATACAACGATTAGTTCGATTAAATATAATGTTGACACTGGCTGGATGTTCCTTGGCCATTAGGGAGGTTATTTAATTTTTACGATTTAACCTTGAGCATCACTGTATGACCTATTTAAACCTTCAATGCAACACACCCCATGATGTAGGCAACAACAATCCACATGATGCAGGCAGCAACACACTCCATGGTGCACGTAATATCTCACATCATAATGCAGGCAGCAACACACCCAACTGTGCAGGCAGTAACACACCCCAGGGTGCAGGCAGCAACACACCCCATGGTGCACGTAACAGCTCGCATCATAATGCGGGCAGCAACACACCCCACCCTATGGTGAACGCGGCAACACACCCCAGGGTGCAGGCAACAACACACCCTATGGTGTACGTAACAGCTCGCATCATAATGCAGGCAGCAACACACCCTACCCTATGGTGCAGGCGGCAACACACCCCATGGTGCAGGTAGCAACACACCCCATGGTGCACGTAACAACTCCCATCATAATGCAGGCAGCAACACACCCCATGGTGCAGATAGCAACACACCCCATGGTGCACGTAACAACTCCCATCATAATGCAGGTAGCAACACACCCCATGGTGCACGTAACAACTCCCATCATAATGCAGGCAGCAACACACCCCATGGTGCAGATAGCAACACACCCCATGGTGCACGTAACAACTCCCATCATAATGCAGGTAGCAACACACCCCATGGTGCACGTAACAACTCCCATCATAATGCAGGCAGCAACACACCCCATGGTGCAGGCAGCAATACACGCCAGCTCCGTAACAAACGACCACAAACACATACAAAACACTGGGTAAGTTTGTTAAGGGCGACGCAACATTAAGCAGATTGAGCAAGACTCAGTGTGTCTCTTGGCTTATCGCTGCATCCACCGAAGCGTGAAGCAACAACACCAGTACATTCATCAGAAATTACGGCAGCACAACAGCATAATCAACAAAAAGGTAAAACGCTAATACTTGTACCAACAGGAGGAGCAGCTACAGAAACCACAGGAGCTGGATTAATGGTACCAACAGGAGGAGCAGCTACAGAAACAACAGGAGCTGGGTTAATGGTACCAACAGGAGGAGCAGCTACAGAAACAACAGGAGCTGGGTTAATGGTACCAACAGGAGGAGCAGCTACAGAAACAACAGGCGCTGGGATAATGGTACCAACAGGAGGAGCAGCTACAGAAATAATAGTAGCTGGGCTGATGGTACCAACAGGAAAAGCAGCTTCAGAAACAACAGGCGCTAGCCTAATGGTAGCAACAGAAGAAGCCTCTACCTAAACAACAAGAGCTGGGGGTAATGACACTACCAGGAGAAGCAGCTACAGAAGCAACAGGAGTTGGATTAAAGGTAACACCGAGAGACGACCCTTAATAAGCAGGCTGAGGCCCTAGTTGTTGAGTATGGCATTGTCACTTGTTATAATAATGGTAACAATTATAAAGTAAAATTGTTATACAGGTTTACGATTAGATAGGCATGTTTATAAACTATGCAGTTCAGCAGGAATATAGACAATGTAGGTATATGGTGTACTTAAGCCGTGGGAGTTTACAGTTTCCTGTGTGCCGAGACAGTGTATACAGGGTAGGTAGGCCAACAACAATGGTAAACCGTAAGGCAACTTGACCAAGATTAGTCTACAAAGCTGTCAGGTTCTTATTTCTAGTAGGGTCCTTTGTTGTACTTTCATTCGTGTTTAGTGATAGTACTAGCCTCTCTTGTGGTAGTAAGTGGTACTGTTTTTTGTGGTAGTAAGTGGTACTGTCTGTTGTGGTAGTAAGTGGTACTGTCTGTTGTGGAAGTAAGTGGTACTGTCTGTTGTGGTAGTAAGTAATACTGTAGGTTGTGGTAGTTAGGGGCAATGTCTGTTGTGGTAGTAAGTAGTACTGTCTGTTGTGGTAGTAAGGCCTACTATCTTTTGTCATAGTACTCTTTTGTGATATTAAGGGCTTCTGTCTCTTGTGGTAGTAAGTGGTACTGTCTGTTGTGGTAGTAAGTCCTACTATCTCTTGTCATAGTACTCTTTTGTGGTAGTAAGGGCTACTGTCTCTTGTGGTAGTAAGTGGAACTGTCTCTTGTAGCAATAACAGCACTGTCTCTCATATAGATAATCTTGACCCTGGGGGCGGGAGGACCTTAAGCTGCTTATATGACATCTTACTCACACCACTACCCGTAACTCTACACCACACGGAACAACCTCCTCTCTACTGGGTGTAAAGGAGGAGACGCCACCCTCCAGCCTTCACTACATCATGGTCAATTCATAGATTTTACTTCATTGGATGTCGCAGTATGAAGATTAATCAAACCACACACACACACACACACACAAAGGACAATTTTTAACTGCGTCGTCAGCTTTATGAATAACATTGTTAACTCACTCACTAAGAAACCTTTGCCTTAACTGTTTGGAGTGACTCGCTCTAACAACGTTTGACCATTTTTTCGTAATTTGTGTTTCTAATACGTGTACCTGTATGCTTACAAATAACGATCTATCTATCTATCTATCTATCTATCTACCTATCTATCTATCTATCTATCTATCTATCTATCTGTCTAGTCTAGTCTAGTCTAGTCTAGTCTAGTCTAGTCTAGTCTAGTCAATACTACTACTACTACTACTATTTTTTTTTTTTTAAAGTGGCCTGTAGCCTCCCCCAATAGCCACACCTTCGCCGCCATTTTATTACCTTAATATAGAATATCCTAATACATAAGTAGCTATCCTATCTGTGTTGAATTAGTTGAGCCGCAGATCTATGCGGCATTCAGTCAATATCTGCAGCAGTTGTCGGCACTGGGGCAGAAGCTCTCGTTCCCCTGAGGCAGAGCAAAGCCGACCGAAGGAGAGAGAAAGACAGTCGACATCTCATCCAGGCTGTAACATAACGTCTGGGCTGCTGCTTCTGTTCGGAGATCACCTCCGCGAGTCTGGCATAGAAACATCTTGCACTTGGTCCCATCCCACCAGAGGTTGTGAACACTAGAGGAGTGAAGCTGCCTTGATCAATGTTTTGAATACTCTCCCCATATGCCCTTATCTTGTCGTTCTCGTTCCTCCTGTGTGCGGCATCGAGAGCTAGGTTACGGTGACATGCGGCCATGGGATAAAGAATCCTGATGTCGAAGAAAGCTCGCTGACCCCGCGTCCAGAATCCTCGAGAACTGACGTCGACACGGGCTTCGTTAGGTGTGCTTGAAGTCCTATGTTGGAAGATCTCACCATCCAAAGGAAGGAGGGTCGGTTCTACCATGACATCCCGGCAGATTTCCTTCAACATATTTGCTGTGAGGTCCCTTACTTCGTCGTGCCTCATGCATATGAAGCCCCCTTTCTTGCACACCATGGCGTGATCGACGTCATAGGAAGAGCCACACACACATTGGGAGGGCAAACCTTCTACTGGCCAACCGTACCTTAGAGTAATGGCATCTGTAAATTCTTGTTTATTGAGATTGATACCATTTGCCCTTATCCGTAACGTAGTTAACCAGTTCGAGGCGCCCACCTCCTGCGCTATAGCTACTTTTTTTTTCAACTTTTCTGGTACCTGCAGCAACAGTTGCTGCAGCTTATCATTTTGGCAGTGCTGTCGTTCTGTCGTAATGGACCTACGAATCTTGTTTATTTCACTGGTATCCACCTCCCCTGTTGCGTTCCGGGCTATTATGTGATCCATGAGGGCTGCCGTGAGCTTCAGTGAATTTTGATGTTCGGTGGCAGCAATCTCCTCTGGATTGGTTAGTCCCATCCCTCCCTGTCTTGATGGAAGTGCAAGAAATGATCTTTCTGCTGGGGTTAAGTGAGGGTATTTCACTAATTTGGGAATGAAATTGACACTGATAGCTTCTTCCAGAGGGTGGAGGAGGGGTCCGATATCAGGGATAGTACGCATCAGGTAGTTCCAACGATGCTTGACTCCATGGGTGAATGCAGCAAAAGCCGCATGTGGCTCTATGTTAGCAGTCTCAGACAGAGCTTGGATTTCACTAACCCACTCATTCACCTTTCCCGACACGTACTCGGTCTTGAAGTCCATAGTGCCAATTACTGCGCCTAGATGTCTTTGGCCGTCCTTTGTTATTTTGACCTAACTTCCGCCAAACCCCTCTATTGCCCGTTCATAATGTTCTGGCTTCACGATGAGGAAGGACTTGCTGGCGTTTGGGTGGTACCTTATTTGTGGACCTCGCGATGTTACCAAATCTCACCACTTTTTGATGCCCTCCACTTTTCCTGCTCCTGTAAAGTCATCAGCATACGCCACTTGTTTGACCCTAGTTGTTTCAAATTTTATTTCTTGTTGGAGCACTGATAGGCCTATTGCATACATTGCCATTGCAACAGGGTCCCCCTGTGTTGTTCCCTCGGTTGACTGTAGGATGGTATCATCTCTTAGAGCCTTGTTGTTTACTATATAGAGGTCTGATGGATTCTTATACGAGTTTTCAACATACATTGCAAAGCTTGGACACTTGATCTTTATGTTGTGCAGTGCAGCCTTGCAGTTAAGTATGTTGAATGCGTTTTAAGCATCCACCAGGAGAACGGCCTCACAATCACGCTGCTCAAATATCAATCTCATGGCGTGAATGGCGGCCTCCCCGCCAGCCTGGTGGCCAGCACACACTTGTAGGTTCCCTGCTGCTGCCCTGACATCATCCTTTGCCACCTCCATTATGCATTTTCCGATGATCCGCCTCAGCACTTCCCCCACCCCTATAGGCCTACATCCTGGAATATTTTCCAGAGGAATGAGGCGGCAGGCCGCCAGGGCCTGGAGGTGATGACAGCAATAGGATGCCAGCTTTCTTGCAAGGACGGCAATGGCAGTGCAGAGATCGCTTGCTACAGGGTCAAACTTGTTTGTGCTGAGGATGACTCTCCAACCTTTTGCATCCAGACCTGAAGGGCCGGCTCCTCCTCGAGTCTTCAGTGCCTTTTTCCACACCATCTCTCCTGTTATTTTCTCGAACAGGACCGCGTTTGGTGGGAGACAGTCACCCTCGAACCTGATGCCTTCTTCATCACTTGCAGGGGGATGTTTATCTTTCAGTAGTTTTAATGTTTCTCTGTTTATTGGCATAACCCCACCAGAGGATTCCTCTGTGAGAGATCTTACCGCCAGAGACACTTTTCCTACACGCATTTTGTTTCCAAATTTTCTTGCCACGTCATCGGTGTTTTGCTTTCCGTCACCCGTAATTTTTAGTCTCTCCTGCAGTGTTCTTGCTTCACATAGGAGATCAGCAAGGGCCCCAGTCTGCCACATTGCCAATCTTCTCTTCATTGCTGCCACATTTTCTTAGTGCTTAGTCTTTGTGTGTGTCCTCTGACAAAATAGATGTGGTATTATTGCCAGTATTTGAAGAGTGAAAGGGGCGAGGAAGCGGTCCTGAGTGTAATCAGTCATGAGGCGAGTCATCTCCCGAATCATTTCTTTGGTGACCGCACACTTGGGTGGTTTAAATAGGTTAGAGGGCGACCACCTGACAATTTCTGAGTAGGTTTCTTTGACCCATATGTCTGCATTTTCCATCGACATGCCATTCCACTACTACTACTACTACTACTACTACTACTACTAATAATAATAATAATAATAATAATAATAATAATAATAATAATAATAACAATAATAATAATATTCATAATAATAATAATAATAATAATAATAATAATAATAATAATAATAACAATAATAATAATAATTAACGGTTCATTGAAAGAGCATGACAGCCTGAAGGCTAAAAATATACAGTAACATAAGTGAGATAAATATGATATATATATAACTCGGTGGGGAGAAGGTTATACTACAGGGCATTTCAACATAGTGACAGTGCAAAAAGGTAACATTGGCTAGGGGTGAATACACTGGTTGATTACGAGTTGTTGAAAATTTTTATAATGGGACCGGCTGTTCTTATAGCGATCAGCACGTGCTCGAATGGGCTGGATGCGGTTGTGGTGTCGAACAGTAATTCGCGGACGAGGATCTCAGGTGGAAGTAAGAGCCGGTAACGAGGATGGTGCAGAAGTTTCTCACCAAATTTGCAGATGTGGTCGTGGTGATGGTCAGAGAGAGCCGAGAGGGTCAGTGTGTTGAGCACTTCTTGATATGTGGAGTAGGAAGGGGAGAGAATAATCTTGCGTGCCCTCTTTTGCACTTTTTCTAGGTGTTTCCGTTGTGTGGCATTTAGGGAGGAAGACCAGGCATGGGAGGCATAGGTGAGCTTGGAAAGTATGAATGTTGATTAAACACTGAGGAGCTCGGGCGTTGGAACTCCGAGGGGCTTGGGTCAGTGGAAGAGGTAGAGACGAAAACTGGAGGAATTGGTAACTGTACTGACATGCGTTTTCCAATTTAGTTTGTTATCTACAGTATAGTAATGCTGCGGAGCTTAGTTGAGTCCACGACGTGGAGTGTGTTGGGGCTCAAAGTAATGGAGGGCGGTGGGACAAGGTCGGAGGAGAGGTTGATGCTGCTAAACCATGGTCTTGGTATGGTTGATGGTGACGTGGTTGTTGGTGGCCCAATTTTGGAGACTGTTCAGTAAATCCTGGAGGGCGGTGTAGTCGGGAGCCAAGTTGTTGACACTGACCCCAATGGTGGAGTCGTTGACATATTTCTAGCGAGCAGAGGTTTCTCTTAGGGCATCATTGATAAGTATTAAGGAGCAGAGCGGTCAAATCTTGGTGCCTTGAGGGACGTCACAGGTGAGTGACTGAAAAGTGGAGACAGCCCTCGGAAGCGTATTGCTTTGCGTCGATCACTGAGGAAGTCTGTAAGCCATGATATAAGACTTCTTCGAAACCCGAGGTCGATAGCTTTGTTGATGATTAAATTCTAGTCAACTAGGTCAGATGCTTTGATGAAGCCATTGAAGGCGACAGCCGTAGACGTCTTTCGTTTTTCCAGATGGGGGTATATGTAGTCTAGAAAGTTGATGGAGGAAGTTTTCATATTGCCAAATTGCTGAGGATCTATGGCGCCTGCAATATCAGCATAAGCCCAGTCACACACGAAACTTTCGCAGATTAAGCTGGGTATTGGGGTGATGGCAATAGGTCGTAGCTCATTTAAGGATTTGGGCTGATTGACTTGGGCACTGGGGACACATATGAGGTTTTCCATTCAGCTAGGCATCTTGCTTGGCTGAGGGTGTTAGGTTTTGAATAATAAGTTCTATATACAGGAGAGAACACAAACACCTGTATAGTTTTGTAGGTTCGGTTTACTGGATAAGAGTATGTACACAAAGGAGAGCAGCGCTCTCCCTTGGCTAGGCTCCCGGTCAACTGCTATAGACGACGTATGGCAAGTGATACATTAGCAGCTTCCATACGTCGCCAGGCACATTAATTAAGCATGTGGGATATGGTAATAACATTGCCACACGCTGCTAGCTAGGCTGAATAAATAAATACATAAATGGAGCACATACATAATATACATACATAATATATAATCCAGCATGCATAATATACATACAGAGGGAAGCATTGATGATGGAGCAGAGGGGTTTAGCTAGTTCCGGGGAGAACTCCTTGTAGAGTTTCATTGGTAAGTCAATGGGGGTGGTGCAGCTCTTTAACTCCAGTTTGTCCAGACGTTTTGCTGCTTCAAATTCAGTGGAATAGGGGGCTGGTAGGTAAGCAGGGAGACTGGTTGTGTCAAGCTGGGGGAGCGCTTGGCATATAGCTGCGAAATAGTCCGTCTGTCTGTCTGTCTGTCTACCTACCTACCTACCTACCTACCTACCTGCCTGCCTGCCTGCCTGCCTGCCTCTATATCTATAGCTATATCTATATCTATCTGTATCTACCCCAGTAATATATTATGTCTGTGTGTTTGTGTTATCGTATGCACTTCTGCAATACTAACGTTATTGTAGAAACTGAAATTTGTTAGGGAGATCCGGGTGGCCTAGGGGAGGGTTAGGCATCGTTTTCATGAGAGGTGGATCGAGATTTTGTTTCATTACTAACCCGTGAAGATGGGTACCAAAGCTAGTGTGTGTGTGTGTGTGTGTGTGTGTAAAAATGCGTGAAGAAATATTCTCATTACGTATAAATTCTAAACTGTCACAGAGGGTCTGGGTCATAACACATAAACCAAATGCTCACACGTGTTTTTGGTTTAACCTAACAATGTATACTACATCCAGGTGGCAGATGGTCCTGGTCTCTGATGATCACCGGGCCACACCGAGGGTCACATACATTAATTCTTACTCCTCTATCTCCTTGTCAACTGATCTTCCAAGGCTTCTCTTTCTCCCAGATGTGCATTCTTCAGGATTTCTTCCAAAATTTACAGTCAGTGTTGATGTTGCTGCTACTCAGTCAACAACAACCTGTGTGGGGTACATAATGAGGCGACACTCAACAGTAACCTCAACTTAAGGGTCATGGTGACATGTCTCTTGTGATGTGATAACAACAAGCTCAACTTAGGTATATCGTTATGTTGTGGCTTTTATGCCATTGAAAACCCCGTAATTTCTAACACATTAAAGCTCGTATTAAGCTCACCGATGGATTCGTTTTAACTCCTTATTTAAATTCTTTCGAAACTCAATTTTAAATTCTTTTAAAGTTCAAGTGGTTTAGCGTTTACACGATATCCCAAAGATAATTTCTCACTGTTTATTCCGCATGATAATTTTGTCGTGATTTTTCTCTCCATGTTAAAGGAACTTCTTAGTTGGTTGTAAAGTGAGCGTCGCCAAGACTCCTTCCTCGTCGCTAATCAAGATCAGTCGATGAACAAAGTCTTCCAACAAGCGGAGGAGTGTTGTCCTCGTCACCATCACGGCTGCGGCTGGAGATGACAGCTTCTATATTCCAGGAGATCACCAGCAAAAGGGACGTGACCAGACGAAGGTGAACAAGGGCCTCTGCTGTGCTCCACCACTTCCTCCACACAAACTTTTAACAGCGTGTTTGTGAATATGGCACGAAAATTTAAAGTTTTATTTCTTCTTAATACAAAATTCAGGTATAATGGTATGGCAGATGGTAACGATCTCAATAACTTAAGAAACCGTTGACTATTCTGGGAAAATTTCTCGAACTTTCACTAGTGTTTTCTTTGAATATAAAATTAAATTTTGAATATTAATTATGTTAACTATACCATCGCAATTTTCAATCAGTACTAGAGATCCGTCATGAGGGTAGATGTTAGCTGTAGACAGTGTAGTGGATGACAGAGGGCCAAAGTAAGAAACAAAATACTATATAAGTTCTGACGATTTTCCAGCGAGCGCCGACACTAACACGACTATGAGCAGCCACACAAATCCCTTTGTTTTCAATCTCGTCACCTCGTAATCTCTCGGTGCTGTGACAACAACATAGATATTTCCCTCCTTTTGCAGTATCAAACCACAAAAAAATATGAGTAGAATGTTTTTGTGATTTATTGAGCGAGGAGCTATACCTGTAGTATTCTTATTTCTATTAATATGTCACTCTGATTAATATGCAATAAAAAGTAAGTACAATTTATTCATGGAACATCAAACACAGCGCTTTACCCAAAACAGCTCATCAATTTCAACATATATTTAAGGTAATACACTTCGACGCCTGGATCTTGAGAGAGTATGTAATTCGGGTGGTGGTGGTGATAGCGGTGACGGCGGCGGCGGTGTCTTCATCTCCACCAGAATATGGCTCCAAATGGACGGTTGTGGCGTGGTGCGATTGGTGTGTTGTTGTTGTGGGAGTGTTAGTCGTGTTCAGCTGTGTTCCAGTGAGTCTGGGACCACTGGTGGAGAGCAGTCGACTTGCATTGTACCTTCCTCTAATTGTGGTGGGCTGCTGGCTGGGGCACACTCCGGAAGGAGGGAGGGAGGTAGGGAGGGGGGGAGGTTGTCCTGCACAGATCTGTCTGCCCCATATACTGCCTCTTGTCATAATACTCTTTTGTGTACTTTGCTAATGTTATTTTCGCCAGGTAAATGATAAAGACGAATTAACACAGGAAGAGAGAGTTAAGTTGTATTTATGTAGGGAAGAGAACGAGCTTCACATCCATCTGTTCCTCTAGAATTCAAGGCACAAAATCCAACATGGCCATCGACTGATTACGGAATCGAAGGAAAAATTATTACTCGGTTCATAAAACCAGGAAGCGGCCATGACCGTCCGCGTTCATGCTTAATGAAACAACAACAACAGCAGTGTTGGATCATATTCTAAGCAGCCCCCCCCCCCCCCCAAAAAAAAAAAATAAAATAAAAAATCGACTAGACAAGAACATCGATGCATTAAGCAGCAAATACGAAGGGGATATTCTAAAATGTCTTAAGGCTCATTCAAGGAACCGTATTAGTAAAATATAAGTGTTACCAAGTTAATGGTCTACAATTGAATCATTTATAAATTTTACTTGTATTCATCAAAAAATTCCTATGGGACACGACTTTTGGTATACTCATCGTACCAGGCTACGTAATCCACTTTTCCCCTTTGTGAATAAAATATAGTTTATAATGATTAATTTTGTAACTTAGATTACATCATAAAAATGTAATTTTTGCTTTACTTCAATAAATGACGTTTGACAGTATGTAGGTTATTGTAACAAGGTAGAATAATAGTAATGTTGAAAAAAAGGGACGAAAGACTACATGTGGGACCGACCAGCTGACCCGAGCGGTTGACCCAACACATCCGGCAATGACTCTCCCCTGTTACTGTAATGTTGACTCCAGCTCTTGTATTAACCTCTGTGAGGGTGTGACGGTAAGCAAGGGAGGGTGACTGTGGGAGGGAGGGTGAATGAGGGAGGGAGGGTGAATGAGGGAGGGAGGGAGGGAGGGACGGTGAGGGAGGAAGGCAGGGTGAGGGAGGGAGTGTGAGTGAGGAAGGGTGATGGGGGAGGGACGGTAGGGAAGGAAGAGGTGGGAGGGAGGGTGAAGGAGGGAGTGTGAGTGAGGGAGAAGTGTGACTGAGGCAGGGAGGAAGGAAAAATGTGAGAGGGAGGGTGAATGAGGGAGGGAAGGTGTGCGAGGGAGGGTGAATGAGGGAGGGAGGGTGGGTGACTGAGGAAGGAAGGGTGAGTGACTGAGGGAGGAAGGGTGAGTGAGGGAGGGAGGGAGGGAGGGAGGGAGGGAGAGGCGACAGGGAAGAAAGGGGAGGGTGAAGGAGGGAGTGTGACTGAGGCAGGGAAGGTAAGGAAGGAAAAGTGACTAAGGGAGGGAGGTGTGGTGTGAGTGAGGGAGGGTGAATGAGGGAAGAAGGGCGAGTGAGTGAGGGAGGGAGGATGGGCGTAGGTTGTAGGGGGAGAGAAGGAGAGAAGGAGAGTGGGCGAGAAGGACAGTGGGGGGAAGGAGGGAGGGAGAGAGGGAAGGGGGGAGGGTAGATGAGAAGGATGGTGGGAAGGAGGGAGAGAGGGAGGAAGGGAGGGAGGGAGGGAGGGTGGGTGAGAGAGGGGGCAGGGAAGGAGGAAGGCTGAGAAGGAATAAGGGAGCGCAGGTGAGAGAGAGTTGGAAAAGGGAAGGAAGGGAGAGAAGGAAGTGTAGGTAAGAGGAGGGAAAGAAGGGAGGGTGAAGGAAGGGAAGGGAAGGGGTGAAATTAGGAGAGAAGAAATGTGGAAAGGTGGGAGCGAGGATAGGAAGAATGGGAGGAGGGAAGGAGAGTTAGAGGGAGGGAAAGAAAGGGAGAGGATGTTCAAGAAGGAGAGGGGGAAGAAGGAAAGAGAAAGAGAAGTAGGGCGGGAAGGTTGGAGGGAAAGTAAGAAGGAAGAATTGATGGAGGTTATAGGAAGAGGAAAACATAAACAATCAAAAGAGAAACACTGAAATAAGTAAAGAAACAGATAAATAAAGATAGAAAGATATACATAAAAACAACAATAATTATCGAATTTTCTTATACTTTATAACTTACACTTCAACCAACAGTTATAAGGGCCACATCACCTTCAGTACGATGACTTAACCTTTTGAGTACGATGACTTAACCTCTTGAGTACGTTGACTTAACCATTTTAGTACGATGACTAAACCTCTTGAGTACGATGACTTAACCCCTTGACTACGATGACTTAACCTTTTGAGTACGATGACTTAACCTCTTGAGTACGATGACTTAACCCCTTGACTATGATGACTTAACCCTTTGAGTACGATGACTTAACCATTTTAGTACGATGACTTAACCTCTTGAGTACGATGACTTAACCCCTTGACTACGATGACTTAGCCTTTTGAGTACGATGACTTAGCCTTTTGAGTACGATAACTAAACCTCTTCAGTACGATGACTTAACCTCTTCAGTACGATGACTTAACCTCTTCAGTACGTTGACTTAACCCCTTGACTATGATGACTTAACCCTTTGAGTACGATGACTTAACCATTTTAGTACGATGACTTAACCTCTTGAGTACGATGACTTAACCCCTTGACTACGATGACTTAGCCTTTTGAGTACGATGACTTAGCCTTTTGAGTACGATAACTTAACCTCTTCAGTACGATGACTTAACCTCTTCAGTACGATGACTTAACCTCTTCAGTACGATGACTTAACCCCTTGAGTACGATGACTTAACCTCTTCAGTACGATGACTTAACCCCTTGACTACGATGACTTAGCCTTTTGAGTACGATGACTTAGCCTTTTGAGTACGATAACTTAACCTCTTCAGTACGATGACTTAACCTCTTCAGTACGTTGACTTAACCCCTTGACTATGATGACTTAACCCTTTGAGTACGATGACTTAACCATTTTAGTACGATGACTTAACCTCTTGAGTACGATGACTTAACCCCTTGACTACGATGACTTAGCTTTTTGAGTAGGATAACTTAGCCTTTTGAGTACGATAACTTAACCTCTTCAGTACGATGACTTTACCTCTTCAGTACGATGACTTAACCTCTTCAGTACGATGACTTAACCCCTTGAGTACGATGACTTAACCTCTTCAGTACGATGACTTAAGCCCACTAATACAATTTCATCATACTCAAGGGGTTAAATATTGTTTGGTGTAAGAGAGTATAGACTAGCGGCCGACCCTTACTAACCTCTAGGTCATATTCTCCAAGGTTCTTACCACAAGTATTTCTTGTGTGTGATGGTGTAAGACTGCACAAACATAACATCCAAATAACAATAAGACTCTTAACTTAACTCGCTACATTTTCTCTTACCAACTGTTAGGAGATAAATTTTAAGCCGACTCTTTTCCAATAGTTTCTCTAGCTAAATTCTGGTCTTATTTGGGGACTTTTTTTGTGTCTGTTAATTAACTAAGCGCAATCAATTGTTAAACCTTTAGTCACGAGGAACATTCATCTTATGAATATTTTTGAGGATTCGACCCCTGGCATTTGACACATCAATATCTAATATAGCCACAGAACCAACTATCATCATTTTTACCACAATAATAGAAGTATATTCAATTATATTTTAATATCCAATGGGTGCTAGGTGTGACCTCACCCCCCCCCCCGCCCTTAATCTTAATCTTTCGCTTTTAATTGTACTTTATAAATTAACAAAGCTTTCAGTTTACTAGAGAATTTGGGTTCACCCACTGAGAGATTTTGGCCGCTTCAGGTAATGTTGGTATGTTTTGTTATCCAGGTGGTCATAACCTCACCTTCTTCGTTAAACATCTCAGCGGCCAAATCGTTATTGTTTTGGGACGCTCCGGGCGAGAAGGTGACAGACGACAAAAGTACAAAACTCCAGAAAATATTTTTATACTTTACAGGGAAGTTTGAAGATTACACTGTTATAATAAACACCTCCCAAACATGTATTGTCCTCACCCGGAGCGTCAAGCTTGTTTTGTCCTTTGCTTGGAGAGTCGAGCTTGTTTTGACCTCATATTGGTTCTCACTTTACTGCATATCTGGTGATATCTTCATTATTTGATTTGATTTATAATTTTAATTTTGTTCAGTAATATATATATATATATATATATATATATATATATATATATATATATATATATATATATATATATATATATATATATATATTGTATTACCATTGATGTTCATGCTGATGTCTAAGGTTCGTTATTAGTACCTTATCCATATCTTTTATCTTCATAGGAACTGACAGCAGAACTCCAGAGTTGGTTAACTGCTCCCAGAAGCTGTGGTGCCATTGCTAACAACTGATGACTGTGAGTGTCTTTTCTTTTCAGTGTTTTGTAGTGGATTAAGTGAAATCTTCATGGTAGTTAAAGGTAATATTAAAAGAAAATAGATTTCCACTCCTCTGTGTTCCATAATTGTTTTATTGTATGATTTAGGGTGTTACTATACCTCTGATATATATATATATATATATATATATAATCAACACCTCAACCCGCCAGGATTCGAACCCACGGCCCACAAGCCTATGACTGTGACCGGGGAACGCTAACCGCTGGACCACCAGGATGCTAAAAGCAGTCCTAGACTTTGTTATATTTCACACAAAGCCTGTTCAACGAGCTTATGGCGCCGTGAACCTCTAATGGGTACCACCCGCACCACTTAGGTGGTCAGAGTAACGTTTTACCAAATCCGGCTTCGAAACACGAGGATCCATATATATTTCATTAGCCCAATAAAGCACGCGGACTTCTACATACAATCAACACCTCAACCCGCCAGGATTCGAACCCACGGCCCACAAGCCTATGACTGTGACCGGGGAACGCTAACCGCTGGACCACCAGGATGCTAAAAGCAGTCCTAGACTTTGTTATATTTCACACAAAGCCTGTTCAACGAGCTTATGGCGCCGTGAACGTTACTCTGACCACCTAAGTGGTGCGGGTGGTCCCCATTAGAGGTTCACGGCGCCATAAGCTCGTTGAACAGGCTTTGTGTGAAATATAACAAAGTCTAGGACTGCTTTTAGCATCCTGGTGGTCCAGCGGTTAGCGTTCCCCGGTCACAGTCATAGGCTTGTGGGCCGTGGGTTCGAATCCTGGCGGGTTGAGGTGTTGATTGTATGTAGAAGTCCGCGTGCTTTATTGGGCTAATGAAATATATATATATATATATATATATATATATATATATATACAGGTGTATATATCACTACTCGGAATCGAACCCTGCACCTCTGCGTGAGAACAGCGATCACTACCGCCGCCTAAATATATCTATGTTGTCCTTGTGGCGCTGTGGAAACGATCCCTCTTCTCACATAAAGTTCTGGGGCTCGATTCTTAACTATTGAGTTATTGTTTACAAATTTAGTTATCGTCAGTTGTTTATGATTAAAAAAAAATGTCAGGCCAGTTGCTTGTTGTTCTCCGAGACGAGTATTAGAACATTATAAACCCCATCCCTGGACGTTGCCTCTGGTACATAATATTAACTTACTTAATTCTTCCTCAATTAAATTTGCTGGAACAAGCGCTCGTTGCATCTGAAATGACTCAGGAGACCCTGACATTTTTTTTTTATTCCACGACACACGAGGTGACGTGATGCCTTTTGGTTCTGGGGCTACTAAGGTGACTGTAATAACCTTACTGGAGTATGCAGCTCGAAGCGAATTTCTTGAATACCCTCTGGTACTCAGTTTTTGTACTCATGCTAGTAATTACTCCTTCCTGTACTCTAAAATTGGCCAAGTTACTTTGATGATGCTTACTCGTTTCTAAGTCCTGGACATGTGATAGTTGTTTTGGTATCACATTAATTGTTTTATCTAAGTTCTGGAACTCTTTAAGTGGCAGAGCTTGATGTAAACACTTCTTGTTGTTTACCTTTTATTGTTGAAGCAGCTATATACACAGATATAATATGAGAGAATAAATTATGAATTCTCCCCAGAGAAGTGTTGTGTTGTTGAGTTACGCGTCTGACCTCCCTGTCCAAGTGGTGTTCGTATACTTCTGGCCTCTCTCTGTCTGAGAGAGGCGTGGGAGCGAGTCGGCTATTTTGATTAATCAGCTGACCTTCTCCCGACCTTTGATAGAGTTACAAACCCAGCTGTCTATTGTCACTAACAACATGTTGACTCACTTGTTGAATAACTTGATGAATAAGTTGGTGTTATTCATTTGGGTGAATATTTATATAAAGCCAATGTGCTGTTACAGACACCAGAGGTTCCTAAGTCCTGGACACCCGAGGTTTCTAACTCATGGACACCTGAGGTTTGTAAGTCCTGGACATCTGAGGTTTCTTCACACTCCTGGTATCCTAACGTTTCTTAATTTAAAACCGCAATAAAAAAATATCACAAAACTTACTCCAACACCAAAAAACAACTGTTTATTATATATTCAAACTGTTTTTTTTATTTATTTTTGCCCTTTTCGATTTTTCTTACCATGTAATCTAAAAAGAGTTTCTGTAGGATAATATGAAATTTAAGATAATGATGGAGACTCAATATATATACATGAAACTAGTCTTTTTTTACAGACATATATTGTAAAGTGCTTAGTAGCCCGTTGCTCTTATAGAAATACAGGGTAATTTATTCTTAGTTTTTATTATAATATCTTCATCAGTGTCAGCACTTATCGTTTACGCGTTTCCTTCCTTTTTATCGTTATTAATATGTTATTAGTTTTGTCTCCAGCCTTGTGTTTGATAGTTCGTATATATATTTCAGTCTTTCGTCTAATTAATTTGTTTTTTATGTCCGTTTTTTGTCAGTCAACCAATCACGAATAATAATGTATACAGATGAATCTTTCTTGCACTTAAAGAGACTTACGTAGCATGTATATTCCCCCTCTTGTCTAAATTTTGAATTTTTATTTATTTTTTCATCTAGTTTCCCATATTAATTAACTGGGGATTGGAGAATGCTGTTAGTTATCACAGTATATTCGTGTAATTTTGCTGTAATTTCGACAACCGTCTTAACTTAGTGTCGTAAAGGTGAATAAGTGAGAGTTAACGGCTCATCTCACCAGGCAGCGTGTTTTTAACTATATTTATTCTCCTTATGTGAAGTTCCGATTTTATCCGTAAGTATCTTTTTGTTTTAACAACTATTTTTCACCTTTCTTAAGAAACAACAACATAAAACAATACACTTTAATTCTTCAGCTAACATTATGTCATTCCCAAGGTATTACTTAATATCTTTTACAGTAATGCTCGGAGTATTTATGTTACTTGTTGACTTCACTAACTCGTGATCAACCTCCCTAAATTGCTCCGTGTCTTAGTAACACCAAACTATATTTATCAAGTATTTTATGAGCTCAGAATCTCGATAATATAATTTATCGACACATCAATAGTTCCAAGAAGTTTTCAGTAATTTCGCAAAATATCACGATAATTACTCAAAATCGTTCATGTGATTATCTGAGACAAACCTGGAAAACTTTTTTCGGAAACTTTTAGGCAATTTTTCAAATACTCAATATTTTTTTCACGAACAGAGATGTAAAGAACTCGAGCCTGGACACGTCCTACTGAGAAAACACCGACTTCTTGCTTCCTTGAAACTTTTCTCTGTTTTAAATCACAATCCGGTCTCAAGGCTGTACGAAAATTAGGAACAAGAGGTCTCACCTCCCTTGCTCATCCTGCAAAGTAGCTGATCACCACTGGCGGGCGTACGACGTAATTTTTAACTTCTCATAAAAGCAACCGCCTCCTAATGTCACCGCCTCAGAATTATGGCCAGAGACGCGGGAGCAGACCACTAAACTATCAGATCCTTTAGCCTGAATTGTATACAGTCGCCGAAAAATAAACCCCAGATTTAAATATAAAAACATTGAATATCTGGGTATTCTTTGTTTATTAAACCTAAATTTACTAATCCTTTTTTATTTTAAGTTTGGAAGACATTTTTACCTGGACAAAAAATCATTCCACCTCTTTATAATGTACTCATTGGTCCTTGCATTACCTCTTGACCATTACTGTATTCTTATGTTTCTGGTAGATCTTTCGTGTGTATTGTTACTTTATAATTTCTTGTGCATTTTTTTTCAAGTGTATCATCGCTCTTTGAAATATTTCCTAACAATTCCTGGAGAAAATTCCACAAATAATGTAAGTGAGTAATTAAAAAAAAATTAATTTATACGAGGACATTTTAACCTTTAAGGCAAGTTATTTAATTTAATTTATCAATTTAGAGGGAAAGACAGAAAGGTGTGTGTGTGTGTGTGTGTCATGTGAAGCAGGAGAGCGACAAGTGGAACAGGACAGTGACAAGTGAAACAGGACGGTGATAATCTAAATATGACAGTATTAAATGAAACAGGTTAGTCACAAAACACTGAATTCAAACATAACACTGTCAACCAAAAATTGAAACACTGTAATACGAAACACAACACACTGTCAAATGAAACACAATACACTGTCAAATGAAACACAACACACTGTCAAATGAAACACAACACTGTCAAATGAAACACAACACACTGTCAAATGAAACACACCACACTGTCAAATGAAACACAACACACTGTCAAACGAAACACAACACTGTCAAATGAAACACAACACACTGTCAAACGAAACACAACACTGCCAAATGAAACACAACACACTGTCAAATGAAACGCAACACTGTCAAATGAAACACAACACACTGTCAAATGAAACACAACACTGTCAAATGAAACACAACACACTGTCAAATGAAACACAACACACTGTCAAATGAAACACAACACACTGTCAAACGAAACACAACACACTGTCAAATGAAACACAACACTGTCAAATGAAACACACCACACTGTCAAATGAAACACAACACACTGTCAAACGAAACACAACACACTGTCAAATGAAACACAACACACTGTCAAACGAAACATAAAACAAGACAGTATCGAACAAAAAGAGGGTCAGTGTCGGAAGAAACGAGGTAGTACCGGACAGTGACAAGGCTTAAGGACCCCCAACAGCTCTTCGAGAACGGATATTGCATGTGTGTGTTTTGTGTGGCGAAGGGAGTGACGTTATCCTACTAGTGTTCTCCCCGATGATACCCAACCTCCCTCCCCCCCCCCCCCCGTGTGTGTGTGTGTGTGTGTTTAGATAGTGGTTTGTGTAAATAAATTAAGAAGGGCGGAGAGAGAGAGAGAGAGAGAGAGAGAGAGAGAGAGAGAGAGAGAGAGAGTGCAGTAAGGCAGCTACAATCAAAGGTGGGAAAGAGTATGGGGAGAGGCAGGTGTTACCTCCCCGGGGTCCACTTGGAGATAACAGTGTACCTTGAGGGAAGGAGGGAGGACAGGTGGGAAGGAAGAGAGGAGGGAAGGGTGGAGGACAGGTGGGAAGGAAGAGAGGAGGGAAGGGTGGAGGACAGGTGGGAGGCAAGAGAGGAGGGAAGGAGGGAGAACAGGTGGGAAGGTAGAAAGGAGGGAAGGAGGGAGGACAGGTGGGAGGGAAGGAAGGAGGACAGGTGGGAGCCTTTTTGGGATATTTTTAACCTTGGGATCCTTAACAAATCTTGAAAATATCCAAACATTGATTCCTGTAGGCGAGCTAACAGAGTAGGTAATCTTTCAGTAGCATTCGGGACACACACACACACACACACACACACACACACACTACTACTACTACTACGACTACTACTACTTTGCTGTCACTCGTAATCGTATGACGATCATCCAGCTATTATACAATGATATGAGTTGTTAGGGATGTCACCAGCAGAGTTGTTCACAGATGTTGCACATGTGGAGGGCTACATCGAGTGCGGGAGAGGCGGTGGCAGCGTCTTTCCGGCGTTGGCGCTTGTCTGCCTCGGTTTGCAGTCGGGCTAACTCGATAGTATTGACACCTTCTCGTGTGGTACTTCTCCAAGCATTACGATATGGGGTAATTGTTTCCCAGGCGAGGGGATCGATTTGGCACTTTTTTCAGGTTTGTCTTATGACTATCCTTATACTTTTCAGCTGCCCGCCGGCGTTACGTTTACTATTCGTAGTTGTTCATGGATAATGGTAGCCTCGATGCACCTACAATTGGCGTCAGCAAGAATACATTTGTCCTCTTGTCTTCCTAGCGAGCTCTTAGGATGGAACGTAGACTACGTTGGTGAAAGTTTACAAGTGCCTTGAGGTGCCTCCTGTATGTGACCCATATTTTGCTGCCATATAGCAGGGTGAGAAGGACCACTGCTCGATATACGTGTAACTTCGTTGATAATTTCAGCTCCCTGCAGCTGAAGACACGGTTTCGAAGTGTGCCAAATGCTTGAGTTGTACATTTAATCCGATGCTGAATCTCTTCATCGCTGTCCGCGGTGGTGAACAGGTGGGAGCCGAGATACCGACAGTGGGTAACATTAGAGAGGGTAGGAACGTTAAGATGGATGGATGGTGAAGGTGTGTCTGAACCAGGTGCAGGTTGAAAAAAAAATCTGAGTCTTATGTACATTCACCTCAAGGCCAAGGTGTGCAAACGCATCTGCATAGGTGTTCAGGATTTCCTGTAGGTCGCGTTCAGTGTGAGCAACAAGAGTGAGATCATCTCCATACTGAAGTTCAGTAATGGAAGCTGCCGACACCTTTGTTCTTGCCTGGAGTCGTCTTTTGTTGAAAAGGCCCTTCATCCGGTACTCGATGTCCACCCCACCTGCTAAATTGGCACTGGCACGAGTAAGGAAGGCAGCCAATAAAATGGAAAAAAGAGTTGGTGCCAGTACACACCCTTGTTTAACCACCGTTTGGATGGGGAAGAAGTCACACTGGGTGCCATTGTGCAGGACACTGCCGTTCATGCCAATGTGGAGTTGCCTCACAATCTAGATGACTTTTGGGTGCAGCCAAAGCGGCTGAGGGGCCACCAGAGGGTTTCCCTGTTGACTGAGTCACAGGCTTAGGTTAGGTCGATGAAAGCCACGTAGAGGTCACGACGCTGTTCTCTGCACTTTTCCTCTATCTAGCGTGCAGCAAAGATCATATCAGTGGCGCTGCGTGATGGCCTAAAGCCATATTGAGATTCTGGGAAGAAGTTGTCCGCCTCAGGGCGAACTCTGTTTAGGAGTACTCGGGCGATAATCTTACCAGCTACGGACAGCAGCGAGATCCCGCGGGTAGTTCCCACAGTCTAACCGGTCTCCTTTATTCTTATAAATATTGACGATGGAGGGGTCTTAAAGAGCTTGGGGATTTCCTCATTTTCCCATATATTCTCCAGGAGAGAGTGGAGGTGGCTGGTAAGCAAAGGACCTCCTGCTTCATACACCCAGGCTGGGACTCCATCAAGCCCTAAGGCTTTGTTATTTTTCATCTGTTTGATGGCAGTATATCTACCTCATCCAGGGATGGAGAATAGCTGAGGTGGGTCAGCTCTGGATGCTGAGGGACCTGCTGGGTAGTCAGGACATCCACATCAGTGCTTCGGTTGAGCAGTGAATGGTAGTGCTCTTTCCAGTGCTGAAGGAGGCCTTCATCATCTTCAATTATGGAGTTACCATCGGATGAGTGGAGGGGGGGGGGGTGCTGTGCCACGAGTGATTGACCCATAGAATGTTTTGGTGGAATTGAATAATTCGCACATCTTGAGCTGATCTGCAAATTTTTGTGTTTCACATGCTTTGTTTTTAAACCAGTCATTCCTCAGATTGCGAAGTTCCTGCTGAGCCACACCTTTCTTCTTGCGGAAGGTATCAACTTTTGACCGAGACTGAGGGTTATTCTGCCAGTCAGTTAAAGCAGCGTGTTTATCATTGATGAGTCCATTAATTGCCGGGTCATTTTCATCAAACCAGTCCTGGTGTATTTTTTCGATCTTGCCGAGGGTTTCTCTGCAGGTTTTTGTCGTTGCAGTGTTGAGCATATCTCATTCGGCATTGGGATTTGGGTTGTTCATTGTTGGGTTGTTTATCAGCTCGTGTTCGAGCTGCTCTCTGAAAGCATGTGCTACCGTTAGATCCTCCAAATGCTTTGTGTTTAAACCTCTTCTAGAGTCTTGCTGCCTTCGCCGTTTTGGGGTCCTGTGAAGTGAGAGCTTCGCTCTGACGAGCCGATGATCAGTGTCGCAATGGTCTGAGCCATGCATGGCACGGTTGATGAGGACATCTCGGCGATCTCATTCTCTGACAATGATGTAGTCAATGAGATGCCAGTGTTTGGATCGTGGGTGTTGCCACGAACCCTTGAACTTGTGTGGTTATGTGCAGCACACATGCTGAGGAGGAGTAGGCCATTGGGATTACACTTGCTTCGTCCATTTCTCCCTATGGTTCCCTGCCAAATGTCAGCATCTCTGTCAACTCTGGCATTGACGTCACCAAGGAGCACAACCTTATCTTCTCTGGGGATAGAGGTTAGCACTCTGTCGAGGTCGGCGTAAAAGGCCTCCTTGATGTCATCCTCTGCATCCAGTGTTGGGGCATATGCATTGACAAAAATGGCATGACGTGGGTGATTCAGTGGGACTTGGAGCGTTATGAGGCACTCGTTGATCCCAATAGGCATTTCAGTTAGCCTGTGTAGTAAGATGCGTTGGTAGATGACAAAGCCAACTCCATAAATGCGGTTTCTCTCCACAGCATGCTTACCCTTCCTGAAAAAGGTATAGCCGGACCCCCGTTCTGTGAGTCGAACCTCGTCTGGGAGATGGGACTCACTAATGGTCTGCTATGTCGATGTTATACCTAGCCAGCTCATTTGCGACAAGGGCTGTTCTTCTTTCAGGACGCTCATTTGTGCCAGTATCCAGAAGGGTCCTGACTTTCCATGCAGCGACCATAAGAGATTGTATAGTTTGGTTTTATTTGGATCTGTGATTTCGATTGTGTTTTTGACCGCATAATGATGGTCTTACTGCGTGCGGTTGCCCAGTCAGGTTGGTTTGTTAGGCAAGCTATGTTTAGGTCACCTTTTCTAGCCCCTCACCATGTGGGGTGAGCAGAGTGGCTCATCGAAAGGGCTGCTCACTTGCACAGACAGGACGGGATTGCACTGCTGCTGAGATCCCAGTGCACAAACGACCTACTTATCTGTGCCGCCCATGCACAGAGTTGTGACTAGAGACTCCCGGTAGTCAACTCTGCCTGTCCCGGTCGTCTCTCGTCCGTCGCCATAGGACTTTTGGGGTTATAGGGGCTTTGATGATGATTTGAGGTATGATGAGGTGGATGATGGCTGCATGTGGATTGATTTATGTGGTGAGGCGGGAGCGCAGGCTGCAACCACACATCGTGGGTCGCCCTTTTCCTGATCCAGTGGTGCAAGTGTTGCAACGAATGGGGAGAGGGAGAGTTCCAATGGACTGCCGATAGCCCAGGTTGTTGGGTTTCGCCTTAGTAGCCTGTCCATCATGCACTGCCTTCATCCGTCGGTGTAGTTGTTGGGTTTCCATGGTGGTCACCTCTTCCACCTATACCGCTGTTGGGGTCTTGTTTGAGCTTTATAAGCATGTCTGCCTGATGCGGTGCTCCACAGCAGATTTTTCGTTCGGGGTTTACTCCAGTAGCCTTATACCTACCAAGGTTAATCCTCAAGGCAGAGGGGCAATGGTTGGTAGGCGCCAGGACGTGTCCACATGCCAGTGGGCCTGTGTACCGTCCCTCTGGGGCCTACTGCTACTCCGAGATCCCCTGCTGGTCTAGCCTGCACCCATGAGGCACCCATTTACTGTGTGTTGCCATGAGGAAGCACAGCAGGAGTCTTGGTGGTGAAGAGGCTGTGTACTGGCAGAGGAAGACTTATGCAAGATGCTTCTGTGTTCGCCATGAGGGCTAGCCGGCGGCGGTAGCCGAAAGCGAAACGGAACAAGTAATGCTTGCACCTTAACACTAACATAATGCTTCCACACTAGACGCATTGCACCTTCCTGTGTGCACACTCATACAAACACAAAAAAAATAAAAATAAATAAATAAATAAATAAATATATATATATATATATATATATATATATATATATATATATATATATATATATATATATATATATATATATTATATACAGACACACACACACACACAGGTCCAGCCCGACATGCCTTCCGCCACTGCTTCCAATTATTCTAATCCGATTTACCTTCGAAGGTTAAACTGATTTTATAATAGTCCATCTATTTCCCGGTGGATGAGAGAGGTAAGGTGAGGGTGACAGCTAGGATGATACGGAGCAGTAAGGGTGACAGCTAGGATGATACGGAGCAGTAAGGGTGACAGCTAGGATGATACGGAGAAGTACTGTAAGGGTGACAGCTAGGATGATTCGGTGCAGTAAGGGTGACAGCTAGGATGATACGGAGAAGTAAGGGTGACAGCTAGGATGATACGGAGAAGTAACGGTGACAGCTAGGATGATACGGAGAAGTAACGGTGACAGCTAGGATGATATGGAGAAGTCAGGGTGACAGCTAGGATGATACGGAGACGAGAGGGTGACAGCAAGGATTACAACAAGAGGGGATAATGGCAGCCAAGATGGCAGTCGAACCGATGGATGACGGTGAGGTAAACCCCAGACTGGAAAGACAAGTGGATGAGAGATGGATGAAGAGGTGAGACTCGATGCTCTCCCTCTCTCTCTCGGACGATGATCCATTTGACGTACCCTAGCGAGTACTCCAAACCAGATTACTGATTTTCACAACACTGGAGATTAACACTATTTTGCCACCGCATACCTTGTTAATTGACACAACAGGAAATAATCACTAGTTTGGTCCATTGAATCTTTGGGCGAGTTGAAAATTTTGGTCGTCAGATTCAGCGACAACGGATTAGTGCTGGCACTGTTACTATTGTGTAGCAAGAGTTACTAACATGGTATTATAGCGTAGCGGTAGTCACTAAATTAGTCTCATAGCTTAGCGAGGATTGCTTAATATGATGGAATAACACACACACCCAGTAGGTCGAGGGTTCGATTCCTTGCTGGTGAGGTCGTTGATTATATATATATATATATATATATATATATATATATATATATATATATATATATATATATATATATATATATATATATATATATATATATATATATATATATATATATATCTTAACTGTAAGTTTCCATAAAAAATAATGAATCATGTTGCTACTACAACTACTACTAGTGCAACTTTTTCCCCTCCGAATCGACCTTTTTTCAATGAAAATCGCAAAGTCGTGTTAAAGCCACATTTATTGTCTGAGACCAAGTAGAATATTTTTTTTTCATTTAATGGAAACTTTCCTCATACTCTTATTGTATATGAGTCGGCAATTCACCAGTTAAAGTGACAAATGACCAAACAAATTCGACAATTATGGTCATTAATAGAAAAAATCGAACAGTTCATCGACTTGCAATTTTTATTGAAAAAACTTCGATTTAGAGTGTTAAAAGGTGTAATAATAATAATAATAATAATAATAATAATAATAATAATAATGATAATAATAATAATAATAATAATAATAATAATAATAATAATAATATTCAGCGACTTTTTAACGTTTTCTCACCTTGTACTATTTGTGATTTTCGTATAAGATTAATTTACTACTTACTACTCCAAGTCACATTACCCACATTGATTTACAATGAAAATTAATAACTTAGT